>OZ034803.1:24114156-24714156 GCA_964028335.1 Altica lythri | reverse complement strand
TATGTTTATCGTAAACTGTGTGGTGTAATATTCGCCCCATCGTAAATGTTAAATGTACATTTCAAGCTGGAGTAACGAAAACTATTCGGAAACTAAATTAACGAAACGCAGAACAGCTAATCGATGTTTATAAAGGTGTTTTTGGTTTTATCGAGATGTCATGTTTTGTTTGTCTGCTCTTGAATAAATTAAAATTTATGATAAATAAAATATAAAACTGGAACGATACGGTTATTTAAGACTTGACTTTAAAATATTTTTTATAAGTGGAAAACCAAAGTTTGTCTATACTTCTCGTGAAAATGGATGTACACACAAAATATTTTGTTTTTGTATGATGTTTGATTAAGCTCCATTAAGCTGACACTAAACAGTCAGCAAATATGTATTTGTAACCAAATAGTTGCTAATTAAGTACTGAATGACCAATTGTGTAGTTCAAACAGAATCTCCAAATATCAAGTAACTGCTATCTTCACAGTAAGCTAGCAGTAAAATCGCGAAACCAGGATTAAATAAAACTATTAATTGGTGAGAATTTGTAGCTTATTTGAAGCTAAAAAACAGCGACAGAAAGGTATAAAAAAGATCAAAATTCCCAAAACCCAACTACCGGTTACTAATGTTTACCAGGAAATTCACAAATTCACTTAAAAAGATTAGTCATTTTGGCTTTTCACTGCTAGCTTAATAGAGCAGCTTTATTGCTGAGTTTAGAGTTTTTAAAGAGTTAGTATACATAATGTCTGTTCTTTTTTGATGATTATTTATCTTAATTAAATTGTAAAAAAGATTAAAAAATAATGTTATTTATCGATTAAAGATTTTTTTATTAAATTTTTAATTGGAATTTTTTTACGTCTATAAAACAAACGTAATGATTATATATGGATGATTTAGTAACTTGGAGATATTTTTTGAATACTTGAATTTTAAAAATTAAAGCTAAAAATATCTTAATTCTAAAAAAAATATTAAAAAGTTGTCACGGGTCAAAATGTACTATAGTAACTAACGAAATTGCTTACCTTAATTTGTTATCATTGTAGTGTTTATTCAAGTAAGAAATCGGTTGATTTAAGTCGTTTATAGTTAGTTATCAATTTATAAATATATTCAGTAGTTGCTAAAATCGATTTTATTTGTTATTATGGTTTGAATTATTGACATTTCATTTACATCTGTCTTGTAAGCGCAACTTCGTTCTTTTGTCAATAGTCCGACGGTAGTGTATTGCAGCCAATGATCAGTCGCATTTTTAACTTTATTGTTAGTATCAAAAATAAATAGGGAAACTAAGTAATGTTGGGTTATTTATTGTTAGTTAATTAAAATAATAAGATTAAATGTATCGGATAACCTCTGTTTGTTCATGAGTGGCTGGCTGAATTAACCATGGTTATTGTCAGTATCGTAGTAGAGGCCATCATGTTTCGTACTGAAGTGTGTCAAAAAGTGAAGTTTGATAACCGAGGACGCTCTTCCCTTTTGACTTCTGTCTCTCGTAGTGAACGCGTGTTAATTAGAAAATTTTTGGGAACTTGATTGCATCTCTGTACATCGGGGGCGACGTAGGTTGGATTTGTGTAATTAAGTTCCATCTGTCTCCATCGAAAACTGTGTAGAAGGTATTTTGCTGGATTTTGGTGAATTTGTTGGAGATTTCGGCTTGTCCGGATTTTTATTGAGATTTTCTATTGACAGTAGCGGGGTCTGGTATTTTTGGAACCTTTCCTTTTTTTTGGATAACCATCGTGGTTGGAGATTGTACGACATTGCATTTAGCAGCGAGGAAATTGTTTTCTTACCCAACTATCAATTGGGATATCGTCTCACGAAAATAAGAACCCTATTTTGTTTTAAATAGGGTTTTTAGTTACCGGCTACATTTTTGGTTACGGGCATAAGTCCCTGAGTCAGGCAGAATTCTGGTTGCTGACCTAATACTTGGTACGAGCTTTGGTTATTGTGTTTGGAGCAAGCCTTTTGGTTTTGGATAAGGCTTAAATTTTGGAACTGACCCAAGTATTGGTGAAGCCTAGGACTGCGGCAAATCATTAAACTACAGATAAGCTATTAGTTTTAAGTCGGGCATAGTTTTAGTTAAAGCTATTTTTCCTTGTTTTTGTTGCGTGTGATCACACCTTTTTGATAAATTTATCTTTTTTTTATTATTGTTCATATAATTTATTTTATAAATATCAATTGTGTGTCAGGCACGAGGCTTGACAATTTGTATCCTATTGTGAAAATTTTCAATTACTTAAATTTGTTCATTAAAGAAGAGTCTAGTTGACATTTTAGTTTTATTTAGCTCACTTAACGTTATTTTTAGTTGTTGTGTAAATTCAATTAGAACCGTTTAAAAAAAAAAAATTTAAATTTACTTGATTATCTCCAGTGGGTAAAGTAGTGCCTGGGACAACAGGGGTTTCCGATTTCAACCGTCAAAATCGGTGGCGCGACTCACTAGTATTTGTTACTTACCTCTACGGCTGAGCTGGGCACTAATTTGCCAGTAGAGAGACCACTACCGAACTCAGCTGGAGTTGTAGATTGCTTTAGTTCAATTTCTTTATTGTTCTAAATTTGATTTTTGATTTTTGTTTTTTTTTTTTTAATTCATTAAAGTACGTGGCAAATTTTTGGCGCCCAACGTGGGGCAATATTTGTTTAATTGGGCGAGTAATTGATAGTTTTTTTTATTGTTTATTAATCGCGTATATAAGTGAGCTAAGTAGAATTTTTTTTTATATATTTTAATTATTGGCGTTATTAACATCTGATCACACCAAACGTGAAACGATTTACTTAGTTGCATACTTTCTTATTTTTATGTATATATATATCATTGGTAAGTTATTTAATATTATCCAACGTTGCTAATTGCTACCGAACCGCAATTTGTTGATTATTTGTTGAAAAGGTTGTAGTTGTCACTTATTCGTTTATTGTTGAATTTTGTTGAATTGTTGTTATTTTAATCATATCATGGAGTATAAAATGGATATTTCATACCTTAAAAAGGACATGTTGGTCCACGAACTTTTAGTTAGGGGAATCTTAGTCGATTCGAGGCAAACAGTTGATCAGATGAGGACAGCCCTGCGGCCGATCTTGAAGATGGAAAGAGCAGGCACCTTTACGCTACCCCCTTATACTGTAGCGGATTTTAAAGAGGAAATAGGGTTGATACGGAAGCTGTTGACGGAGGAAACGGTTCTTAATTTTGAGGGTGAAAATATCGAGAGGAAATATAACTCTTCTATGTCGAAACTAGTCCATATTTACCATCGTGCCCAACGTATTCCAGAGGCCGGATTAACACCCGAAGAGAGGATGGAGAGGGGCAAAGTGTTGATGGAGGCATTAGCCGCCTTAGATTCAGTTGATATTGCTGCTAAACGAAACCCGGAACTCAGTCATGTTGTTCAAGATCTCGACGAGGAATCTCCACCAGTCCATAACAGTTCTCGTGTTTCTGCACCGTCGAACTCCCCCAATATCACTCGAACGGTACATTATACCCAATCGAAGCCATTGAATTTGGAGAAATGGAACGTGAAGTTCGCTGGGGATGCCAAGTCATCGGTACACAACTTTATAGATAGGGTTCAAGAACTTAGGATAGCTCGTAATGTCACCGAGGATCAGTTATTTTCTAGTGCCATAGACCTCTTTTCTGGCAAAGCATTAACTTGGTATAGAGCCAACGTCGATAGGTTTAGGGATTGGCAGAGTTTGTCGGAGTTGTTGCTGAGGCACTTTGAACCACCTGATTATCGGGCCAGGTTATTCAAGGAGATTTTAGAAAGGACCCAAGACACAACTGAAGGGATAATTGATTATTTATCGTGCATGAAGGCGTTGTTTCGGCGTCATGGTAGTCTTGCTCCTGAAGTGCAGTTGGATTTGTTGGTTAGGAACCTGTCCCCTTTTTATGCTACTCAATTACCGGTCGTACGTTCTATCGAAGAGCTGGAGGAGGAATGTATGAAGTTGGAGACTAAGAAGTACCGGGTAGAAAATTACGTGCCCCCTTCTCGTAGGAGGAATCAATTCGTTGAGCCAGATTTCGCTTTTGTTGAGGCACAACCCCACAGGGAAGACCCCGATCTCCAACAGTCGGGAATTAATAGAGTTGACACAGACCCTAGTAGCTCAGGTCGTCCTTCTAGATCTCCAACCTGTTGGAATTGTCGTAATATTGGACATGTTAGTAGGAATTGTCCCAATCCCCGGAGGATCCATTGTTATCGCTGTGGTACTCCCAATGTCACCCAGAGGGACTGTTTGAAATGTAGGCAGCAGGGAAACGGATCTCGGGAGAATCGTTAGGTCGTGACCCTTTCTCCCAGTGCAGTATTAGCACGACCAATACGTTAGATAGTTCTCATAAGATGCTTCTAGACTATGTTATTTCCCATGCACAGGCAGATCAACGGCCTTATCTTCAAATAAATGTGTTAGGCTATTCCTTGTTAGGTTTACTAGATTCTGGTGCCAGTCGCACAATAGTAGGATTACCTGGTTTTGAAATTTTACTCAGTTTAGGCCTTAAGCTAATAAAAGATCCGAGCTCTTGTACAGTGGCTAATGGCGAGGTTTGTCAGAGTAGTGGGTACGTTCAAACTCCTCTCACGCTAATGGGGAAAACGCGAATAATTAACATCCTTGTGTTACCCGCATTGTCCCACACTATCATCTTGGGAATCGATTTTTGGAAGGCCATGGAGATTATTCCGGATCTGAATCAGGATGTTTGGCATTTCTCGGAATCGCTAAATTTGGAACTGGCCAGTGTTCAAAGTATTGACAAATTAACCGCGACGGAAAGGAAGTCACTAACGGAATTAGTACAACGGAAATTCGAAGTTATGGGAACAGGTCTTGGTTGTTGTAAGGTAGGAGAGCATGAAATTGAGTTAGAGCCTGGAACGAGACCCATCAAACAACGTTACTATCCGGTGTCTCCCCATAAACAGAAAGTCATCGACGATGAGGTAGAGGAAATGTTGAAATTAGGAGTGATAGAGAGGTCAAAGAGTCCTTGGTCTAGTCCCGTATGCTTGGTAAGGAAAAGGGACGGATCGTATAGGTTTTGTGTAGATTATCGCAAGGTGAACTCATGCACCAAGAAGGATGCTTACCCGATCCCATATATTTCGACCATTTTAGACCGGTTGCGAGATACGCGATTTATCAGCTCCATCGATATAAAATCCGCGTTTTGGCAGGTACCACTTAAGGAGTCGTCACGTGAGTTTACTGCATTTACAGTACCTGGTAGGGGATTATTCCAATTTTGCCGAATGCCGTTCGGATTATCGAATGCACCAGCTACTTGGCAGAGGATTGTGGATGCCATCCTAGGTCCCGAATTGGAGCCGAATGTAATGGTTTACTTGGACGACATTATTGTAATCACCAACTCCTTCTCCGAACATTTGCGACTACTCGAAGAGGTTTTTGATCGTTTACGCCTTGCTGGTCTGATAGTCTCTCAAGAAAAGTGTCACTTCTGTAAACCTCAGTTGCAGTATTTAGGCTATGTAGTCGATGATAAAGGGTTACGCCCAGATCCAGAGAAGGTGGAAGCAATCATCAATATTCCACCCCCGAAGAATGTAGGTGAAGTCCGTAGGTTTGTAGGTACAGCATCTTGGTATAGGCGGTTTGTCCCGAATTTCTCCTCTGTGTTAGCACCCATTTTGAGATTAACAAAAAAGAATGCAACTTGGAACTGGACTCTAGATTGTCAGCGCTCATTCACCGAACTTAAAGAGCGATTGGTTACGGCACCAATATTAACGGCCCCAGATTTCGAAAAGACGTTTTATTTACAAACTGACGCGTCAAATTATGGACTCGGTGCAGTGTTGACACAACAATATCAGGAAGGTGAAAAGGTTATTTGTTATCTATCTAGATCCTTGACTAGGCAGGAGATGAAATTGTCGGTTACCGAGAAGGAATGTTTGGCAGTTATTTGGGCAGTCGAGAAATTAAGGCATTATCTAGATCATGTCCACTTTATCGTCATCACAGACCATGCATCCTTATTGTGGCTACATCGGCTGAAAGATCCCCAAGGTCGTCTCGCTCGTTGGCAACTACGTCTTCAACAATTTGATTTCGAACTCATCCATCGTAAAGGTAAAGATCACGTAGTTCCGGATTTTCTCTCTAGATCCGTGCCGGAGTCTGTTGACATGCTGAATACGGTAGACTCCTGTCTTGTTACACCGGGAACCACCAACGATAAATGGTATGCGAGTATGTTAGTTAAGGTACAGAGTAATCCTTTGAAATATCCGTTGTGGCGCGTACAAAACGGTGCCCTGTATAAATTCGTGAAACCTGATATTCTTGATTTGTCTCCGCTCTCAGACGATTGGAAACTAGTAGTACCTAAAGACCAACGCGTTCCCATCCTACAGCGCTGTCATGATTTACCATCTGCTGGACACGTAGGCATATACAAAACCTTTGGGAAAATCTGTCAGAACTTTTACTGGCCCAAAATGAAAGTCGACGTGTCTAGGTACGTTCGTTGTTGCAAGAGTTGTGCGCAGAATAAGGTTGAGCAAAAAGCACCAGCCGGGTTGATGGGTGATCGTCCTGTAATATCCGAACCCTTCCAGGCAATAAGTCTAGACTACATTGGACCCCTTCCTCGATCGAAAAAAGGTTACCAGTATATCCTAGTTGTGTCTGATAGTTTCAGTAAGGCAGTCTTCTTATATCCGTGTCGAACCGCTACTGCCAAAAACTTGACAGAAATTATGGAAGGTTTCTTTTTGTTGTATGGTGCACCCATGACTTTAACTTGCGATAACGGTGTCCAAATGAAATCGAACGAATTCCGGAGATTGTGTGAAAAATATAATATCAGAATGTTCTTTACCGCACATTACAATCCACGCGCTAATCCCACAGAACGGCACAATAGAGTTATTAAGACCATGTTACGTACCTTTGTAAAGCAAGACAACCACCGGACCTGGGATGAACATCTTAATGAAATCGGCTGCGCAATCAGGACAACGCCTAGTGAAACTACTAAATATAGTCCATACTTTATTCTTTTTGGTAGGGAACACAAACTTTATGGAACGGATTACGAGGATAAACTTCGGACGGACCCAATCGAAATCAATGATTATGCTAAAAACCGTCGTGAGAGCTTCGCGAAGTTATATCAGCAAGTTCGACAGCGTATAGAGTCCGCAAGAGAGCAAAATGCAAATCGGTATAATCTGCGACGTAGACCTCTATCTTTTAGTTGTGGGGATAAAGTTTGGAGAAAGAATAAAGTCCTGTCTGATGCTCTGAAATTCTATTCGGCAAAATTAGCGCCAGCGTATCTTGGTCCTTTTGTTGTAAAGCGTAGGTGTGGTTCTTGGTCCTATGAACTCCAGGATGAATTAGGGAATTCGAAAGGTATTTGGCATGTACAGGATTTGAAGCCTTTTTATGAATCACTCGCTCCAGACGACAATTCCTTGTAGTAGGTTTGAATCTTTGGTTGTTTCTCTTTTGTGATATTCGTTATTTCTTTTATTGTTCTCACTTTTCTGTTTGGTGTTTTGTGTTGTGCCTTGTGAGTGGAGGCCTAAGAATTTCACCACCCGAGGATATTCCAGGCGGAGTGGGTAAAAGTCCCCTAACCTTAACACAGCTAGCCCTAGTGCATATCGGTTACCTTGTCTCCTCTGTTTTGGTTACCATGTTCTTGGTCACCCTTCCTGCTTCTGTTTCGTAGCTCGGAGTAAACAGAAAAGACAACTCCATCCTCCAAAAGTTCCTTGATATTTATAGGATCTTTTACGGATGTTCTTATTTACTTGACAGTAATCTCTGTCCGTATTCTCTTTTACCGGCTGCCCTTCTTTTGGTCGTTGTTTCTTTTTCATTTTAGACGAAATTACTTCAAATGGTTGACCTAGTACATACTGGGAATTCTAATAATAATTTTCCTTTTATTTCTTACCATCTTCGGTTCTAAAGACTCACACTAAAAATTCCATCTTCTGGAATTTAAAAGATTCTCTTTGGAAATCCATTGGCTATATCTTCAGAATCAATAGAAAAGGCGACACCATCCTCAAGTGGCTGTTTTATGTATATTGGTTCTCTTACAGACATTCTTTCCTTTATGAAAGGGCATAAAGAACTCACACTAAAAATTCCATCTTCTGGAATTTAAAAGATCCACTTTGGAAATTCATATTTCAGATTTCACACTGAGTAAATAGAGCTTCGTCGTAATATCGGAATCCGCGATGGGCTATATCACCAACCTTAACACTTTCTGGATTCAAATTTCGTTCTGCCTTAGTAAACTTATCTTTACCTTACCTATATTATTTTCTATCGTTTCCTGCTTGTTTGGCTTTAAAATGACCTTATGGTTTTGGCTTTATTTGTAGTGGTCCTACGGCACGTTTTGTGTGGATTTCGAGGCCAAACCTTTTATTTTCCGACCGGGCCATTGGTTGTTGAGTGCCCGGTGGAAAAACCATTTGTTGGGATTTATTGAGGGAATTTTCAGTCTGTTTGGCAGGAACTTAGGTTTTGTAAACTTATGGTATCTTTCGTTATTTGGATTCAAACCTTGTCAACACGACCATCGTTGACCCTTTTGTGCCTTGTGGCTGGAGGCCTTAGAATTTCACCACCCGAGGATACTCCAGGCGGAGTGGGTAGGAGTCCCCTAACCTTAACACTACAGGATTCGGAATTTCTGTTATCTGTTTTCCATCGTATCTTGTTCTAGTCTCCGAATCCATATTATCTTACGTTACTTCCATCAGTAATTGTATTGTGTGCTTCCATCAGCATTTCTAGTATGCTACCGTCTCTTTCCTCCTCCCAAGTATTTTTTTTTTGTGTTTATTGATCACTGCGTTACCCTATTTGTGTCTGGAGCGAGGATAAGGCATACCGTACCTGTAGTTTGTACCCTATGAGTTTATAGTTTAGGGGTAATGTTGTCGTTGGGTTTGTGTTGTGGTTATTAGTCCAGTTTAGTTTGGATGATAGTTTTGGTTAGGTTTTAGTGTCCTTTTTGCGGTTTTGTACTAGGAGTACGTTAGGACAGTTAATTTTGTTATTTTGTTAGTCCCTAGGTTGTTAGGGAATTACGTTAGTTGGGGGGGTTTCTTTTTTTTTCTGTGGTTTTTAGTCTGGGGTGAACTTTATCACCCTGGGTCCCTTCAGGTCCCGGGCTTCGGCCCAAAATGTCCCTCCGTGTTACTTTGCTTTATGGCCTTAGGCTCCGGTGGGTGCTGGGGCTGCACGGGGTGTCGCCTTAAGTGGAACCGCATTGGTTACGCTCCGTCAGTGGGAGGTGGATTGCTCGCCGGCAGGGACCCAAGGGAAAACTGTCACTATGCGGGGGTTCACTACTGTTGTCAGAGTCAGATGACCTTGCGGGGCCTCCCGTGGAAGTCTCAGCAGTACCGGAATCTTTGATACCTTTTTAACTTGTCTCTTTGCTATTCACCGGCGGAGGTCCAGAAGTGGGTGTGGATTGTGTTCGTTGGCTGCTGGGTGAGTGGGCTTTGTACACTGTATGGTGTGAGGTCCAGGGGTGTGTAACCATGACGCGTTTAACATCCTTCGCGAGGTCGCCCCTGGAAGTGTGCATTGCTTCCGCTTACCTAAGTGGACTTCGAATGCGGTCCAACGAAATGGAAGGACCAATGTCGTTTCAGTTTGGTGCAGCTTTATTGCACTGGGTGCTGTTGTTCCCGAGTATTACTCAAAATTTTTGTTTTTTTTCCTTCTTTGGGTTTTGAGGTGTAGTTAGTTCGTATTTTCTTACGAAATGGTATATGGCGTTTTATTAGTTTTATTGTTAGGCTTGTTGTCCCTTTTTATCGTGATTGTTGGCTCATTTAGCACTATTGCGTTATCGTCGAAAATCTTTGGTAGATTTTCTCCTTTCTTAGGGGAGGGGATGTTGTCACGGGTCAAAATGTACTATAGTAACTAACGAAATTGCTTACCTTAATTTGTTATCATTGTAGTGTTTATTCAAGTAAGAAATCGGTTGATTTAAGTCGTTTATAGTTAGTTATCAATTTATAAATATATTCAGTAGTTGCTAAAATCGATTTTATTTGTTATTATGGTTTGAATTATTGACATTTCATTTACATCTGTCTTGTAAGCGCAACTTCGTTCTTTTGTCAATAGTCCGACGGTAGTGTATTGCAGCCAATGATCAGTCGCATTTTTAACTTTATTGTTAGTATCAAAAATAAATAGGGAAACTAAGTAATGTTGGGTTATTTATTGTTAGTTAATTAAAATAATAAGATTAAATGTATCGGATAACCTCTGTTTGTTCATGAGTGGCTGGCTGAATTAACCATGGTTATTGTCAGTATCGTAGTAGAGGCCATCATGTTTCGTACTGAAGTGTGTCAAAAAGTGAAGTTTGATAACCGAGGACGCTCTTCCCTTTTGACTTCTGTCTCTCGTAGTGAACGCGTGTTAATTAGAAAATTTTTGGGAACTTGATTGCATCTCTGTACATCGGGGGCGACGTAGGTTGGATTTGTGTAATTAAGTTCCATCTGTCTCCATCGAAAACTGTGTAGAAGGTATTTTGCTGGATTTTGGTGAATTTGTTGGAGATTTCGGCTTGTCCGGATTTTTATTGAGATTTTCTATTGACAGTAGCGGGGTCTGGTATTTTTGGAACCTTTCCTTTTTTTTGGATAACCATCGTGGTTGGAGATTGTACGACATTGCATTTAGCAGCGAGGAAATTGTTTTCTTACCCAACTATCAATTGGGATATCGTCTCACGAAAATAAGAACCCTATTTTGTTTTAAATAGGGTTTTTAGTTACCGGCTACATTTTTGGTTACGGGCATAAGTCCCTGAGTCAGGCAGAATTCTGGTTGCTGACCTAATACTTGGTACGAGCTTTGGTTATTGTGTTTGGAGCAAGCCTTTTGGTTTTGGATAAGGCTTAAATTTTGGAACTGACCCAAGTATTGGTGAAGCCTAGGACTGCGGCAAATCATTAAACTACAGATAAGCTATTAGTTTTAAGTCGGGCATAGTTTTAGTTAAAGCTATTTTTCCTTGTTTTTGTTGCGTGTGATCACACCTTTTTGATAAATTTATCTTTTTTTTATTATTGTTCATATAATTTATTTTATAAATATCAATTGTGTGTCAGGCACGAGGCTTGACAATTTGTATCCTATTGTGAAAATTTTCAATTACTTAAATTTGTTCATTAAAGAAGAGTCTAGTTGACATTTTAGTTTTATTTAGCTCACTTAACGTTATTTTTAGTTGTTGTGTAAATTCAATTAGAACCGTTTAAAAAAAAAAAATTTAAATTTACTTGATTATCTCCAGTGGGTAAAGTAGTGCCTGGGACAACAGGGGTTTCCGATTTCAACCGTCAAAATCGGTGGCGCGACTCACTAGTATTTGTTACTTACCTCTACGGCTGAGCTGGGCACTAATTTGCCAGTAGAGAGACCACTACCGAACTCAGCTGGAGTTGTAGATTGCTTTAGTTCAATTTCTTTATTGTTCTAAATTTGATTTTTGATTTTTGTTTTTTTTTTTTTAATTCATTAAAGTACGTGGCAAAGTAATCGGCTATAGTTTAGGACTAAAGCCATATGGAGTACACTTACATAGCACTGCGCGACGCATCAAGTACTTCCTTAAAAACTCTCTATACTATGTTTTTTTACATTGAAATTTTTTTTTTCTAACATATGATTTGGCGCAACTTTAGTTTAATTTTTAAAAAGTTTATTTTTACATTTCACTGAAATTTTAAATTTATCTCGATTAATTTTAGGTAATCTACTTAGTATGAATAATACTCTAAAAAATATAAGTTTTTCTAAATTCTTAATATTAATTATAAAAAAAAATTCAAAATTTTTAACCTATATCAGATTCAATCTGAATACTTTAAAGCAATTTGTGCCTAGAGTTTTAAATTTCTAAGTAAAACGTTTAAAAAGTTATAGCATTTTTACTACGATCATTGCACGGCCAAGTGCTCGACTAAACCTATAACTTTAAAAAGTATAACAAACAAGTTTATATTAAAAAATGACATTAAGGAGAAATTGAAAAAATGTCGCATCCAGCAGGATTCAAACCCGCAACTTTAAATAATAGTAAATAAGACGTTTCACTTTAAGTGGAAAACCAAAATAGTATAAGAGTGTAAAATTGGTTCATATTTTTGAGGGTTATGCTTCTCGTGGTCATGGATATGGACACACAATATTTTTGATGTCGTTATTGCCTTATTGCTGAGTACATATAAAAAAAAATCCAACCCAGTAGAAGCCGAAACAATAATAAAATATAAAAAGGAGTACAAGAAACCAGCACAATTTGTCGATCCAATTTGGAGCACCAAGAACTTCAAAACTCGAAGCACCTGAAGGTATTAAAAACGTAAAAACTCGAAGAACCTGAAGAAACTAAGAACGTGATAACACTAAAAACGTGAAGACACTTAGAACGTGAAAACCCAAAAAACATAAAAGCACTAAGAAAGTGAAAATCATAAGAAAACAAAGATTAAGAGGGAAAACAAGGATTTTGACAGACAGGACTGACAGATAGGTGAGATATTTGCATTTATATAATAGAGGCAGTAATTTGTGGGTAAAATTTTATTAAAAACTAAACATAAATTGTAAAACTAAAATTATTTAGACAAAAATGGAAACAAGAAGACAAAGACAGGTTAGGGATAATGGGCAAAAAGGAGATTACCAAAATGATGATGGAATAAATGTGATGGAAGAAAATGATTCGGAAGCGGAAGAGGAGAATATTCCAACTATTGAAATCGCAATTATAGAAAATAATAGTAAAAAAAATGAAGAAAGTGATATGGAAAGGATGTTTAAATTTTTAGAAAAACTAAATGAAAAACAGGAGAAATATAGAAAAGAAGATAAGGACGAGATTTTAAAAGAAAATATAGAAGCCATTAAATTAGATATTAATAATATTAAAAGTGAAATTAAAAATGAAATAAAAAATATTATTAAAGAAGAAAATATTAAAATACAAAAAGGAGTAGATCAATTGAAAGAGGGATTTAAGGCGATGAAAAAAATGGGTAATATACACCAGAAGAAGATTAATAATATGGAGAAAAAAATTGAAAATGTGAAGGAGCAGCAAAATGAAAACAAACGAGAAAATGAAAGGGTACAAAAAGTTATGGAAGTAAATGTAATGACAATAACAAGAATATGTAAAGTATGTCAACTGATAAAAAATAAAAATAAAGTTAATAGAAATATAGGGAAAAGTATTAAAGTTCAACGAAAATTAGAAATTGTTGCAATTGATTTTATTAGTTATTTGATTCCAAGTAAAAATAGATATAAACATATTTTAGTCATTGTTGATGTATTTACAAAATTTATGAAATTATATCCATGTAAAAGAACCAATTACAAAGGTATAAATCAGGCAATAAAATCCTATATTGAAGATTTAGGGAAACCAGAAATTTGTATTATGGATAATGCAACCTATTTTCAAAGTGAAAGTTTAAATAATTTTTTTGTAAAACAAGGAATAAAAAAAAGAAAAATAAGTATAAGACATCCAGCTGCAAATCCAGCAGAACGTTATATTAGAGAAGTAATAATTAAGGATTTGTATTCAAAATGATCGACATAAGGAATGGGAAAATTATTTGAAAAATATAGAAAAATATATGAATGATGTACCAAATTTAGTAACAGAAGAAGTACCTAGTTTTATGATGTTGGAATTAAAGCCGGAAAGAAATTAGGAAGAAAAAGAATTAAGAAATTATGAAGACATAAAAAATTTTGTTAAAAGCAGATTAATGAAGATTTGGAATAAATATTATAATAAAATAAAGAAAAAAGTAATAAGCCCTGTTAGATTTGAAAAAAATGAATTAGTAATAGTAAAAGCATATACCAAAGGAAATCAAAATAAAAATGAAATGGGAAAACTAAAACCAGTATATGAAGGACCGTATAAAGTAATTACAGAAAATGGTAGAAATAGTTATATGATTGCAGATCCTATAACAGATCAAATTAGAGGAGTGGACAATATAGACAATTTATTTAAATATTATAAAGAAAAAAATGATTAAAAAAAAATTAATAATAATTTACTTTTTTTATTGTGGGAAAATTGTTATGGTATCACTGTGTCTATTATGTAAATAAAATATCTTACTATAAAAAAAATGTGACGACTATGACCAGTGACTATATTTTTGTTTTGGGAAATGATATAAATAGTAGGGAAATGCTAGAAGATTTATTTTTTGATGATTGATTGTAAATTTTTTTGAGAATTGTCATTAAAAGTTAAGAGTTAAAACAATAAATAATATAATTAAAAATTTAATATTTAATTTAAAAACAAAGTACATCCCTACTAATATTATAAATGTGAATGTAAGTTTGTTTGTTACGCTTTCACGCGAAAACTACTCAACCGATCATCATAAAACTTTATACACATATTCTTGGAGGTATTAGAAGTAACATAGGATACTTTTTATTAAAAAAAATATTTTTTATTTTGTACGAAAAATAAAAAAATTGTTTGTCAAAAAATCTCAAAAAGAAAATAGAAAATACTAAAAAACAAAAAAAATGCAGAAAAAATTAAGCCAAGAAATACCCTTCTAAATTAAATAATATAACGCCACCGTAAGGTGGCGTAGTTAATATCTTATTTATTTAAACGAGCAATTACTACTAAATTAACTACTATGACGCCACCGTAAGGTGGCACAGTTATTATCTCACATATTTAAACGAGAAATTGTTACTAAATTAAGTACTATAAAGCCACCGTGAGGTGGCGTAGTATATATCTAATATATTTAATCGATAAATTACAGAGAATCTAAGTTAGATCGAACTCTTTGGAATGCTTTTTATTTCATTCCGATCGGTCAAGCCGTTCAAAAGTTATAAGAGGTTTACATACATCCACACACACACACACACACACACACATCCACACGTACATACAGACATACAGACACTCTTGTCAAAATAGTCAGGGGAGGTTCCTAAGACCTCAAAACGTTAAGATCCGATGAAAACTCGATTTTCGAAAAACGGGGTGAAACCAATAACTTCCCGATTTTAAAAAAAAAATTTAATTTTTTTTAGCGGGAAGTTAAAAAAAAGGAGGATAACGGGCAATGATCCTTGTTGCGTACATTGCCCGTTATCCTCCTTTTATATATATATATATATATATATATATATATATATATATATATATATATATATATATATATATATATACAAAAGGGGAAAATTATTGGGCATGTACGCAAAAAGGATCAATAAGGCCACGAGTAGGAATGGTAACCGCAGACATGCATGTTTCTGGCTCATTAGCCGTCATCAGTGCGGCATAACCAAGTAGGGTATTGCACTTGGCTAGCAAAAGTGTTGGGTACTTGGGAGCAAAGGATGTTGGGGAAACATGTGTAAAGAAACATAAAAACACAAAAACAACGAAAGCTCACACAGGAGTCCTATCGCCATTTTGTGCTTTCGGCCAGCTGTGCCAATGGGTTTTCGGCTAGCAACCAGCGTCGCAACGTTGGCGAAACGGACTCATTGTGTTTGAGTCGTTCTAAGCCCAGGATATGAAATAAACAAAGTGCCAAGAAATTGCGTATTAATATAAACAAACGAAAGGGGGAAAATTAATGGGCATGTACGCAAAAAGGATCATAGGGTCACGAATAGGGAATGGTAACCGCAGACATGCATGTTTCTGGCTCGTTAGCCGTCATCAGTGCGGCATAACCAAGTAAGGTATTGCACTTGGCCAGCAAAAGTGTTGAGTACTTGGGAGCAAAGGATGGTAGGGAAACATGTATTAAAAACCAAAAAACACAAACAACGAAACTCACACAATGAGTCCGTTTCGCCAACGTTGCGACGCTGGTTGCTAGCCGAAAACCCATTGGCACAGCTGGCCGAAAGCACAAAATGGCGATAGGACTCCTGTGTGAGCTTTCGTTGTTTTTGTGTTTTTATGTTTCTTTACACATGTTTCCCCAACATCCTTTGCTCCCAAGTACCCAACACTTTTGCTAGCCAAGTGCAATACCCTACTTGGTTATGCCGCACTGATGACGGCTAATGAGCCAGAAACATGCATGTCTGCGGTTACCATTCCTACTCGTGGCCTTATTGATCCTTTTTGCGTACATGCCCAATAATTTTCCCCTTTTGTTTATATTAATACGCAATTTCTTGGCACTTTGTTTATATATATATATATATATATATATATATATATATATAACGAAAGGGGGAAAATTAATGGGCATGTACGCAAAAAGGATCATAGGGTCACGAATAGGGAATGGTAACCGCAGACATGCATGTTTCTGGCTCGTTAGCCGTCATCAGTGCGGCATAACCAAGTAAGGTATTGCACTTGGCCAGCAAAAGTGTTGAGTACTTGGGAGCAAAGGATGGTAGGGAAACATGTATTAAAAACCAAAAAACACAAACAACGAAACTCACACAAGAGTCCTATCGCCATTTGTGAGTTTCGTTGTTTGTGTTTTTTGGTTTTTAATACATGTTTCCCTACCATCCTTTGCTCCCAAGTACTCAACACTTTTGCTGGCCAAGTGCAATACCTTACTTGGTTATGCCGCACTGATGACGGCTAACGAGCCAGAAACATGCATGTCTGCGGTTACCATTCCCTATTCGTGACCCTATGATCCTTTTTGCGTACATGCCCATTAATTTTCCCCCTTTCGTTTGTTATAGGTACGCATACTTGGCACCCTTTTTTGTTATATATATATATATATCCAAAGATGATACATAACGTATCTAGTGCCATACTGTCAAAAGTAATAATTTTAGTTTTGAACTGAAATGGTGTCGGTTAGAAATTTGTAACACTTTAAAAGACACCTTGGATGCTGCGATATAAATAGATATAAATATTGAAACACGTATGGGGGCTTTTTACACAATTTATTTACAAAATTGTTAAGATACACTGAACTCTGCTGGATAACGTCTAACTACTTGACAATACAATGAACTCTTCTGAACACTTGACTCGAACTGACGTTAACTGTCCGTGCATCCCCTTATATACAACATTATTTAATCTAGTTAGTGTGTTTAGAAGTTTCTAGAATTTTCTAGAAACATTATTTAAAATGGTCAGTTGATTTTTTTACAAACTTCTAAAAATCAACTGTTAACAACAATCTTTCAAATTAAGGTCCCTTCCGTTACGGTTATCCCGTTACACTGCTCCCTCCTTAGATTCATTCCTCCTGGAATGTTATTTCCTAAATCGGAATCCCGCACACTCACTGAGCCAGCCAAACCATCTTCTTGTAGTTGCTGCGCATCTCCACTGTGGTTTCCCTGGTAAGGCGCCAAACGATCGTGATGGACCACGACGGGTTTCCCTCTGGGAATTTTCACGATCCGATAAATGACATCGTTAATCTTCTTCTTGATGGTGTAAGGACCTTCCCAGTTCTTTTGTAATTTGGGACAAATACCTCGACGCCGTCGGGGGTTATAGAGCCAGACTAAATCTCCAACTTGGTAACTCTTTTCCATTGTCCGTGTGTCATAGTACCTCTTCATCCGATCACTAGATAATTGTAGTTTTCCACGCACCAGGTTGTGTATATTCTCCATTCGATTCTGAAGGTCGGCGACATATTGTTCACGTGCCATTTCTTCACCAGGTTTACAACCAAACACCAAGTCACATGGTAGCCTCATTTCTCTACCGAACAGGACCTTCGCAGGCGTTTGGCCAGTTGATTCGTTGATGGCCGATCGAATTGCCATTAGAAATAGTGGAATATGTCGATCCCAATCCCTCTGACAATCTGACACCACTTTTGACAGATAGTTGGTTATAGTCCGGTTCATTCGTTCCACCATTCCATCAGACTGAGGATGCATCGCTGTGGTTCTCGTTTTGCGGATGCCTAATCTTTGGCAAACTTCTTGAAACAGCTTGCTCTCAAAATTTCTCCCTTGGTCTGAGTGTAATTCTAGTGGTACCCCAAATCGGCTTACGAATTCTTCAACCAATATATCTGCTAAAGTGGTGGCTTCCTGATTGGGAACTGCATAGGCTTCAACCCATTTAGTGAAGTAGTCCATTACAACAAAGATGTATTTGTTTCCTTCATCGGTCTGTGGAAGTGGCCCCAATACATCTACCGCGATTCTTTCAAAAGGACTTCCAACCAGGTATTGCTGCATTTCCGCCTTCGGTTTTCGGTGCGGACCGTTACTGGCAGCACAGGTAGTGCATTTACGACACCAATCTTTAACATCATTAGTGCAATTTACCCAGTAAAATCTATCTCGGATCTTTTGCAGCGTTTTCGTGATACCCAGATGTCCTCCAGAACTATCATTATGCATCTGTTTTAAAATTTCCGGTACAGCATTTCTTGGGACCACTATTTGTTTCCTTGTTTCTGTGCCCTCGGAATTTTCTACAAGTCTTTTAACGAGCCCTCCGTCCAAAATTAAAGAGTTCCATTGGGACCAGTATGCTTTTAAAGCAGGAGAGGATGAGGATATCTCTCTCCACAACGGTCCATTCTCTTCCACTCCCTAATCTTTCTCAGAACGGGATCGTTTTCTTGTTGCTCTTCCAGCATAGAGCTCTCGTCTCCTGGCACAACCTTAACTAAGGCAAGTTTTTCCTCGTTCTGCTCCATACGGGTACAATGGGGGCAATCAGGTCGACATGGTCTTCTGGAAAGTGCATCAGCATTACGATGTCTGGTTCCAGGTCTGTGCTCGATTTCAACATCATATTCCTGCAGTTTTTCGAGCCATCTTGCTATCTGTCCTTCTGGGTTCCTAAAGCTAAGTAGCCACTTTAAACTAGCATGGTCTGTTCTGATCAGGAATTTTCTGCCATACAGATATTTATAAAAGTGTTCGACAGATTTTACAACTGCTAACAGTTCCCTCCGAGTAACACAGTAGTTCTTTTCAGCTTTCGATAAAGTTTTGCTGAAGTAACCAACCACTCTTTCCTTACCGTCTTGTAGCTGTGACAAGACGGCTCCAATTCCCACATTGCTGGCGTCGGTGTCCAGAATAAGCTTACCATCAGGAAGTGGATAAGCAAGAACAGGTGCTGACGTAAGCTGTTTCTTCAATATTTCAAACGCCTTTTGACATTCCTGATCCCAACAGAAGGACTTATCTTGTTCTGTCAAACGTGTCAAGGGTTTGGCAATGTCTCCAAAATTCTTGACATATCGTCGGTAATAGGAACAAAGACCCAAGAAACTCCGAAGCTGATGTTTGTCGATAGGGATTGGCCATTCCTGAACGGCTTGTATCTTAGCGGGGTCAACAGCAACGCCATCCTTGCTTACGTTATGTCCTAAATAGTTGACCTGTCTCTGGAACAAGTGGCATTTCTTACCATTCAATGTTAGATTAGCGTTCTGTAATCTTTTAAAAACTTCTTCCAGGTTAGATAAGTGTTCCTTAAAGGTCTTACCCATTATGATGATGTCGTCTAGATAAACTAGACAAGTTTCCCATGACAAACCCCGCAAGATGTTCTCCATTAGTCGTTCAAACGTCGCAGGAGCATTACAGAGGCCAAATGGAAGGACCGTGAATTGCCATAACCCTGATCCACTGGTAAAGGCAGTCTTTTTTTTGTCTGCAGGATTCATTTTAACTTGCCAGTATCCGCTTTTAAGGTCTAAGGTAGAAAACAAAGTAGAACCCGCCAAAGCGTCGAGGGCATCATCAATCCTTGGTAGAGGATAACTGTCCTTCTTAGTGACATCATTTAGCTTTCGATAGTCGACACAAAACCGCATTGATCCGTCTTTCTTTCTCACTAATACCACAGGAGAAGCCCACGGACTACTGGATGGTTCGACTATGCCATTTTGGATCATTTCTTTAAGGGCTCTGTCTGCTTCTTCCTTCTTAACTTGAGGCATCCTTCGGGGTACCTGTCGAATCGGACGTGCATCACCAGTGTCAATTCTATGTTGTACAACATCAGTTCTTCCCAGTTTACTTTTAGAACCAAATACAGGTTTATAACGATAAAGTAGATCTCTTACCTGTTTCTTTTCTAATTTTGATAAAGAGGGATCTAATTTTGTCATTAATTGTTCAATTTCGTTGGTCTCATCTGTTTCCGTAACGTTTACCTTGTGAATTATGGCCGTTACTGGTTCTAAACTTCCCATTTCCGTGTCCTTTCGGAGAAAAACTGGATGATCGTTCAAGTTGATAACTCGGATGGGTACCTCTTTGGCGGATCTAACAAGAGTCTTACCCACAAGGAGTCCTTTTCCCAATTCATGGTCATGGTTCTTCGGCTCTATCATGGCTGGGGCACCATCTGGCTCCGGTCCATCCAACCACGCTGTGACGACACATTCGCAGCTCGCCGGAAGTTCGATATCATCGATTAGCTTGATCGAGGCATTGTCAACTTGTTTTCGGTGCAGGAATATTTCTTCATTACCAGTACGAAGGATACGTTGGCGAAGATCCAAATAAAAACCACAGTGGAGCATAACATCCATGCCCAGAACAACATCTTCATCAACGTCAGCCACCAGCACTGAGTGAACAAGAGAGGTTGAACCAAACTGTAGCGTCACCTGTATCTCACCGTAGACTCTAGCAGAATCTCCGGTAGCGGTACGCAGTCACCAACTGGTAGGCAACATCTTATTTCGCATAATGATCGTTGGTCGGACGATAGTTTTTGTAGCTCCCGTGTCTACCAGCATGCTAATATTCTTCCCATCAAGGAGGCCATCTACATATAAGCTGTCCACGTGATGTCGCAGAGTTGCCAATTTAATGGTATGAGGGGCTTCGGGAATGTTTGGGGTCGATTTCGCCCTCCAGGAGTCGACCCGTTCTAGTTTTCCTGCTGCTGGGGTACTTCAGCAGAAGATTTTTCTTTTTGGGGGCAAGTATTTCTTATATGGCCTAGTTCTCCGCAGTTCCAGCATCTCACTTGGCGCCTTCTTCTTGGAGATAACTTCATTAATCTCTCTACTATTGCTTCAACGTCGCTAACGGAATGAACGGCATGGTCGTAGTTACCGGTGATTTCCCTTAGTCGAGCAACTCCACGTGAGGCCTCCGTCGCCGCCTCAAACTCCAGGGCAATGGTCAAGGCGTCCACAAGAGTCTTCGGCCGCGCCAACCGTACAGCGCGCTGCAACTCGACGTCTCGAAGACCATCGGTGAAGGTTTGGACTACTAGGCACTCCAGGAAATCCTCCGCTGCATTTGAATACGCAAGTCGTACCATTCTTGCTACATCCGCTTCAAATTCCTGGATAGTTTCTCCATTTTTCTGTTTTCGGCTCTTTAACTGCATTCGGTACACCGGTTATAGATGAGTTTGACCATAACGCATCTCTAGACGATTCACCAATAACTCGAAGTTGTCAGCTTCATCCGGTGTCAATGATTGCAAGACGTCTAAAGCTTCGCCTCGCAGAGCTACGGTTAGGGACAATGCTTTCTCCTGGGATGACCATCCATTAGCTCTGGCCGCTGCGTCGAATTGTTTCAGGTAATTTGGCCAGGAAGTCTTCCCGTCGAAGGTCGGGGGTTTCATCGTCGTTCGTACATGGGTCGTCTCTTCGCTTCTTTGTCGTTCGACGTCTGCGTGGCAGGTTTCCATCCTTCTTGCATCTCCGTCGCCGTGGTGGATGGTTTGGTTTCGGCGGCTAGCTTCCTGTTCTTGTTGAAGCTTCCTTATCTCGGACTGCATTTGCTGGTTGATCTGGTTTTGCTCGTCTCGCAAGTTGGACACTTGCTTATTTTGTTCGTCTCGCAAGCTGGACACTTGCTGATTTTGCTCGTCTCGCATGTTGGCTACTTGCTGATTCAAGTTGTCCACTTGCTGATTCAAGTTGGTCACTTGCTGATTTTGCTCGTCTCGCAAGTTGCATATTTCGGAGCGCAAATGCGATATTTGCTGGGAGAAGGAACTGGATAACTCTTCTGGTAGGGTAGACATCCGTTGTGATAGCTGGGACACCTCTTCGCGCTGGCTTCTTATCTGACTGGATAGCTCTTCTTGTTGGCTCGTCATTCGTCCTGATAGCTCCTCTTTTAGCTGGGACATATCTTCGCGCTGGCTCTTCATCTGACTGGATAGCTCCTCATGTTGGCTCGTCATTCGTCCTGATAGCTCCTCTTGAAGCCGGGAAAGTTGTTGCGATTGCTGAGAAAGTTGTTGGGCTAGTTCAGAATTCGCTTTTTGATTTGGGTCTTCGAATTCCACAGCGTCAGGGTCCAAATTATTATTTACGTAGTACTCACGGAGCCTTCTCAACAATACGGATTTGCTTCCAGTAGTTTCCAACTCTAATTCTTCAAGCTCTCTTCTGAGCTCAGCCACCAATAGTTCATTTATCTTTTTTCCAGGCATTCTTATATCTTCACCCCACACCTGACACCAATTTGAAACACTTATGGGGGCTTTTTACACAATTTATTTACAAAATTGTTAAGATACACTGAACTCTGCTGGATAACGTCTAACTACTTGACAATACAATGAACTCTTGTGAATACTTGACTCGAACTGACGATAACTGCCCGTGCATCCCCTTATATACAACATTATTTAATCTAGTTAGTGTGTTTAGAAGTTTCTAGAATTTTCTAGAACATTATTTAAAATGGTCAGTTGATTTTTTTACAAACTTCTAAAAATCAACTGTCAACAACAATCTTTCAAATTAAGGTCCCTTCCTTTACGGTTATCCCGTTACAATATTGATAATATTAATATTAATATCTAATAATTTTATATAAAAATAGCAGAGACAATGAACTATTATATTTCAATGAGCATTAATAAAATCGAGATATGTATTTTCATAATCGAATGATACGTAGTTGTAAATTGACATAAATGTCAAAATTAAAATAAAAGTTGTGAGAGAAATTAAATGTAAGTTTGAATCCTGCTTACCTTTAGAAAAAGTTATCAGTTTAGTATATTATACGCTGTTTTTAAATAAATTTAATTAAAATTTGTAGTATTCATTTTGTATTTTTGATGAATCATAGAGCCATCTCTTTAGATAATCTAAAAGCTACTTTGCCGGTCTAGGCCGGAAATTGTCATTTTCCGGACGATTTTGAAGTAATTAATAGTATTGTTTCTGGACGGAGGACCAAAAAGAACATTAAGAGTCTCGCTGGGTGCGACATTTTTTCAATTTCTCCTTTATGTTCTTTAATATATTCTTGTTTGTATACTTTCTAAAAACTTTCAAAATTTCAAAATTTTCATGTATACTAGCATTTTTGTCGTTATATTTTTTATATTTCTTAAATTCATCAGTAATGAATTCAACTAAAAAAATTGTGTAACTAAGAAGTGCATTTGGATATTTTACCTGCAAAAAATTTTTTTTTAGAATAATGTTAAATTTTATTCATTTCCTACATCAAAATACAAAACGAAGTTTAGACCGAAATGTGTATTAGGTACCTTTTTTTATTTAATTTCAATTTCTTGCAATTTTTTAGTGATTTTAAAAATATAAATATTTGTAAGCATTAAAAAGGTGGAGATGTAAGGAACTCCATTTATATTCCTCCGAAGTTTTCAGGTATACGCAATTATAAACTTACACACAAAATTTATGTAATAAACAAAAATTAACAGGGCTTTATAAGAAACATAAATATAGTTACAAATAATGTGTTAAAATTAACGATTGTTGATCAGAATAATTACACAGCCCCACAAAAAAAAGTGTCGGGTCCGAAAGACCAGACCGTCGTATCTTATGGTTTTTGGGGTCGCTGATTACGAATCCGTGGTCGGTTTGGCCCCATCAGGTCACAGTCAAGGGCATTTGAAGGTCAAATCTACAAAATCAGTAGTAACCCAATTTTAAGTGTACAGTCTTACGTTTTTGAGTTTGCTGATTACGAATCCGTGGTCGGTTTGGCCTTATCAGGTCACAGTCAAGGGCATTTGAAGGTCAAATCCACAAATTCAGTCGTAACCTAATTTTAAGTGTGCAGTCTTACGTTTTTGAGGTCGCTGATTACCAATCCGCGGTCAGTTTGACCCCAAATGTCAAGGGCATTTGATGGTCAAATCCACAAATTCAGTCGTAACTTAATTTTAAGTGTGCAGTCTTACGTTTTTGGGGTCGCTGATTACGATTACTTGGTCAGTTTGACCCCATCAGGTCATGGTCAAGGGCATTTGAAGGGCAAATCTGCAAAACCAGTCCTAACTAGATTTGAACTATTAACTAAAGCTAAGCATATACCCGTGGTCAGTTCATAACATATTTGGTCATTGTCACGTTCCTTACAGAATCAAATTGCATGCATTCATTGTAAGAGGTCTGCTTAAACACTAAATGGAGTAAAATTGAAACAATATGTTTTATTTAATTTTTGTTCAGTTCCATGAAAAAGTATATTGTTTGTTAAAATAGAGTTGAATAACATTGAACAGTATACCATTTTATTCTTTTTTATGATATCGGACAATTTTGTCATCAAAAGACCTTCGAAGTGGATTTCTTTTGCGTTTTTCTGAGTTTGTTTGTAAATCTCTTTTTAATGACAAACAGTAATCGGCTAACATATTTATGTCCCATCTACCTGGTAGATGCTTTACGTATCTAAGAAATCAATTAACAAATTTAAGTGAAGCTAAAGTTAAAGAAGAAATTTTCGATGGACCACAGATACGTAAGATGATGAAGGATGAATCATTTGTTACGCATATGAATAAAACTGAGAGAACAGCATGGTTATGTTTCATGGACTAAAAAAAAATTTTTCTAGGGAATCACAAAAGTATGTACTATAAACAAATAGTATCAGATTTGATAGAGAGCTAAAAAAAACCAAGGCTGCTTAATGAGTTTTAAAGTGCACTTTTTATACTCTTATTTAGATGCCTTTCCCGAAAACTTAGGTGATTACAGTGAAGAACAAGGAGAAAGATTTCACCAGGATATTTGCGAAATGGAACGTAGATACCAAGGTAGATGGGACATAAATATGTTAGCCGATTACTGTTGGTCGTTAAAAAGAGATTTACCAACAAACTCAAACAAAAAGCAAAAGAAATCTACTTCGAAGGTCTTTTGATGCCAAATTGTCCGATATCATAAAAAAGAATAAAATGGTATACCGTTTAATGTTATTCAACTCTATTTATACAAACAATATACTTTTTCATGGAACTAAACAAAAATTAAATAAAAAATATTGTTTCAATTTTACTCCATTTAGTGTATAAGCAGACCTCTTACAATGAATGCATGCAATTTGATTCTGTAAGGAACGTGACAATGACCAAATATGTTATGAACTGACCACGGGTACATGCTTAGCTTTAGTTAATAGTTCAAATCTAGTTAGGACTGGTTTTGCAGATTTGACCTTCAAATGCCCTTGACCATGACTTGATGGGGTCAAACTGACCAAGGAATCGTAATCAGCGACCCCAAAAACGTAAGATTGCATACTTAAAATTAGGTTACGACTGATGTTGTGGTTTGACCTTCAAATGCCCTTAACATTTGGGGTAGAACTGACCAAAGATTCGTAATCAGCGACCTCAAAAACGTAAGACTGCACACTTAAAATTAGGTTACGACTAAATTTGTGGATTTGACCTTCAAATCCCTTGACTGTGACCTGATAAGGCCAAACCGACCACGGATTCGTAATCAGCGACCTCAAAAACGTAAGACTGCACACTTAAAATGGGGTTACAGCTGATTTTGTAAATTTGACCTTTAAATGCCCTTGACTGTGACCTGATGGGGCCAAACCGACCACGGATTCGTAATCAGCGACCCCAATAACCATAAGTTACGATGGTCTTTCGGACCCGACACTTTTTTTTGTGGAGCTATTTTTTCATTTTCCGGTTTTTCAAATTTTTACGATTTTGTCTTTTTTTAATGGTTTTAAAGTTTTTTCTTGTTTTGTCGTTTTTTTTTAATATTTTCCTGTTATTTTCCTGATTTTTGCTTTTTTTTCAACTTATATTTACTTGTGTAATAGTGATAACTTTCTTGCTCTAGTTTGGTAGGTATTATTATAGAATTTGGAATTTCTGACTTTACTTTGAAAAATGTGAAAATTCTACAATAATAAACGAATTCAGCGGGAAGTTTTGCGTCTTTTAGAATATTTTTTTTTGTTTATTCACTAGCAAGTCGTATTAAAACTAAATTTATTTATCTTTTTTTTCTGACTTTGTGCAAATTCTACGCAATTAGTAAAGATTTCATTAGTTTACGTATTGCTGAAATGAGCATTAAGATAAAAATATATAAAGATAAAATATGTATATCGGGATATCAAAACCCTAAATTTCTATTAGATACGTAAATTTTCTGTTTTCAATAAGTTCTTTGTTGAAACTTGAATATCTGTAATATAAATTTTGGTTGAAATAACGGCTTTTGATGGTTAATGCGGCATTACAAATAAGTTTCAGTCAAAATGGTAATTTATTCATATCATTCATTACCTATCCATAGAACACACATTTCTACATATATGAAAATATCCAATGGATATGAATATGCAACAGTAACATTTCGAGTAGCTATAGTATGTAGATTGAGAATTTAATGTGTGATAAAATTTTAGCTTGTAAACATAGGCATAATGTTTTTAAAATACTTTTTGCAGTTTAGTTTGAAATATGCATATTTTCGAAATATTTGCTCTAAATTCGAAAGAATATTAGAAAAGAGTATATACGTATTATGTTTTTTTAATTCTACGTTATGTAAATAAATTCAGAATGTTTTAAAATACTAGAATGTTTAAAATAAATAAGTTAATAAAAGCTTTTTTAAAAAAATTAAACCTCCTTCAAAAAAATGCACTAAAAACCCAGAAATAAAATCTTTATTTCTTAAAAAAAATTGGAAACAACTAGGCATCTGATTTCGATTTTCTTGAAGTCGGCTCCAATGGTTTAAATCTTTGTAAAACATTTGAGTTACTAACATTCAAAATCTAGATTTAATAGCTAAGATTAAAATAGAGGGTAATTTGCCATTGGAGCCGACTTTAAGGAAATCGAAATCAGATGCCTAGTTGTTTCCAATTTTTTTTAAGAAATAAAGATTTTATTTCTGGGTTTTTAGTGCATTTTTTTTGAAGGAGGTTTAATTTTTTTAAAAAAGCTTTTATTTTATCATTTTTAGTTGCTACTTGATTCATGATGTACTATATTTTAAAAACCTTAAAAAATACTATGCAAGAGGTACTGATTTCAATCCCCAACAATCCCATGTACCAATGTGACTTTTTGGAGACATAAGTAAATTGTCTAACACCTAGAAACACGAAGCACTTATGGTAAAGGAAAACATTATGATGAAATATGGACTTGAATTGTCTGAAATCACCAACACGCTGTGAGCAAGAGAATTGATTAAATGCTCATTTCTTCTCCTTGTGAGAAGAGGTCTTTGGCTTTAGAGTGGGACAGTAACGGGCTAATTATTATGTTTTTATGTTACACATCATTATTAACATATTAAATTAACTGCAGAACTTATTTTATTGATTTTTGTGGTGTTTCTTGGAATATCTTCCACATTGATGACCGGGCCTTCATTAAATTTCTATGGGATTACACGGACACTCTATTCTTTTGAATGCAAAACGATTTTTTTAAATCGGATTACAGATACCAGAGATATTCGGTAACATAAAAAAAACTATGGTCGAATTGAGAACCCCTCTTTCTTTAAATCGGTTATAGTGCGACAGTAACGCGCCAAATATTATGTTTTTATGTTTTACATCATTATTTACATATTAACTTAACTGCCGAACTTATTCTGTTTATTTTTGTGGTATTTTCTGGAATATCTTTCACATTGATGACCAAACCTTAATCAAATTTCTATGGGACCAATGGGAAACTTTACTCTTTTGAATGCAAAAAGAATTTTTCAAATCGGTTTATAAATACCGGAGATATTCTTAACTGCCGAGCTTATTTTGTTAATTTTTGTGGTATTTCCTGGAATATCTTCCACATTGATGACCAGACCTTAATCAAATTTCTATGGGACCACACGGACGCTCTACTCTTTGGAATGCAAAAAGATTTTTTCAAATCGGATTATAAATACCGGAGATATTCGGTAACATATATAAAAAAATATGGTCAAACTGAGACCCTTCTCCTTATTTACTGGAATATCTTTCACATTGATGACCAGACCTTAACCAAATTTCTATGGGACCAATGGGACACTCTACTCTTTTGAATGCAAAAAGAATTTTTTTAATCGGATTATAAACACCAGAGATATTCGGTAACATCCATAAAAAAAAAAAAAAATATGGTCGAATTGATAACCTTCTCCTTTTTTGAAGTCGGTTAAAAAAAGATAATATTTTATAGTTAACTAGCTGTTGCCCGCGACTACGTCCGCGTGGTTATAAAGATATGCCTTACTATTAAGTTGTTTAATACAAATTAATTCTATATTTTTAAATTTTTTTATAAATTAGTGAGATATGAATATTTTTACTATTTCATCATTTCTCAAAAATCGTATATTGCTAATTTGAAAACTAATGAAAATATCAAAGAAAATAACGGTTTTTGTGTTCTTAGCTGACCTCTACCTTCTCTAAGAAATATTCCTATTCGTGATGATATATATAAACGAAGTGCCAAGAAAACGCGTATTAATATAAAAAAAAGAGGATAACGGGAATGCAACGCAACAAGGATCATGGTTACAAGTAGGAATGGTAACCGCAGACATGCATGTTTCTGGCTCATTAGCCGTCATCATTGCGGCATAACCAACAAGAGTATTGCACTTGGCTAGCAAAAGTGTTGGGTACTTGGGAGCAAAGGATGTTGGGGAAACATGTGTCAAGAAATACAAAAACAACGAACGCTCACACAAAATGGCGATAGGACTCCTGTGTGAGCGTTCGTTGTTTTTGTATTTCTTGACCCTTACTATGTGAGATTGACATCATTGTTATTAAATACATTATATATATTGTTATGATCTCTATACTCATATAATTGTATTCTTGTGACTCTTCAAGGTTGGGTTCTTCGATAATATTAAACTAAAAAGTCCATCTCAATTTTAACATCATTTAATATATAAATATATTAATTCTTTACAACACTTTAAAAAACAATATAACATTCATCATTTATCCTATCATAAACTTAACACTAATTAATTTTAAATGAAATTTTGCCCTCTTTTCCTAAAATCCCCGAATAACTATTTCTAATATACCTCTATTACCAGCTGATAACAAATTATACCAGAAATACTTATCTTTATAAACTATGCTTATTTTATTTTGAAAATCCAATCTATGCAAATATCCAATTAATCTTCTCTATATATATCCATTTTATTCCATATTTACCTCTACCATATAGTTATTATAACATTCTATTCATACATTAATCTTCTTTTATAATTTTTATATTTATATTCATTAACATTCAGTATTTATCTTCATTTTCAATTTCTATTATTATTATATTTACTTTATAATGGTTTTTAAATTTTTAAAATTCTATATAATTTCCTAAACTTTTTCTCTGACTTTTCTCTCCAAAATTCTATCATTCTATCAATAATAATTTTTTTTTTTTTTTTTTTTTTTATCCCCCTAGAAACCTCGCAACCCAAATTTTTTTTTTTATTTATGATTCCTTGATAATTTGCATAAATTGATTATTCAATTCTAATATCTAGTTAGTCTTAATTACACTTATATTACATATAAAGACCAACTATTGAATACCATAACAATATATATATATATATATATATATATATATATATATATATATATATATATATATATATATATATATATATACGAGTTGTAATAAATAATTTTACAATTTTTTTAATTTAGAATTACAATTTGAACGATCTTAAATATTTAATTAATTTGGTTGTTAAAATTATAAAAATTATTAAGTTTAGAATTTTTTTACTTGACATTGAGATTATTATTATAATATAATGATTTGGCATTTTATAAGTCAGATTGTAGAATTAACTTAGTAAAAGTGACTAAATCACTGTATTAGGTAACTAAAAATACTATTTTTAGAAAAACCGTTATAAGATGTTTTACTATTGTTTTTTGTCGAACAAAAGCAAATATGAATAAATCTCACTTAAGTGTTGAATATCTGATCTCTTGTTGATGCAACTATCACTCTCATATATAGGTACCTAAATACCATTTCAAGAAAGTTTCTTTTTATACGGTTCCTTTCAACATCTAGAATTTTAAAAGATTTAAAATCCATTTGATGATTTTTTGAATGAACATGTGTAGCCAGTGAACATCTTTCAGGGTGCAATCTACAGTCACTTTTGTGAAAGGTGATCCGATCTTTAATCGATCTTGAACTCTGTCCAATATATTCTTTGTTGCAGTTACTACAAGGTATACTATATAGACTATATTTGTTGTTAATTCTTTAGGGTATTTATCTTTTAGTTTCGAAAATATGTTATTTATTGTAAGTACTGTTTTATTAGCAATTTTAATATTAACATTATAAATATTATTTAAAATTCATGAAATAGCTGGAGTTATTTCTTTGATGTATGGTAGTGATAGATAAGTAACAATATCTTGAGGTCTATTGTGATCTACTGGGTTATTTACTTCTTGAATTTTGATTGGACAAGTAGATAAAGTATTAAATAATATTCTTTTTATCAATGTAGGTGGATAGGAATTATCAATAAACAGGTTGTATAATATGTTAAGGTTCTTTTGGTGAACGCTCCTTGTGAATAAAATTTCCTGAAATCCGTTCTTAGCTGACCTCTACCTTCCCTAAGGAATATTCCTACTAAGTTTCTAGTCGATTGGCCTTATAGTTCCAGAGATATCGTGATGACTGACTATATACGTTTTATTTATATCCTCCGCAACCCCCTTGTGGGGGGAATGTTGTAAAATCCGTTCTTAGCTGACCTCTACCTTCCCTAAGGAATATTCCTACCAAGTTTCAAGTCGATCTGCCTTATAGTACCAGAGATATCGTGATGACTGACTATATAAATTTTATATATATCCCCCGCAACCCCCTTGTGTGGGGAATTTTAAAAGATTCGTTCTTACCTTTCCTCTACCTTTCCTTAGGAATGTTCCTACCAAGTTTTAAATCTATCGGCCTTACAGTTCCAGAGATATCGTGATGACTGACTATATACATTTTATATATATCCCCCGCAACCCCCTTTGGGGGGGGGGGATTTTGTAAAATCCGTTCTTAGCTGACGTCTACCTTCCCTAAGGAATATTCCTCCCAAGTTTCAAGTCGATCGGCCTTATAGTTCCAGAGATATCGTGATGACTGACTATATACATTTTATATATATCCCCTGCAACCCCCTTTGGGTGGGGGAATTTTGTAAAATCCGTTCTTAGCTGAACTCTACCTTCCCTAAGAAATATTCCTACCAAGTTTCAAGTCGATCGGCCTTATAGTTCCAGAGATATTGTGATGACTGACTATATACATTATATATATATATATATATATATATATATATATATATATATATATATATATATATATATATATATATATATATATATATATATATATATCCCCCGCAACCTTCTTTGGGGGGAATGTTGTAAAATCCATTCTTAGCTGAACTCTACCTTCCCTAAGGAATATTCCTACCAAGTTTCAAGTCGATTGGCCCTCCGTAAAGGGATTTGATCTGTTGGGCAATAAAGCTATTATTATTATTATTAATATTATAGTTCCAGAGATATCGTGATGACTGACTATATACATTTTATATATATCCCCTGCAACCCCCTTGTGTGGGGAATTATGTAAAATCCGTTCTTAGCTGACCTCTACCTTTCCTAAGGAATGTTCCTACCAAGTTTCAAATCTATCGGCCTTATAGTTCGTTGTCAGAAAATTACTAGTTTAAACCACAAAGAATACGGTAAAAGATTTATTTTGCTCTTACAGAACTGTCTCGGAATATTTTTTGAAGTAGTTACTATTATTAAGATAAGAAATAATCTGAATCATAATCGTAGGTTGACAGGATACTCGTTCATTTAAAATCAAATATAGATATTTATTAAAAAATGAGCTAAGGAGTTTTAAATTACGTAGTGGCAAATACAAGCTAATAGAGTACGGTTAAAAAACAGTAGGTACATTAGTTGAACTAGTAGAAAATTGTTAAGACCGTAAGTATTGAAAAAAATAAAATATTTTTTATATTTTGCACCTATAATATTTTTCATTATGACACCCAAATGAGTACTATAATGTTTCATTAAAGCACTCAACTTTGGAAACTTTCCCTGTATGCGGTTGGTAGCATTGGATAGTATGATACGTCAAATAAATAAACATCACGAAGAAAACCTCGTAACAAAAAAGGAAAAGTTTGTTTGTTTGCTACCAATTCATTTAAAAAGAACTAAAATAAAATACAAAATTTAAATTTATTTAAAAAAGCAATAAAATAGCAAAATATAAAAAGTATTATAAACAACTTATTTCATATGGCTGTTATGACATTCGTCCTTTAAAAAACTCATCGCTACGCGATTCGTTTTTTAAATTTGGACTCGTGTCATAACAGAGCGCCATATGAAATGCGTTTTTTAATATACTATTGTACTCCTTTTACTATTATACGACAATTGTCTTATATATTATCTACGATTTGCTAACTTACAACCTAAGAACTTTAGAATTTTTTTTTATCGTTCACAAAATCATTTTTAACAATTAATCAGTTTTAACAAATTTTCAAACAATTCTAAAATTGATCTGTTCGTTTTTAGTACAGTGATGAGAAAATATTTTTGTATGATTCCGTCGTAAAATAATTTTTATAAATCGAGAAATATTGAAAAAGGTTTGTATGATATGCTCATTGATGCCACTTGTCACCAGGTGGCGCTGCAGAGTAGCAACTTCTGTCCTGTTCAACCGATTGTCATGAAAATCAGTATGATGATCTATTTTTAATGGGTAAGAGGAATATGATATTCGTATTAATGGAAGTTACCACCAGATGGCGCTTCCATGTATCAAATTCAATACTGATTAATAATAATAATAATATCTACATGAATTCGTATAAATATAAGTTCGAAAGATATATTTTTGGTGCGATAAGTAAAACAAAACGATAAACTTTCTTTCCTTTTCTATCTCTTCTTATCTTTTATTTTTCTTAAATTTATTTTAGTTGTTGGCGTAGCAACGTGCGCCGGGTACAGCTATAAATAATAAAAATTTTTGGATTGATTTTTGATTAATATCAATTGTACGAAAATTTGAATCAATTGCGTTTAAAATCCTTCCCATTCAAATACCAATCCAGTAAATTTTTATACCAGCTTTAACGTTTCCGTCTTTATTCGTAAATAATAATTTAATTGTATTATCTAAGGGTTTACGGTAGTAAAAAATCTGTCATGGAGGTCACCATATTTTTTTACAAATGGCATCTATGTAAAAAAGCATTGTGGTCCCCATGACTGATTTTCTCCTACTGTTCCTCTTAAATAGTTTACTACAATGTAATATAACAAAAACCTTAGCCACAGCAACGCGTGGCCGGGTCAGCTAGTACTTTGTATAAAAAATTTGTTTTTGAAATAAATTTGTTGGGGGTGGTTTGCCAAACAGTTGCGTCAAGAACAAGAACACCAGAATTAAATTTCTATATTTATCTGGTCAAAACGACATCGTAAATTAAAAAATTATGCTTAAGTTATGTAAATCAATTTTACAAAAAAATAAAATAGAAATTTTATTTACAAAAAAAACTAGACACGTCATAGACTACGAGACCGATGGTCTATTATTCATCTAATATCCAAAAAGTAATAGAATATATTTTTGCACTTATTCTGGTTCACCACCTTTTTACGGCGGACGCCGCTTGGACAATAAGTATAAACTATTGCTATCTACGTGTACTCAAAAAAAAAAAAAAATAACAAGTAAAAATATTTTTGAAGTAAAACTTCTTTTGCGACACTAGGAGTAAAAAAGTTATTCTAACGGACGTGACGTCATTCTAATAACAGAAACCGGAAACAAAACCTAATACTGACACGATTTTGCATGGGCGCCGGCAGCAGGGTGCAAGAGGGTGCGCTTGCACCCCCCTGCTATGAAAGAAAATACCTGAATTTACCAGAAAATTATATATTTTTTTAATTTTTTTATTAAATTATTGTTTGAATAAAAACTAAAGGCGTCGCGGTTGTTGTCCAAATCATTCTACATTCTATATATATTAGATCATAATAGTGTGTAGATGCAGATGCACCTCCCTGAAAATAATCCTGGCTGCGCTCATGCGATTCTGCCTACTATAGGTATTAAATGAAATTAAATCTGTAATTATTGTATGAATTGACAGCTTGTTATCTTGTCAACTAAAATACATTGCGTAAATAATTTAAATTTGTGTATAAAGTGTTTGTATTAAATATGAATAAACAAAGTAGATTTATTAATGAAGAAAGTGATGAAAAAATATTGAATGAAAACAGTGAGTACCTACTCTGTATGCATACATTTTAGTTTTGGTGTGTAATTACACTATTTATTCCTAATTATTTATACCTATTATTTATACCTAGCTATTTTCGTTTTATAGGTTTAAAGAGCTAAGAGCTAAAAAGAAAAAGAAATTGTGAACGTCAAAAGGCATATTATAAGCGCCAGAAAGATTTGAAGAAAAATGAAAAAAGACGAGACAGCGACATTTATTATGATTTGATTAAGTAAGTTTATATACATACATACATATTACGATAGTAAAGAAGCATGTTGCACGTTTTTGTTCATAAAATAATAATATTCGACATGTTTTAACACTTGCTTATACTTATTTTAGGTTTGGTTAGGTAGCCATAAAGGCCATAAAATCACTAGTCAGGATGGCTGATCTTTTACCAGCAATAACAGATCCTTCGTAGGACTGAAGAAAACAAACTCAACTCAGGATTTTAAATTTTATGGAATATGCTATAAAATGCTACAAAATGAAATGGTTATCTAACTATCGAAGGCTCTTGTGTTGTGTTGTATTACAATAAGGTAGATACAGCTACAAAATCACACATTCTAAACGTAATATGTGTATATTTTTAATAGTGTTTACCTATTATTAAAGCAAAACTTCTTTAGGCGCGACTAGGGGTAACTCTAACGTTAGATTCTAACGGAAGATTCTGATGGAAGTAACGGTGTGATTTCAGCTATGGGAGAAGCTTAAATTTTCAAAATTTTCAAACGGTTTCAAATACATTAATGTTATTTAGAGAGTAAAATCTATGTTTCACATTTTAGTTTTCATAAACCTATTATTTCATATATAAAAAATAATGATAATTTTCAAATTCCTATTTCTAATATAAATATAACATCTCATTTTTTGTAAGGTATATAGGCAATAAATATGATTGAATTGTAATTAAATATTTATTTTCCGATACGTACGTCAACAAGTTTTACTTCAATCGCGCGTAAAGGTTACACGCACACTCTTTTTTTTTAAATTTTGTTGGTTTCACGTTATAGCTTTAGCTATTTTAATTTAAAATACAAAGAGTAAATACATTCTTGTTATCAAAAAAAAAAACAAACGTTTTTTTAACGGTAAAGACGGTACTGCAATAGTAGTTTACGTAACAAATCCCGAAAGTGGTCTTTTACTGGACGAGTGGGTAAATTGCAGGGCGAGCCACAGGCGAGCCCTGCAAGCCTGCGAGTCCAGTAAAAGCACTTTTTGGACGTACTACCTACGTACAATATTTTTTTTTAAAATGGGCATTGTTGTACCATAAACTTCATATTATTTAGTTTACATTTTTATAACAAGAACTCTTTATTAACTAATTTTAACATTTTTTTAACAAACCTTGCTTAGGTGGCCGTCTAAACAATTTCATCTGGTATAATTTCATCTTCCATTAATTCACAATCAAATGTATCATTTTAAATATCCATTTTATAATAAATTTCACGTTTTCAACTAAACGTCAAAATATGTCAAGTTATTTTATAGTTTTAAATATATACAAAACTCGGTTACCATAGAAACCAATTGACCGCTATCTTAGACTAATTATTTTATTGTTTTTTTTTATTAAAGATAGGCCGGAAAGTAAATAAAAATGAGTCCGGTAAAAGCTTTTATTGGACTCATTTTTATTTTCTGGCCTTGTCCGACAAAATGAGATTTTCTGACCTAAAAATAAACCGGAAAGTATTAATTTCCGGCTGGTTTAAAAAAAAAGTATTTACAGCAAGCAAACTCGTAAAAATACTGTGGATCTTTGTACAAAATTATACAAAATTCAAAACTATTAAAGAAATAAATAGGTTTTTCTTTTTTTTTTTTTTAATGTATAACAAAAGTTACTGTATTTTTATAAGTTGTGTTTTCTTGGTAATCAGAAATTTTTAGTAAAAAGATAAAAACTTCCTGTTGGCTTCTCAAGTGCGTTTTAGATAATTTAAGAGAAAGGTACTATAAACCTAGCTCTCGTAGATAAAAGTTGAAGATTAAACTATAATTCGACTAATCACTAGTCCCAATTAACCGGTATTTAAAAAAAGTAATATTAATAACCATATCAGAAGAATTATCACACTCTTCAATGTTATCATTGAAGTAAGTTAAAAAAGATGGTACAACTAAAAAAATTGACTAACGATTTCTGGCCAGATCAAATCGAAAGTAAGACAAATATCAGTGGTAAGGTTATTTATAAGGGAAATTATCAAGGACCTTACAGAGGTAATGACGCCACGAGAAAATGACTTTGATTGGTCAATCTTAGAGCTGCACCCAAAAAACACGTGATAAGGAAGATGTCTTTTCACGCCTATGCATTCTAGTGTGCGGTAAATAGACCGAACTCAATAGACCGAAATCAGTTGACCGAACTCAATTGACCGAAAAGCAATTTACCGAAAGCTCAATAGACCGAAGCAGCAATAGACCGAATATAACTTGGTCGAAAATATGTTACGGTTAAAGTACACTTTGGATAAATTAAAAATTAAAATTATGCGCAATCCCACGTAAATAATCAACTCGGTTTCCTTGAATATCGAAGTTACTGACAAGGCGCTTTATGTCTGTCAGCACAATCCCGGTACCTTTTCCGACTCCTTGGTGGTTCTTCGCCACCTACATATTATTGTTCTATTTTGAGTTCGTTAAGACTCTGCTCTCTCTGTAGTGCTTCAATAAATTTCCAAATATTTGGATGGTTTGAAGAAACTTGCTCGTCAAAACCTCGATGCCATCCTTCCACGGAATTGTTGGTTTTAGGTAAATCTTCATTCACAGCACCAAAACAATTTCACATAACATGAGGAAAACGAGGCGAGCGACGGCCACGTCGTTGAGGGCGTCCTATCCACGTATCCTCAAAGTAGTCTAGCACACCTTGAGCTTCTTGTGGAATAACATTTTCTTCGCACAACTGTTCAAAGATATCTACTACATTTGCTGCAGGCACGAATGCCAGAGCAGGCAACAATCGCATTGTTACGGCAAACTCAGGTTCTGCTTCATATCCACGCTGAAGTCTTTCTGACTGGATGTGACGGAAATAACATTGAGAAAAGTGGAAAAAGCATCCCCGTTGCCTGGTTTGCGGAAATGCTGCAGAGACTGCATTCGTCATTGCTAATTCAAAGTCCATAAGTATGCTGATTGGTGAAACTGACGGTTCAATGTCTTTTAAACTTGTAAGCAGTCGAGTGTATGTTTCTTCGGTTTTATCTGGCAGTAGTGCATATACTAAAGGTATAGCATTGTTGTAGTGCAACCCATGGATTGTATATAATTGGCAAAATAGATGTGGCACAGTTTTAAACGTGCCATCTACGTACCAATGCATGGATTGAGCTAATAGCCGCAAGTTCCTTCTTGTGGAAAAAATTAATATTCGATCGTCAGCGGGTCCAGAATCAAGTAATAGAAAATCGGCTCCATGTTTAGTAATTTTGTAACTATTTAACTATTTGGGATCACAAGTTCTCTTCGATTAGCAGGTATAGCGGGAGCAGCATCATGCTTATTTCTAATGGATCGTATAGTTCTTTTTATGTTGTCCACTTTTGGCAATTTTGCTGACGTTGCCTGTGATAAACCTTAAGATGCTTCGGATATTATAAAGTGTGGAGCGTCCTGGGTACGTCTAGCATGTTCTCTAACATTTTGCATTACTCGAGCTGCCTCTATTTCTGCAGCATCTCCTGCATGGTTATGTTGACTACTTTCTTCTATAATATCGTTGTCCACTGATATAACACGAACAGTACACTTTTATTTTTTATAATGTCCACACCTCCAGTAGATCTTCGTATCAATTTGTTTGTCTTTGACGTATAAATGACCATCTAGAAACAATTTGCGATGTCCCTTTTCACTCTCTATGTACTGCAATACCATTATTAATATGAATTTTTTACAACATTCCTTAACAAGGTGTATATTTGAAATGAATTTGAAAAATAATAATAATTAAAGAAAAGTACACTGTACAGTCAACCCAGGATAGGAATAGTTATGACTGTTATGAGTATTCGATGCGCCGTAACAAAAAGGGGCGGAGCTTGAAGAGCTCATTTTATCTCGAGGTGCCTAGCTGTTAACATGGATACTTCAGCATTGCTAGGATTTAGCGACGTTGCCAGATAGTTAGTTTTTCTATTATTTGGAACTTAATCTGTTGTTGTTTCGTAGAATTATTTTTAGTTTAAATTTTATTTTTAAAATCAACCATTACAACTAATATCATTAATCCGATAATTTAAAACCTATTAAGGAGCACCAACTTCTACTTTCTAATTTTATACCTACCCAGGGATTTTCAATAGATTAAGATAAGAATAAAATTATATTAAAAATATCAGGTATAAATGGTTTTTATAAAAGAATTAAATAATACATTTGTTTTGAAAACGTATTATATGCACTCCAAAATATTGAGAAAGAAAAATCAGTCATCACACCGTTGTCACTGAATTATCACCAAGACAAGTGTTGAATAGTTTGAATTTTTTGAAACCTTCCCAGTAGAAGAATGGAAAAAAATAACATATTATAAAGGTTTTTAAGAGTAAATGAAAAATCTAATTTTTCGACTCATTTCTGGTAATACTATGCAAGACTTAATAAACCGTAACATATTTTCGAACAAGTGATTTTCGGTCTATTGCTGCTTCGGTCTATTGAGCTTTCGGTAAATTGCTTTTCGGTCAATTGAGTTCGGTCAACTGATTTCGGTCTATTGAGTTCGGTCTATTTACCTAGAATCATGCATTCTAGGTACTGCATTATTTTAAAAAGTTTTAAAAATTTTTAAGAAATTATATATATATATTATTATAAACAAAAGGGGAAAATTATTGGGCATGTACGCAAAAAGGATCAATAAGGCCACGAGTAGGAATGGTAACCGCAGACATGCATGTTTCTGGCTCATTAGCCGTCATCAGTGCGGCATAACCAAGTAGGGTATTGCACTTGGCTAGCAAAAGTGTTGGGTACTTGGGAGCAAAGGATGTTGGGGAAACATGTGTAAAGAAACATAAAAACACAAAAACAACGAAAGCTCACACAGGAGTCCTATCGCCATTTTGTGCTTTCGGCCAGCTGTGCCAATGGGTTTTCGGCTAGCAACCAGCGTCGCAACGTTGGCGAAACGGACTCATTGTGTTTGAGTCGTTCTAAGCCCAGGATATGAAATAAACAAAGTGCCAAGAAAATGCGTATTAATATAAACAAAAGGGGAAAATTATTGGGCATGTACGCAAAAAGGATCAATAAGGCCACGAGTAGGAATGGTAACCGCAGACATGCATGTTTCTGGCTCATTAGCCGTCATCAGTGCGGCATAACCAAGTAGGGTATTGCACTTGGCTAGCAAAAGTGTTGGGTACTTGGGAGCAAAGGATGTTGGGGAAACATGTGTAAAGAAACATAAAAACACAAAAACAACGAAAGCTCACACAGGAGTCCTATCGCCATTTTGTGCTTTCGGCCAGCTGTGCCAATGGGTTTTCGGCTAGCAACCAGCGTCGCAACAATGAGTCCGTTTCGCCAACGTTGCGACGCTGGTTGCTAGCCGAAAACCCATTGGCACAGCTGGCCGAAAGCACAAAATGGCGATAGGACTCCTGTGTGAGCTTTCGTTGTTTTTGTGTCTTTTTATGTTTCTTTACACATGTTTCCCCAATATCCTTTGCTCCCAAGTACCCAACACTTTTGCTAGCCAAGTGCAATACCCTACTTGGTTATGCCGCACTGATGACGGCTAATGAGCCAGAAACATGCATGTCTGCGGTTACCATTCCTAGTCGTGGCCTTATTGATCCTTTTTGCGTACATGCCCAATAATTTTCCCCTTTTGTTTATATTAATACGCATTTTCTTGGCACTTTGTTTATATTATTATATATAAGTATAAAAAGCCAAATTTAATTTAACACTAATTTTAAGCTAATATTTTTACTTGCTCAGCATTGTCAAATCTTAAAAATAAAAATAACTAATCTAAAGCACTCATTTGTTTTTTGCCGACAGCGATAATAATTTTGAGCACTAATTTTTAGTTAACAAGTACTTTCATTGATTAATTTATATCATTGAATTCAAGTTATAAAATGTTAGCTTTTGTGGAAATTAGCATAGATTGCATTTTCTTATTAATAAGTAGGGTAAGTCCGGGTGAGATGCCCTACAATTCGAAAAAAAATATTTTTTTAAAATGCAACATCTCTATGTCGAAAACAAATGACGGAATAGTAAAAGCAAAGTTTATTTTACATTTTACAAATACAAACAAATTAAATTATATCACATTTAACGAAAAAATAATTATTTAGTAAAAATACGACTTTGCCATCTCTCCCGACTTATAAGGGATAGATGGCACAAACTAAAATAAAATCTTAAAGATAACAAAAACACAAGAAAATGTCTTTTAATTATTTTCGGCTAAACTTCCCACATGAGTCACACTTATTTTCAAATTTGGTGCAATTTTCGTGCATCCACCGATTGCAATTAATGCAACGGATCCAGTCATCTGAACGAGTTGTGCTGTTGTAGTCTTCCAAACATCCAACACATTCGTTCTCATTAAATTCCTCGTTGATGTCGCTATCGCTGTCTTCTTTGGATTCAAAATCTTCATCTGACTCAGAGGAAGGCAATTCATGCTTGGTCTTCTTCGCTTTTTTAATTGGTTTTGAAACAGATTTAATTTTTGCTGCACCTTTACGTTTTGCAAGTCTTTCTTTTAATAATTTGGCCTTCTCTATATTTTCTGGTGAAGTTAATATTGTTGCAACATTTCTACCTCGCTTTTTTAATGCTAAAGGAATTATAGGTAAGGGTGAGATATTATCCAGAATTTTTCCAGCAGATGGAGGTTGACCAGATGATGAGGATGAGCAATATCTAATTTTTGGTGACTGTTGATGAGGAACTAATGGTGAACCAGGTCGAGGATCAGGAGATTGAAGATCAGGTGCTGAAGATGGACCAGGTCGAGGCTCCTTAGATCGACGATCAGGTACTGAAAAGGAACTAGCTTGAGGACTAGAAGATCGACATTGAAGTGCTGAAGATTGATTGGACTCAGACTCTGGTAATCGACAATTAGAACCTATTGCATTATCTTCAATAGGCCGAGCACCTATTGCAAAAGTTGCTGAAGCATCAGAAACATGATAGGCATGTTCTGGTACAGCTTCAGGGTTGTACGGAAAAATTCCCGTGGCTCTAAATGAAGAAACTGCATTGTCATTAGTTGCTGCTTTAGTCCATGCTTCGGCCAATAGTTTGCCAAATTGCAATCTGGTTATTTTTCTGCTTGGATTTGTTTTCATAAAAAGGTGACAAGCTTTGTTAAACGCAGATTTTAATGATTTGAACACCCCACGGTCTAAGGGCTGAAGGTAATGGGTAGTGTGGCTAGGCAAGCACAATAAAATAATATCATTTCTTTCCGCAAGTTCTAATACTTCGGCACTGCAGTGAGATGTATGACCATCGACGATCAACAGTGCTTTTCCTAAACCTTTTCTTGGCAGAAAATGATCTTTCAACCACAACAGAAAAATATCTGAGTTCACATACGCCGACTTCTGGTTCATGTAAATTTTTGATCCGTTGGGCATACCATCTTGGAATTCATCTTTTTTGTACTTGCCTTTAAACACACAAGCTGGGGGTAGAAAAGTGCCTTCTGCATTGCAACATGCGATAACCGTTATGGTTTCCCCCTTTTCTCCAGATGTAATTGTGGATACATCTTTTGATCCTTTTTGGGCTATAACATAACCCACTTTATTATTAAGCTGTAGACCTGATTCGTCCAAATTCCATATGGATCCCGGTAACTCGAATAAGTTGTTTCCTTCTAGAATTTCATGTAGTAGTTGAAAATAAGCCAAGACTTTTTCACGGGACATACCTTCAGCGCGGGCTACAGAAACTCCTTCAGCCTTTCTCACACACAAATCTGGGTGGCGTAACAAAAACAAATTTAACCAATCGTAACCAGCTTTTTCTTCCTCATGGTTAAACCTATGGTTTAATTTAAGTTCTACCGCAAATTCATATGCCATGGTCCTCAAATCATCTCGAGTGGGAGCAAATCCTCTCTTTTGTAGCTTTTTAATGTGAGCTACTAACTTCAACTCATTAGCCATTCCTAAAGTTCCTGTTGGTCCCATGGGTTTTTTTGATGCGTCATTATTCTGCACCCGACGCCGTAATGTCCTTGATGGTATATTAAAAGTTCTGGAAGCCAAGTTTATTCCCATACCATTTCTTACTGCGGTTATCGCTCGCTGAAGAGCATCTTCCGACCAAGAACCTCTTGTGGAACCTGGTTTTCTAATATATTTCGTAGGCATCTGAAACAATACATCAATAAATATTCATCGCATACAGACTATGAGCATGATTTTGAATTTTATTGCATAGTTTTGTATCAAATATAGTGAGGCATCTCACCCGACTAACAGTGTGCCATCTATCCCAAATACCGGGTTAGATGCCCCACCCTATAACAAAGACACTACGTAAGCTATCGGATTTATGAATAGCCCATTACATAACCTTAAACTACCACAACAAACTCTACTAAAATCACCTGTTAAATTAACTGCTTTAAAAATATACAAACATTTATATATGTATCTAAACAATTTCAAACCTGTTTGGAAAATTATAAACTTGATAACTTACGTTTATGACACACTATTGACACACTACACTTCTACTTATTAACATGTGGTATTAAATGACGAGGCGGCGTATCGGCAGCGCCATCTGTAATCGTCTAGCCAAATAGTTGCACTTTGCCATCTATCCCGGTGGGGCATCTCACCCGGACTTACCCTACTATTTTTTTTCTGACGGTTTGTCAATTATTTTACACTGTCAACTTTTAAAACGTTGTTAACTGCAGTTTACGATTTAGTACGACTTTTATAAAACTTTATAAAACCATTTTAGAAATAAATGTTCAAACAAAACCACAATTTACTTTTGTTAAAACAATTAGAAAAACAGTTATTTAATTTTTGTTTATATTTCAAGTACATAGATTTTAAACTTTAATTGTAATGTAAATACATTATGAATTTTATTTAACTGTAATTACTTAAATGCCACTTTTCATATATTTACAAATTTACAATATACGAGAGGATACCCCCACCTTTAAAGTATTTAGCATTGACTGCAATGCACTCTTTCAGACGATAATTCCAGTGTTCGAAATATTTCGTAAATTCAATTCCAGCGATTTTTGTTGTATTTTCTCAATGGGTACAAAACTCTTACCTTTTGAAGTTATACTTCTATTCGTGGACCCGACGGAAAAAAATTGTATGGGATTAAATCGGCAATGAGTATTGTATTGTAGTCTAAAGTACCGTCACATGTTTGCATTTTACGGTTGTTGCCTACATACACAGAGTTTTTAAGAATAATCGAGGAAATAAAGCACTAAAATCAGCAAAACCTACGAAATTTGTAAAGTAAGATGGATCGGAATACGGTTTTTGCATTCGATTCGGTAGAGCATCATGACATTTAGTCGCTATTTTTTATAATGAAAAATGGGAAATTACATTTGTGCATTCGAAAAATGCATTTGAAAAGTGCATTTCGAACAGACAATAGATAGAAAAATTACAACTCGGGAAGTATTTCTGAAAATCGGTTCAATTTTTGTACCGCTAAATACGAATATCATGAGGCCGAAACGTTTTGCGGCACTTGGCACCCATCGTGCATGGGGTCGTTGAACACGAATATCATAAATATAAGGAATTTGCTACATATAAGGAATTTTCATACAAATTTCTGAATCCAGGCGCGTGCATAAAAGTATAAATTCTACTGGCAGTACCCCTGACTGCTACATCCGTTTTTTATGTCACTTTTTATTTTGTGAAACACGGAGAGAGCGGTGCGAGCTAACACGTTTTTGTAAAGAAAGAACTAGTCTTTAAAGATCTGATCTTTTCTTCCGGATACTCTACTTCAATCTCTTTAAAACCTTTGGATAGAACTTCTGATTAACAGTTTGACCTGATTATAGGAGCTCCGAGTAAACAATCCAAAAAAAAAAACAAATCAGCATTGTGTTGATTTATGATTTTAGTTCGCGAGCCTTTTTGGGACGAGAAAAGTCAGCTATCTTTCGCTGGTTTGATTGGTACTTTCTTTTAGGATCGTATCCTTAGCATCATAACTCATCACCACTAATTACCTTGAAAAAAATCAGGGTTCTCTTCACGCTGATTGTTAAGCTCTAAACAATCAGCTCTTTTTGATCGTCTTTGGCTGCAACCCTTTTCTTGTGCAAATCTTTAAATAAAATGCTCTGAATTAAACTTCATGGCAATCCAGATATCTCACAATTTTAATCAATGGTTCTGTGATGGTCTTCACGAACGAGGGCATTGATTTTGTTAACGTTTTTATTATTTCTTGATGTCCTAAACGGAGTTGGTCTTTAATTGACATTTCTTCAGTAAATTATTCGTAAATTAGGGTTTTACTAGGGGCAGCTTCCCATAAGCAGTCTTGAGCATAACAATGGTCTCCGTGGCTAATTTTCCTAGCAGAAAACAAAATTTCACAGCAGCGCGTTTCTTTTTCTCCGAAATGGAATACGTTTTTTTGTTTTTTACTGAAACAATTATCACGAACGAACTGATCCACTCTCAGCAACCCAGTTGCGCTCATGTTGTCCTAGGTTGCGTGACTGTAAGAAAAATGGCTTTCCTCACTAAAACTCACCGCCACTACGTGATTCTTGTTTTTTTGGGTAACTCCATCGTATGCTTTCACAAAATTTCTAAAAATTTTTATTACGACAATTGTTAATAAAATTAATGAATAAACATTTTTTTACACTCCTAATAAAGGTGGCAGCATTTTTATCACGATGAATTATTGTAACATAAAAAAAAACAAAGTTATTTCTTAAAAATGAAATGAGGCAACAATAAAGATAATTAAAGAAACACCACGTTCTTATTTAAAAGAATTTTTTAAGAACGGTAATGGTTCCCTTAAGCTGATTTAGGTATAAACATTGTACGATTAATGTGCTGTAATAGGGTGTTTCTAGTTTAAATTTCTAAAAAGTAGAAATGTGGGCCACCGACTGTGGTTGGTAACTAGTTGGCCCTACGTTTCCCTTGGTTGGTTCGGAAACAATTCTCTAAATTGAATTCTATTCGTTTGTGTTACACCACTGAATATGTGATATAATTCAGATTTTCTTTGGAGAATGGAAACTCTGTTATGGCTGGTTTTTAAACTTACAACTTACATTATTGTTCTGCGTGCTTGTGAAACAAATTTAGTGTTGTAACAAAAAGTTGTGCATTAATTTTAGATTTTGTTTTGTTGTGTTTTATGATATTTTTATTATCTAATTTGTGAATAAATATATACACTAAAATATAGTTTTATTCAGTTTTAGTTTTTGTTCAAATGTCTTCACCGAAACAGGATATATTTGTCCAGTTAAACCTGTCTATATGTACAGTGCAAACTTTTACTTTTTGGTAATGACATATTTTAGACTTCAAAAATAAACGAATAACTGGTTTTTATAAATCTTTTTAGTTGTATTTAATTAATTTTTTACCATATATCTTATAAATACCATGCCTGAAGTACGAATTGGTGCTCTATTCTTATTTTGATTGTTGATGTATAGAAAAGTATATTACAGTATTGTCTTGAATTTTTGACAACGACGATGGAGCGCCAACAATAGTGATGAGAAGCTCGTTAATTTAAAAATTGGCTGAACACTTTTACATTTTTTATGTTTTTATTCTTAAACTAAACTGATTCTGTAAGCTGCGTATCGCCTAACGCTGACTTTTTTCTCTGATTTTTAGTTTTCTCATGTTTTTACGATTTTGTTTGGTTTTTGTTTATTTATTTTTTATTCTCTTTAGTTTCTCGTTTTTATATTTATTTGAAAATTTAAATAAAAAGCTATCTACTGAATTTTTTGCAACTTATATATGTTAAACTATTGTTTAGATATATCGATAAAATAAAGATTGGTGTTGTTTATAAAAATAAATAAAAAAGTATTTTAATTCGATCTTTTGAACAAACAGTTATTATCCGAAACACTTTTTAACAAAAAAATTGAACTATCAAAAAAACAGAAAACCGTAATTTGGTTCATTGATTGTTCGGCGCAGACTTAAAATTACTTAGGTAGGTATACTTAGATTATTTTAAGAATTTTTAAAAAGGGTTAAATAAAAAATATTTATTATTTTACGATTTTTAATTATTTTGGCGGTTTAATTTTTTTTTTAAGTGTTCATTTTATATTTTTATATAATATACTTTACTAAATTACTTACTCTTTTACTACCTTACTTTAGCTATTGACTGTTGAATCATCCTACTTTAACTATACTGTTTGTTGTATTATATAGTTATTTATGCAACTAGTGCGTAAAGTGACCTTTTTTGATGAATGTGAATGTTGTCGCATGAGCCGCAGGCCAATGCGACAATTACATGAGTCAAAAAAGGAACCTTTACGCACGAGTTGTATACAATATTTTTTCTACAACCGATTTTTTTTACAAGAAATACAAGTATAGGACTGATTTTTTTTTACGCACTAGTGCGAAAAAAATATTTTTTTTACAACCGTGCGTAAAGTATTAGCTTTACGCACGGTTTAAGGTTCGTAAGGTTCACTAGTGAAAAAAAGTTTTTTTTTTCACTAGTGAAAAAAAGTAAAATAAGCACTGTTTTGTATAAGATTATGCAAATACTTTTATGTGTGTTAGTGGCCGAGGTTTTAAGGTATATAGCTTCTACCTAGATGACTCGGGTTCAATTCCGTGTAAGGAATTTTTTTTATTATTTAATTGTGTAAATTTGTGTAAATGTATTTAATTGTTAAACCATTGCAGTTTAATACATACAAAACTAGATATTATATTCAGTAATTTTTAATTTAATTTTTAATATGACAGAAATATCAGTTCATGAATAAGGGTAAGTATTTTTATTTAAATGACTGATTGACATTTCAATTAATTTATAATTCAAGCATTTCGCGTTTCTACGTACCGGTATTATAAGGTGAGATTAATTTAGAAAATAAATATTTTGTTATCTAAAATATGTTTTAAATATAATATTTTTTTTTTCAGTAAAGCGTAAAAAGAAATCAGGCCTATACTTGTATTTCTTGTAAAGAAATTCGGTTGTAGAAAAAATATTGTATGCAACTCGTGCGTAAATGTTCCTTTTTTGACTCATGTGATTGTCGCATTGGCCTGCGGCTCATGCAACAACATTCACATTCGTCAAAAAAGTTCACTTTACGCACTAGTTGCATAAGTAACTATTTACGCACTAGTAAAAAAAAATATAAAAGGTATTATATTTTGTTTCATACAGTAAATTTGATTTTTTTGGCAACAAATCTCCTGTGGCATTTTGGGCCAATTCTACAACATCTGGTGGTGTATTATTAAAATCTGAGCTATCGTCTTTGGTGAAATCCATTGAAATTTTAAATGGGACTTAGTATTAATAAAACTAATCTGAAAAAGTATTATATTTAAAACAAATTTTAGATAACAAAATATTTATTTTCTAAATTAATCTTACCTTATAATACCGGTACGCAAAAACGCGAAATGCTTGAATTATAAATTAATTGAAATGTCAATCAGTCAGAGCCTACGTATATTTAAATAAAAATACTTACCCTTATTCATGAACTAATATTTCTGTCATATTAAAAATTACTGAATATAATATCTAGTTTTGTATGTATTAAACTGCAATAAATTAACAATTAAATATATATTCACAAATTTACACAATTAAATAATAAAAAAAAGTTTCCTTACCCGGAATTGAACTCGAGTCATCTGGATGGAAGGTAAACACCTTACAACCTCGGCCAATATCACGCGTAAAAGTCTTTGCATAATCTTATCAAAGACATTGTTTTAACTAGTAAAAAAAAACTTTTTTTTTCACTAGTGAAAAAAAGTTTAACTTTATGAACCTTAAACCGTGCGTAAAGGTAATACTTTACACACGGTTGTAGAAAAAATACTTATAAAGTAGGCTTTTGTTGTATCCAACATGGGTAGACCTTCTAAAAATGCTGCTGGAATGAGAAAAAAGTATGTAGAAGAATCATAAGAAAAAAATGTTAGTAGGTAACAAATGTGAGAACAACTTTGAGGTGTACGCCATCATATAATTACAAAAGAAATTTCAAAATTAGACTGCTCTGTAAAAAGTTATGAGTCGACATGAGAACCTCCTTCATTTTTCGTCGGTTAAGAATTAAAATATATTTTATATTTTAATACATGGATCTCTCTCTTCGGAGACATCTTCAAATTAATACAATTTCTGGAGTGTGAATTCCGGCTATAACAAAAAATATAAACAAACAAAAATACAATTTTCTTTTCTTTGGGTTCTTCTTTTCTGGTTTTCTTTCTGCTCCCCTGTATCGATCAACTTCTTTACTGCTGTTCTATACCTAACTCCTTGGGTTCCCGTCCAAATATTATTTTGATCTTTTTTTTGTTCTTATTTATAAACTCTTTTTATCATATCTTTTTCTTCTATTCTTTTTATCTTTAGCTTACTTTTTAGAGCTATTTTAGTTTGTATACTTTTTAAAAAATTTCAAATATTTCAAAATTTTTAAAAAATTTCAAATATTTCAAAATTTTTAAAAAATTTCAAATATTTCAAAATTTTTAAAAAATTTCAAATATTTCAAAATTTTTAAAAAATCCAATGAGAGATATCTTAAATAATCATTTACTAAATTACTATATGATGTTTGATATTTCTTATAAAAAGAGGTTCTTAGTTTGACCTGTATTGTATATATTATTTGTGTTTGTGCATGATTATCTCGCGTTTGGCTAACCCGATTTTGATGCTTCCAAATTTCGCCTGCATGTATTTAATTCACTAATAAAAATTGTTGAGAGCAAACGCGCATTCACCATTTATTAGAATCAAACCTCTATAATTTTTATTTAAATAATTTTGATATTTATTAACCGATTTCAGTACAAGAAGGTTCTTAGCTTGACCTGTATGTATGTTTTAACTAAATTAATTGTGATGCGGTTTTTAAAAAATATTTGTTTATATCAATATTGAGGGTTTTTAAAGAAGTAAATCATGCTTTTTTCTAGTTCTTAAACATTCGATATGGCTAATTTCATTTGACCTACTACCATTCAACATTTCAATTTGATTTAAAATTGATATTTAAAGTTATGTATGTAAACAGAAAAATGTACTAAAAAGCCAAAAAGAAAATCTTTCTTATAATATTGTAGTCAGCTAGGCATCTTATTTCGATTTCCTTAAAGTCGGCTCCAATGGCAAATTATTTGCTATTTTAATCCAAACTATTAAATCTAGATTTTAATATTATTAGCAATAATTAATTAATAAAACCTATTTCATGCCTTAACATTTATTAATTATTAGAAATATAATTGTTAAAAGTTGTCTGCTTAACTATGCGAGTTAAAGGCTAATAGAATGTTGCTTAACTTTTTTTTCTCATAAATAAAATATAAACTTGTTGAAAATGACAATATAAAGCAAATTAAAACCAGATGTTGTAGATAAAATACCTTTTTTAAAACCGGCCAGAAATTAGTACGTTCCGGTTTATTTTTAGGTCAGAAAATGTCATTTTGTCGGACAAGTCCGGTAAAAGTTTTTGTCTCCGTCCTCCGTCCTCCGTCCAGAAACAATACTATTAATTACTTCAAAATTGTCCGGAAAATGACATTTTCCGGCATAGGCCGGCAAAGTAGCTTTTAGATTATCTAAAGAGATGGCGCTATGAGTTTAAATTTTAAGTCATCAAAAATACATAATGAATAATACAAATTTTAATTAAATTTATTTAAAAACAGCGTATAATATACTAAACTTACCTATAACTTTTTCTAAAGGTAAGCAGGATTCTAATTTACATTTAATTTCTCTCACAACTTGTATTATAAAATTTGACATTTATGTCAATTTACAACTACTTATCATTCGATTATGAAAATAGTTCATTGTCTCTGCTATTTTTATATAAAATTACTAGATATTAATGTTAATATTTTCAATATAACAATTTTTACTGTGCCGCTTATTAGCACAGTATTTGTATGTATATAAATTAAGGATCTTAAAAACGATTATCAGAAAATGAGTCCTTATTACTAATTCTTTTAATCGTGCAATAGATGTCAATAAACATCTAATCTTGTATGTCACAAAGTAAAAAGTTTTTGAACTTGTTGTGTTTGCAACATATGTTAATTAAAACACTAATAACTGCTGAAGCTGAACACGTATATTAAGTATTAAACAAATTATTACACAACAACACAACTATAATATTAACATCCAATGTGGCGCTTATATCTGTCGGCTGTCTTCTAGTCACTGGTCTTAATTCAAGTAGCACAAGCGGTCAAGTCTTGAACATAACAGAACTTTTGAAAATATTAAAAATTATTTGGACCAAAAAATGGTGTGTGTTACACGTCCGGAAAATGTTTTGCAAGTGCTCGTATTGTTTAGCCTCGGTGCTACGCACCTCGGCTACACAACTTTGCTCGCTCTTGCAAAATGTCATTTTCCGTCCTATTTCATCCTGTTCAGTAAATACACCTCGTCCGTAAACTAACTCGAACTGTAATAAATCAGCTACCGATCTTGTAACGTATAATACTATTACCGGACTCATTTTGAGTCTGGTAAAAGCATTTACCGGACGCATTTACAATAAAATATTTAGTCTAAGATAGCGGTCAGTTCTATGGTAACCGTGTTTTGTATATATTTAAAACTATATAAACATAAAACGAGCAGAGCGCTTGTGACAGTCTTATATAACAAGATGTAAGAGATGATACAAAAGGTATCTAGTGCTGTACTGTCAATAATAAATCCAGTTTTAACCTGGATGGGTGTTTGGTTAGATTTTCTTACTCAAGACACCGGTAGATGCTGCGACATAAGTATAAGGATATTAGTCAGCTCATACAAGGGCAAAACCAACTACAGATACCGTATTTTGCTTTTTTTAGAGCTCACCAGTGTAGTAGGGGAGACTTGTTCCTTGAGTATATTGTACCTTGGAACAAAAATTGGAAATACTTTAAATTTTTTTAGAAACTTTGAAAAATCTCTCACATCTTGGCAACAGTGTAGCAAACTTTCATATAACGAAGAACCACGTCAATAGCAGTTATTCAGTGTCTGATATCACATGACGAAAATTTCCATCGCAAAAAGTAAATTATTTACGGTTTAGAATTTTGCTTATAATTTCGACTAGTAATAAACTGGGTGCACAAGTTTTTCTACACACTTAAATAATATATTTGGGTAAGTATTTATGTATAAAGTTTTTTTTTATCTTAAAATGGCATTCATAAAGAGCGGTTATTTACAAAAATGTATACTATTGTACCTTGAAACACTGCCACATCGTGTACCATGAAACGTGTTTCAAGGTACAAGATGTGCTGAAACATTACTTTAGGTCTTTAATAAATATTTTTTTTACAGAATTATAATGCCTAGAAGTAAAGTTGGAAAAAAGAGACTGGCAGTTGATGCTGCTTCACTTGAACGAGCTGTTGAAGCTGTTACGATAATGGAATTTCATTAAGGGAAGCTTCCAAAGTTTATAAAGATTCACTGGCAACATTATTCAGACATGTAAAACAGTTCAGGGAGTCAGGCAGACAAATATTTACATATTCCATTAAACTTGACGTAAAGAAGGTATTTACCGAAGTAGAAGAAACGTGTTTGGTAAATTATATAAAAAATATTGCTAGAATGCAATATGGTCTTATTAAAAAGTGTGTTCGTGAGCTAGCTTACAAGTTTGCAAAGGCAAATAATAGAAGGATACCTCCTAACTGGGAAGAAAATAAGATTGCTGGAGAAGAATGGATGCGCTGGTTTATGAGAAGACACAATAATATTTTTTCAATAAGAAAACCAGAAGCGACCAGTTTGTCAAGATCAACTAGTTTCAATAAAAACAACGTTAACAATTTTTTCAATAACCTTGAAAATGTCCATAACCGGTTTGGACCAATACCGCCTGAAAGAATTTGGAATACAGATGAAACAGCAATGACTACAGTTCAAAGGCCAACTAAAATTTTGGCCCCTAAAGGGGAAAAGCAGGTTGGAAGTGTAACTTCTGCCGAACGTGGTCAGTTAGTTACACTTATTTCAGCAGTAAATGCTATCGGAAACCACATTCCCCCATGTTAATCTTTCCAAGGGTTAACTTTAAAGACTTTATGATAAACGGTGCTCCACCTGGAACTATCGGAGGTGCAAATCCATCCGGTTGGAGCAATGAAGATCTTTTTTTGGAATTTTAAAAACATTTTGCCTCTCACGTGAAACCTTTAAGAGGCGAGCGAGTGTTACTCCTTATGGACAATCACGAAACTTATTTGTCTGTGCCAGCCCTTTAATATGCCTCTAGAAATGGTATTGTTATGTTAACGTTTCCCTCACACACGTCGCACAAGTTGCAACCGCTGGATCTTTCCGTTTATGGACCGTTGCAAACATTCTATGGTCAGTCTATCGATGGGTGGCTGAGAAACAATCCGGGCAAAACATTTACAATTTATTGCGTTGCTGAAGCTTTAGGCCAAGCTTACCCTCGAGCATTTACCACTGGCAATATTTTTAGTGGATTCAAAAAGCCTGGAATTTACCCCTTTGATCGTGGAGTTTTTTCAGAGTAAGATTTTTTGGTATCATATGTAATCGATCGTCCTAAGGAATCATCACTTGTTTCTGGTGCTTCCGCAGGTATCAATTGTAATAACGGTATATCTCCTGAGGCTGTTCCAGGACCCTCGAACAGAGAAAGAACACCTTTTCCTATTTCAAATAATTATAGTTTTGTTTCCCCGGAAATAGTTTGTCCATATCCAAAGGCTGCACCCAGGATAAATTTAAGAAAGGGTAGAAAACCAGGAAATACCAGAATTGTTACCGACACGCCCGAAATGGAAGAAATTAAACAGCGTAAGCAAAATAAATCTTCCAGATCAAAAGACAAAATTAAACGGAAGGCAGTTAAGAAAGCGAAACGACAAGTTTTTGATAGTGACTCTGATGATGCATCTGAGGAAGTTTTGCTAAATGATGACAGCGATTCTGATGTATTAACGGAAGAGATTGCCAATTTTGAAGAAGAAGAACAATTTATTTCAAGGTCCTACGGTATAGGTGATTATGTTTTCGTTCAATTTCTGAAAAAGAAGGGCTTGACAGATCACTTTATAGGAAAGATTATCTAAAAAGATCCAACCGAGAGCGAATTCAAAATTTTATAAGCGTATCATGAGCAGCAATAAATTCATGAAAGAATCTGAACAAATATGTGATGTTAATGACAGCGATTTGGTTATGAAGCTACCTCAACCAGTTCCAATGACAGGTTCTGGAAGATTATCTGAGCAGTTATTGTTTCAAATTGACTTCAATAAGGATTTTAATATAAAGTGAAAAAATGTTTCTGTATTTTATTCTTTCGTAATAAACGTTAATAGATACGTAATATATTTTTTTAAAGTATATGGAATTTAATGCTTCAAGGTACAAGACCTCGCGTTCCAATGTACACGAACATCTTGTACCCTGCAACAGGATGAACCCATTTTTTTAATGCTCAATATCCATAGGAATATTTTTTTTTCGTTAATGATGATAAGGCACAATATAAAAGAAACCTTTCTTGTTACTTTAAAGAAAAAAGAATTCAAAAATCTTAATTTATTTAGTATATAGGACGAAAATGATAAAAAGTGTTCCGAGGAACAACAGTCTCCCCTATAGGTTATATCTCTTCAATCACTAATAAAGAGACATTCCCTGTATGAATCGACCAAATCCTTATAGGTAGATGTAAACTTGCGAAAGTAGAAACCATTCGCAAGTGGCTCCATCTTCACTCCAAAAAGGGTACTACGACAGTCGCTTTGCATCTTGAAAGTAACGAAAGTAACCTTCGGCAAGGTAAAATAACTTGACATATTTTGACGTTTAGTTGAAAACGAGAAATTTATTATAAAATGAATATTTAAAATGATGCATTTGATTGTGAATTAATGGAAGATGAAATTATACCCGATGAAATTGTTAAGGCGGCCACCCAAGCAAGGTTTGTTAAAAAAAAATGTTAAAATTAGTTAATAAAGAGTTCTTGTTATAAAAATATTGTACGTACCACGTCCCAAAAGTGCTTTTACTTTCAGGAACCTCTTACGTAAACTACTATTATTTAACTCATTTTTTTATCATTTTACCATTATTATTAAAAAGAGAAATATCAAAACATATACGCCATTTTAATAGTTCATTTTTCATTTGAATTTCAATTCTTTCTTTCTTTACAACCCATTTGAAGTTTAGTTTAGAAGTGAAGTGATAAAATTCATTGTTTTAAAAGATTTACCAGCAACAGAAATTCATACAAAAAAAGGTTAAATTGTTAAACAAATTTGCTCCGTTATTTCCAACACTGCATTAAGGGGTTTTAGAGTTTAAACTTGGTTGTACAAGCGTCAAGGATGAACCACATAGTGGACGTCAAAAAAGTGCAACAGATCCAGAAGTAGTAGAGTAAGTTTATGATATTGTTTGTGAAGATAAAAGTTTAAATGAGAGTAAAAGGCATCTTAAATGATTAAGTACTTCATATTTTGCACAAAAAATTTCCTGTGAGAAAGTTGTTTGCAAAGTTTGTGCCGCATTTGTTCACAAGTCAACAAAAACTAAATCAAAAACAAATTTTGCAGCATTTTAAATAGAACAAAATCGATTTTATGCACCGTTTTATAAATATGGATGAAAATTGGATCTACCATCATGATCCTAAATTTAAACAAGAACGTTTACAGTGGACTGAAGCTGGTTCTTCAGCTCAAAAATAGGTGAAGTCAAAACAATCGGCAAAAAAGGTTATGGAAAGAGTTTTTTGAGATGCAAAAGTTTTTTTATTATTTTGTTCTGAAAACATAATACAATTAATTCTAAATATTTTTGCAAGGTTTTAATCAGGTAAAAAAAGACGGTTTACAAAAAAAAAAAAATTGTTATCCAGACAATGCACGTGTACAGACAAGTTTGCTAACAATGGCAAATTGAACAAATTAAAGTATGAATTGCTTGAACACACACCGTATTTACCAATTACTATTACCAGGTGACTACTACCTCTTTAGAAACTTGAAATAATTTCTTCGTGGAATTTTTTCGTCTAATGAAGAAGCTGTAACCACCTTTTTTTAGGTGTTAAAGGCTCACCAGGAGTTATCAAAATGCGAACGGCACTCAGGGTGTAGGAGGATAGCGAGTCGTGGATCGGGGGGCAATTGGGCGAGTATTGAAAAAAAAATTAGAGACAAACTCTAATTATTGTAAACGGAAATCGTTAAAGGGCACCACTTATCTTTTTAAAAATAAATAAAGGAAAAAATAAGAAACCTATTTAGAAAGAAATCTATGAACTTATGAACAGTTAGGGAACACACTTTATCAAAAATGATCAGAAATGTTATATATTTAAGACTTACCTCATTTAGAAATGAAAATAGTTATTTATGCAACTAGTGCGTAAAGTGACCTTTTTTGACGAATGTGAATGTTGTCGCATGAGCCGCAGGCGAATGCGACAATCACATGAGTCAAAAAAGGAACCTTTACGCACGAGTTACATACAATATTTTTTCTACAACCGAATTTTTTTACAAGAAATACAAGTATAGATCTGACGCACTAGTGAAAAAAGGTATTTTCAATCGAACATTTTATTTAATTTAAAAATAACATAAAATAAAAACAAAGGAAATTATTAACAATAGGAAATTCAATTTGATACGTAACTAATTATTAACTATGCTTATATTAAAAGTGCAATTTTTACATTTATTAAAGCTTAAATTTTTTACTTGGTCAAGTGAAGTTGCAGACGTTATATTACTAATGGGCCTGACGTTAGTTATACTGAATAAATTTTCAGTGTTATCATTTCCACCATCATTTGCGCTAGATATGATGTTAAAATTGTCATTAGGATTATCATTATTAGTGTTATCTAATATTGAGGAGTTGGTGCCTGTGTTTCTAAACGTAGAAGGATAACTGTTATTATCCGTTAAAATTAAATTGGAAACCTCATTTTTTTTTACTAAAGTGGAATCTACGTAACCCTCTGCTACAGTTGATGATTTCCATCCTCCGTGTTTTTTTACCGTTAAAAGATCTCCACCGGAATTGGCCAATATTGTTGCCGAGGATCTTCTGAAACAGTGGCCAGTATATCCTTCTGGATTTGGTAAATTTAGGAAACGTGCAATCATATATGGCATTTTCCCTATTGTATTTACGCCAACAGGTTGTTTAGTGCATTTATTGTTTGAATATTTTAAAAATAATCTAGGTGTATTTACAGAAGAGGGTCGCAATGCTATATATTTTCTTATGTAACTTAAGAAATTTATTTTGGAATTGCTCGGATTTAGAATAGTAAACATTCGTTCAATATCATTTTTTGTGTCAGAGATTTTAAAAATTAGCACTGTATCCTTATCTTCAATATCATCCACTTTTAAATTTGTTAGTTCTTCCCTGCGGCATGCACCAGAAATGCCAATTATGAACGCTACCTAAAATAATAAAATAGTTATTTATTCGCTTTGGAATACCTTGCTGGAAAAATATTGGAACGCACGTTGATAATTTTAATAAATTTTAATTTATGCCTACCCACAGACTATACTATGCTTACTTACCTTTACCATCAGAAATGACGAATCTGGAGCTTCACTGAGGAATTGTATGAACTGATGTTTTTCAAATATACTTGATTTTTTCGGTCTATATCCCTTGTTTTTATTTTTTAAGTAAGCCACTAATTTATGGTATTTTGAAATATCAATATTATTTTTAATTCTTAGAGTAGATTTTAACATGGAGTACACAGACCATGTACTATTTGGTTTTAAATCTTTTAATTTTTCAGAGAAATATGCCAACAGGACATTTTCTGAATATTTCGTAATGTTTTTACTGCTGCACCACTTTATAAATAATTTATATTTTGTTTCATACAGTAAATTTGATTTTTTTGGCAACAAATCTCCTGTGGCATTTTGGGCCAATTCTACAACATCTGGAGGTGTATTATCAAAATCTGAGCTATCGTCTGTGGTGAAATCCATTGAAATATTAATTAGTATTAATAAAATTCGAATCTAAAAAGTATTATATTTAAAACATATTTTAGATAACAAAATATTTTCTAAATTAATCTTACCTTATAATACCGGTACGTAGAAACGCCAAATTATAAATTATAAATTAATATTGAAATGTCAATCAGTGAGAGCCTACCTATATTTAAATAAAAATACTTACCCTTATTCATGAACTGATATTTCTATCATATTAAAAATCAAATTAAAAATTACTGAATATAATATCTAGTGTTGTATGTATTAAACTGCAATAATTTAACAATTAAATATATTTACACAAATTTACACAATTAAATAATAAAAAAAAAAGTTTCTTACCCGGAATTGAACCCGAGTCATCTGGGTAGAAGTCAGACACCTTACGTTCTCGGCCAATAACACACTTAAAAATCTTTGCATAATCTTATAAAAGACTGTGCTTATTTTACTTTTTTTTACTAGTTAAAAAAAAACTTTTTTTTTCACTAGTGAAAAAAAGTTAAACTTTACGAACCTTAAACCGTGCGTAAAGATAATACTTTACGCACGGTTGTAGAAAAATCTTATTTTGAACATTTACTGGAAAGGAATAAATAAAATAACTCAAATAGTTTAGTAACAAAGTAATAAAACAATGTATTTAATAAATTAATACCAAACAACTATTATATGTAAAATACACGATAAATCCATTTATCAGGGATCTATTTAAAATGGTATGGTTTATTAACTAAAAAAAATGGAGAACATCCTTATGGTCAAGATAATCAAAAAATGTATATTAATAATAGAAAAAACCATAAGTAAATCCTGGATAAAAATGCACCTCTAAGGTTTCTTAATACCTATATATAGTTATAATTAAGACATACTTATAAAAGTTTGAATTATTACGTTTAACCTGAAGGTAATGCAATATAACACATAAACAAGAAAAAAAATGAAGAAAATAAATAATAAGTACATAAACTCAAATATTTTCTGGCAAAAGTATTAAAATGTAACATTACTTTGAAGTATTTACTATTCAAATGATTATTACACATTAAGTATCTATCAATATAGTTAATTAAAAGTTTACGTTGAAAACAGTAAAGAGTGGAGACTCACTTCTAAATTGAAAATTACTTCTGTAAACATACCAAAACAAGTGAATTGTTTCACCAAACCATAAAAACTATTCTGCAACAATAATCTAGAAGTTTACAGAACAACACAGGTCTGCTTAGGCCTCTCAAAGATATAAATTTTCAAGATCTCCAAAATGGCGTCGCTTCTCAACGGGGTGAAATGTTTTATGACAAACAAAATTCATTTACACCACATATCAAGTAGATTACGTTTCAATATTTGGTACTGTATAACCACAATGAGATGTACCTACTAAAGTTTAATACTTGTCAAACATGAATTAAATCAAAATTTAGCTAATAGTTTCACAAATCTAATTTACATGGCGGCCATTATTACTTTTTTATAATTCACGTTTACAAAGTTTCTATTTCGACACTAAAAACAGCATCGAAATAGATTCATTGTAACACTGTTTTTGGTAACTTTTTGTTTTACACAATTGGTTGCACTGCTCTGATTTTCAACGAAAGAGTTCAGGTAGTAAATCAAGAAGTATGTTGTAGTAAATTATTAACTACATTATCAGCGTTATTGCTAAATTCGGAATATTTTATACAAATTTGACAAACATTTTAATTTAAAATCATTAAAACTGACAAATGTCAAAACTGTCAAGATTGCCAACATAAATAAATATTTCGAAAAACTCTCATTTTACTTTTTTTTATACTTTTAAAAGTTCATTATAAAAAATTGTATGTAACACTCGAGTTACAATGACGGTTTGTAGTACTCGTTCTTTGCGAAACTCACCGCTTCGCGGATCGTTTCGCAAACTGAACTCGTACTACAAAACCTCTGTCATTGTAACACTTGTATTACAATATACTGTTTCAAGTCAAAAGTAGTACCGCTCTTATAAAACGCTGAAACGTAACTGGCGTAACTTCCTTATAAGAAGATCGGGCGTTGTCGGGTTGTATCAAATCGACACTTCCAGCGGAAAACCGTAAAATTTAAACTAAAATAAATTGTTACCAACATTAAAAAAAAGAAATTGGCTAGATGTAATTATGATTGCCTATAGTTTAGAAAAGAAATAAATTTCCAAATATCTTGTTTTAGGAGTTTGTTTATTTTGGGAATGCTACAGAGTTATAGCAGCCATGGCAAAATATTTTGCAGAGCTTCCGGAAAAGCATTACAGAAATCGTATAACAAACTGTAGGATCATTGGAATAAGTGTTCCACCTGAGGAAGATTATATTAAATAAAAAAAAACAACAAACAATTTCATTCTTTTATTTTTGCTTTCAAAACTTTTTAACCAATCTGTACCAAGCATTTATTACTTCGTATTTGTTTTGCTGTAAAAAATTATTTTATTTATAAGAAAATATTTTACAAGTTTTATTTTTTATTTTTTATAATCCAGTGGTAAAAGGAAATTAAACGCATCCTTCGGTTATGCTCTAGCGACTCTGATCGGAGAAAGGTTGAAAAGTGATTTTAGTCTGACTTATATCAAGGAAATGCAAATTTCGAATATTAAAATCTACTTGACGAATTTATCCGGAACTAAAAGACTTTTTGAGAGGTCAGAAAAGAAAGATATCAACGGTTTATTTTCTTTTTTGTCAACTTCGTAGGTCTCTATCTTTCAATTTGTATCTTTATTATATTTTCTCTCTTCTGCGACTTTCAACACTTTCTTATCTATGTATATGTGGTCATATGAGCAAACAGAAGCCATAAAAATAATTAAGCTACTAAAATTAACGTATTCATATCATAAAATTAAAAAAAAAATATAAAATCGAAAAAGTTGACCATATTTGAAACTTCCCTTTAATTTCACACACCAAGTTTCTCGAGCTCGAAATGTTTTTTGTGTTGTTGATATTTTCACAAAAAAAACGGTTTTTAAAAAGCTATATCTTATTAACGTTAAGTGATTTTAATCATCAAGGCGGCAATCGACGTAGTTTTTTATTTTTTTTTTTAAACTTCGTATCTCCTAAATATTTGCATTAAATCGTGTTATTATTATAAAAATTACTTTTTAAGAAAACTTTTAAATTATTTTAAAATATAACCAATTTGTTAATATAAAACTTTTTAATTTAATCATCATTTTTCAGTACTTCGAATCTATGAAACCCTATCAAAATTTATAAATTTTGTCGACTTTCCCGGGAGAAAAACTAATTTAAGAGACTAATCCGGGATCAGACCCCGACCATCCTTATCATACTCTCTCGGAATTCCTGATAATAAATTCAGTAATAAATCCTTTCGTTATGAATCTAAGCAATTGGTATATGCTACAGCAAAAAGCACTTATATTAGTTAAGTTAAAGATTTATATACTTTTTTTTTATAAAATATTTTTTTTATATAAAACTAGTATCTTCAGTAATTAATATTTAAAAAAGCACTTTTCCGCCTATTTAAATAGTTGGGAAGTTTTATTGACCTTTTAAATTCGGTGTCACTTAATTTTTATAAGGATATATTTAATATGTGTATTATCAGGGTGAACACTAAATTTGTAAAGTTTTTGTCAATGTTTAAAACTAACTATTCCATCTTGGTTCATTTATTTTATAGTTTTAAAATTATAACTAGTTATTATACATATAATAATAATTAGAATCTGCCCTTCTCTCCCCTAAATTATACTTTATATATCCAACTCCTTCTTCTGTTCCCTTTTCATAAATTGTACTGATAAGATGAAGGAAACCAGTTTTGCGAAGATCATCAGACGAAACGGTGGCTTTTGCGTTACACATATAGATACAAGAAAAATCTACTAAACATACCGAAATTATTATTTACTTCTTTATTTGGGGATCATTTTGCCACTAAAACAAACTGATAAAAAATATAAATCAATATTTTGAAAATGACCCTTGCTTATTAATCTTGATGGATATGTCAAATTTGTCAAGGGTCGTTTTTTAAAACTGAAAATGCCTAAAAAAAAATAAAATACAAACTTGCATAAAGAACTATATATTAAAAATTTTTATCTTTGAAAACGACAACCGATCTGGTTGTCGTAAGCTAAGAAACATTTTTAAAAATAGTACATTGTGTGGTAAGGGGTGAAACAAGACGATTTCTGACTAGGGCGAGAGTTGACTGTCTTCGCCCTGTCAGAAATCGTCTTTGTTTCATCCCGTGCCACACACTATATTTTTCATATCACATGCATTGAAACAGCGAGTTTTGATCTCTGTAGCCAGTTGAAGTAAGACTATTTCAGACAAATAGCATAGTAATATCTTTACAACGATTTGACGACAGCTGTCAGACGATAATGATTTTATTCGCTTTTGTTTATTACAAATGCGATTCTGACAGACTTGAAATAATGACATAAATAATAAATAAATGAATGTGCCGGGCAGAAATAACGTTGTTTCTCCCCTAGGGCAGAAAAAATTGTCATTTTCTGACTAACAGTTGCACTGGTCTGAAATTGTCTTGTTTCGACTGACAAAACAGAGATCAAAACAAGCTGTTTCAATGCATGTGATATGAAAAATTATTTTTAGTTTTAAAAAACGACCCTTGATAAATTTGACATATCAATCAAGATTAATAAGCAAGGGTCATTTTCAAAATATTGATTTATATTTTTTATCAGTTTGTGTTAGTTGCAAAAAGATTTCCAAATAAAGAAGTAAATAGATGTTATTATGCCACAAAGAAGTTATAGAGATTATTGAAGTTATACTTCTATTCATGCACTCGGTGGAAAAGATTTGTGTACAGTTAAATGGGAAAAATCATTACATATGTAATGGTGTGAGTAAGAGAGAGAGACAGACACACTTATAATGTATATTGGTCGGTAAAAACAAAGATGAAATATTTATCACATGTTATTAGTCATAACTATAAATACTTTAAATAACGTTTCAACATTCAGTACATTGAAAAGGGATAGGTATACAAAAAATAGTCTGAACTAATGTACGAATATCATAGTGACAGACCACATGATTATTTAACAGATTATTTTATAATTCTCTCATGTAAGTTAACATATTAAGTTTAGTATTCTATATTAATAATATTAATAATAATTTTCAGTAATGAGTATTGTATTGTAGTCTAAAATACCGTCACATGGTTGCAGTATATCCTGCACTATGCTTTTGAGGTTGTTGGCTACATAAACAGAGTTTTCACGAATAGTCGAGGAAATAAAGCAACAAAACCTCCGAATTTTGTAACGTAAGATGGATCGGAATGCGTTTTTTGCATTGGATTCGTTAAGTATCAGGAAATTTGTCGCTATATTTTATAATGTAAAAATGGAAATTGCATTTCTGCATTCGAAAAGTACATTCCGAATAGACAATAGAGAGAAAACTTACAACTCGGTAAGTGTTGCTGAAAATGGGTTCAATTTATATACTCGGGGTTTTTGGAGTCGCTGAACACGAATATCACGATTTCGAAAGTCTCCGCGGCACTTGGTGTCTAGGGTATTTACCTACCTCTTCTCCTGGGGTTTTATGTAAATTCTGTACGAAATCAGTGCACACTTGGTACTCTGTGGTTTTTTGAGTCGCTAAATACGATTATAATAATGGCGATGGTGTTCGAAACACCTGGTGCTTAAGACGGACCTCGTCTTCAGGAATTTTATGCAAATGCGATACAAAAAGAGTGTGCACACGGTACTAGGAGGCTTAAGAAGAACCTGGAAAAGCTCAATTAAAGTCAACCAGCGCCTACAAATCGAGGTAACAACTTTTCCTTCCCTTCATAATCATTAAAATCTTTAAGCTTTTTTAATTATTATATTACTACGCTACACTAACACTTTTTTTGCCGAGTGTGACTGCAGCGCCACACAAAATCTGAACTACGGGAGGCTGTCAGAATATTGCTAATAGGTACCTACCTATGTCAATAGCAAGGAACACAAAAATGAATAAATAGTGTAACGGGATAACCGTAAAGGAAGGGACCTTAATTTGAAAGATTGTTGTTGACAGTTGATTTTTAGAAGTTTGTAAAAAAATCAACTGACCATTTTAAATAATGTTTCTAGAAAATTCTAGAAACTTCTAAACACACTGACTAGATTAAATAATGTTGTATATAAGGGGATGCATAGGCAGTTAACGTCAGTTCAAGTCAAGTGTTCAGAAGAGTTCATTGTATTGTCAAGTAGTTAGACGTTATCCAGCAGAGTTCAGTGTATCTTAACAATTTTGTAAATAAATTGTATAAAAAGCCCCCATACGTGTTTCAAATTGGTGTCAGGTGTGGGGTGAAGATACAAGAATGCTTGGAAAAAAGATAAATGAACTATTGGTGGCTGAGCTCAGAAGAGAGCTTGAAGAATTAGAGTTGGAAACTACTGGAAGCAAATCCGTATTGTTAAGAAGGCTCTGTGGGTACTACGTAATCAATAATTTGGACCCTGACGCTGTGAAATTCGAAGACCCAGTTCAAAAAGCAAATTCTGAACTAACTCAACAACTTTTCCGGTTGCAAGAAGAACAAACTCAACAACTTTCCCGGCTGCAAGAAGAACAAGCTCAACAACTGTCCCAGTTGTCCAGTCAGATAAGCAGCCAGCGCGAAGATATGTCCCAGCTGTCCCAACGAATGACGAGCCAACAAGAAGAACAAACTCAACAACTTTCCCAGCTGCAAAAGGAGCTATCAGGACGAATGACGAGCCAGCAAGAGGAGCTATCCAGTCAGATGAAGACTCAGCGCGAAGATATGTCCCAGCTGTCCCAACGAATGACGAGCCAGCAAGAGGAGCTATCCAGTCAGATGAAGAGCCAGCAAGAGGAGCTTTCCAGTCAGATGAAGAGCCAGCGCGAAGATATGTCCCAGCTGTCACAACGGATGTCTACCCTACCAGAAGAGTTATCCAGTTCATTCTCCCAGCAAATATCGCATTTGTGCTCCGAAATGTACACTCTTCGTGACGAACAAAATCAGCAAGTGTCCAGCTTGCGAGACGAACAAAATCAGCAAGTGTCCAACTTGCGAGACGAGCAATACCAGATCAACCAGCAAATGCAGTCCTAGATAAGGAAGCTTCAACAAGAACAGGAAGCTAGCCGCCGAAACCAAACCATCCACCACGGCGACGGAGATGCAAGAAGGATGGAAACCTGCCACGCAGACGTTGAACGACAAAGAAGCGAGGAGACGACCCATGTACGAACGACGATGAAACCCCCGACCTTCGACGGGAAGACTTCCTGGCCAAATTACCTGAAACAATTCGACGCAGCGGCTAGAGCTAATGGATGGTCATCCCAGAAGAAAGCATTGTCCCTAACCGTAGCTCTGCGAGGCGAAGCTTTAGACGTCTTGCAATCATTGACACCGGATGAAGCTGACAACTTCGAGTTATTGGTGAATCGTCTAGAGATGCGTTATGGTCAAACTCATCTACAACCGGTGTACCGAATGCAGTTAAAGAGCCGAAAACAGAAAAATGGAGGAACTATCCAGAAATTTGAAGCGGATGTAGCAAGAATGGTACGACTTGCGTATTCAAATGCAGCGGAGGATTTCCTGGAGTGCCTAGCAGTCCAAACCTTCACCGATGGTCTTCGAGACGTCGAGTTGCAGCGCGCTGTACGGTTGGCGCGGCCGAAGACTCTTGTGGACGCCTTGACCATTGCCCTGGAGTTTGAGGCGGCGACGGAGGCCTTACGTGGAGTTGCTCGACTAAGGGAAATCACCGGTAACTACGACCATGCCGTTCATTCCGTAAGCGACGTTGAAGCGATAGTAGAGAGATTAATGAAGTTATCTCCAAAAAGAAGGCGCCAAGTGAGATGCTGGAACTGCATAGAACTAGGCCATATAAGAAATACTTGCCCCCAAAAAGAAAAATCTTCTGCTGAAGTACCCCAGCAGCAGGAAAACTAGAACGGGTCGACTCCTGGAGGGCGAAATCGACCCCAAACATTCCCGAAGCCCCTCACACCATTAAATTGGCAACTCTGCGACATCACGTGGACAGCTTATATGTAGATGGCCTCATTGATGGGAAGAACTTTAGCATGCCGGTGGACACTGGAGCTACAAAAACTATCGTTCGACCATCCATCATTATGCGAAAGAAGATGTGGCCTACCAGTTGGAGACTGCGTACCGCTACCGGAGATTCTGCTAGAGTCTACGGTGAGATACAGGTGACGCTACAGTTTGGTTCAACCTCTCTTGTTCACTTAGTGCTGGTGGCTGACGTTGATGAAGATGTTGTTCTGGGCATGGATGTTATGCTCCACTGTGGGTTTCATTTGGATCTTCGCCAACGTATACTTCATACTGGTAATGAAGAAATATTCCTGCACCGAAAACAAGTTGACAATGCCTCGATTAAGCTAATCGATGATATCGAACTTCCGGCAAGCTGCGAATGGGTCGTCACAGCGCGGTTGGATGGACTGGAGCCAGATGGTGCCCCAGCCATAATAGAGCCGAAGAACCATGACCATGAATTGGGAAAAGGACTCCTTGTGGGTAAGACTCTTGTTAGATCCGCCAAAGAGGTACCCATCCGAGTTATCAACTTGAACGATCATCCAGTTCTTCTCCGAAAGGACACGGAAATGGGAAGTTTAGAACCGGTAATGGCCATAATTCACAAGATAAATGTTACAGAAACAGATGAGACCAACGAAATTGAACAATTAATGACAAAATTAGACCCCTCTTTGTCAAAATTAAAACAGAAACAGGTAAGAGATCTACTTTACCGGTATCAACCTGTATTTGGTTTTAAAAGTAAACTGGGAAGAACTGATGTTGTACAACATAAAATTGACACTGGTGATGCACGTCCGATTCGACAGGTACCCCGAAGGATGCCTCAAGTTAAAAAGGAAGAAGCAGACAGAGCCCTTAAAGAAATGATTCAAAATGGCATAGTCAAACCATCCAGTAGTCCGTGGGCTTCTCCTGTGGTATTAGTGAGAAAGAAAGACGGATCAATGCGGTTTTGTGTCGACTATCGAAAGCTAAATGATGTCACTAAGAAGGACAGTTATCCTCTGCCAAGGATTGATGATGCCCTCGACGCTTTGGCGGGTTCTACTCTGTTTTCTACCTTGGACCTTAAAAGCGGATACTGGCAAGTTAAAATGAATCCTGCAGACAAAGAAAACACTGCCTTTACCAGTGGATCAGGGTTATGGCAATTCACGGTCCTTCCATTTGGCCTCTGTAATGCTCCTGCGACGTTTGAACGACTAATGGAGAACATCCTGCGGGGTTTGTTATGGGAAACTTGTCTAGTTTATCTAGACGACATCATCATAATGGGTAAGACCTTTAAGGAACTTTTATCTAACCTGAAAGAAGTTTTTAAAAGATTACAGAACGCTAATCTAACATTGAAGGTTAAGAAATGCCACTTGTTCCAGAGACAGGTCAACTATTTAGGACATAACGTAAGCAAGGATGGCGTTGCTGTTGACCCCGCTAAGATACAAGCCGTTCAGGAATGGCCAATCCCTATCGACAAACATCAGCTCCGGAGTTTCTTGGGTCTTTGTTCCTATTACCGACGATATGTCAAGAATTTTGGAGACATCGCCAAACCCTTGACAGGTTTGACAGAACAAGATAAGTCCTTCTGTTGGGATCAGGAATGTCAAAAGGCGTTTTAAATATTGAAGAAACAGCTTACGTCAGCACCTGTTCTTGCTTATCCACTTCCTGATGGTAAGCTTATTCTGGACACCGACGCCAACAATGTGGGAATTGGAGCCGTCTTGTCACAGCTACAAGACGGTAAGGAAAGAGTGGTTGGTTACTTCAGCAAAACTTTATCGAAAGCTGAAAAGAACTACTGTGTAACTCGGAGGGAACTGTTAGCAGTTGTAAAATCCGTCGAACACTTTTATAAATATCTGTATGGCAGAAAATTCCTGATCGGAACAGACCATGCTAGTTTAAAGTGGCTACTTAGCTTTAGAAACCCATAAGGACAGATAGCAAGATGGCTCGAAAAACTGCAGGAATATGATGTTGAAATCGAGCACAGACCTGGAACCAGACATCGTAATGCTGATGCACTTTCCAGAAGACCATGTCGACCTGATTGCCCCCAGTGTACCCGTATGGAGCAGAACGAAGAAAAACTTGCCTTAGTTAAGGTTGTGCCAGAAGACGAGAGCTCTATGCTGGAGGAGCAACAAGAAAACGATCCCGTTCTGAGAAAGATTAGGGAGTGGAAGAGAATGGACCGTCGTCCGTTGTGGAGAGAGATATCCGAGGGCACAGAAACAAGGAAACAAATAATAGTGGTCCCAAGAAATGCTGTACCGGAAATTTTAAAACAGATGCATAATGATAGTTCTATAGGACATCTGGGTATCACGAAAACGCTGCAAAAGATCCGAGATAGATTTAACTAGGTAAATTGCACTAATGATGTTAAAGATTGGTGTCGTAAATGCACTACATGTGCTGCCAGTAACGGTCCGCACCGAAAACCGAAGGCGGAAATGCAGCAATACCTGGTTGGAAGTCCTTTTGAAAGAATCGCAGTAGATGTATTGGGGCCACTTCCACAGACCGATGTAGGAAACAAGTACATCTTTGTTGTAATGGACTACTTCACTAAATGGGTTGAAGCATATGCAGTTCCCAATCAGAAAGCTACCACTTTAGCAGATATATTGGTTGAAGAATTCGTAAGCCGATTTGGGGTACCATTAGAATTACATTCAGACCAAGGAAGAAATTTTGAGAGCAAGCTGTTTCAAGAAGTTTGCCAAAGATTAGGCATCCACAAAACGAGAACCACAGCGATGCACCCTCAGTCTGATGGAATGGTGGAACGAATGAACCGGACTATAACCAACTATCTGTCAAAAGTGGTGTCAGATTGTCAGAGGGATTGGGATCGACATATTCCACTATTTCTAATGGCAATTCAATCGGCCATCAACGAATCAACTGGCCAAACGCCTGCGAAGGTCCTGTTCGGTAGAGAAATGAGGCTACCATGTGACTTGGTGTTTGGTTGTAAACCTGGTGAAGAAATGGCACGTAAACAATATGTCGCCGACCTTCAGAATCAAATGGAAAATATACACAACCTGGTGCGTGGAAAACTACAATTATCTAGTGATCGGATGAAGAGGTACTATGACACACGGACAATGGAAAAGAGTTACCAAGTTGGAGATTTAGTCTGGCTCTATAACCCCGGACGGCGTCAAAGTATTTGTCCCAAATTACAAAAGAACTGGGAAGGTCCTTACACCATCAAGAAGAAGATTAACGATGTCATTTATCGGATCGTGAAAATTCCCAGAGGGAAACCCGTCGTGGTCCATCATGATCGTTTGGCGCCTTACCAGGGAAACCACAGTGGAGATGCGCAGCAACTCCAAGAAGATGGTTTGGCTGGCTCAGGGAGTGTGCGGGATTCCGATGTAGGAAATAACATTTCAGGAGGAATGAATCTAAGGAGGGGGCAGTGTAACGGGATAACCGTAAAGGAAGGGACCTTAATTTGAAAGATTGTTATTGAAAGTATATTTTTAGAAGTTTCTAAATAATGTTTCTAGAAAATTCTAGAAACTTCTAAACACACTGACTAGATTAAATAATGTTTCTAGAAGATTCTAGAAAGATCTAAACACACTAACTAGATTAAATAAAGTTGTATATAAGGGGATGCATGGGCAGTTAACGTCAGTTCAAGTTCAAGTATTCACAAGAGTTCATTGTATTGTCAAGTAGTAAGACGTTATCCAGCAGAGTTCAGTGTATCTTAACCATTTTGTAAATAAATTGTGTAAAAAGCCCCCATACGTGTTTCAATATTATAAATAATAGCATAAAAAGTATGATTTCTTGCCTCCAATAAAATGATTACTACAAATACAATCGTATGGCTTGGGAACCCACTATGATCTATCAGCGCTAAAAAATCACGTGTAAGTATACAAAATGTTAGAACAGTATGTGTAATCTTTTTTTAAAGTTAAATTTAAGCATTTATTATATATTATATGTTTTCATTACAGAATCCCACCAAAATTATTAACTTTTATTAAATTTAAAAATTTTGAAAAGGTTTTCAATTCTTTGAGTTATTGCTATTGATAAAATTAATGTTATGTATAGTACGAATTACTTTAGCCTTTTAACTGCAGCTATTCACTGATTCCGTTGATTTATTTTCCATGCAGCAGTCGGAAATTTATAAAATTTGCACTTACTTTTTACGCTAGTATTTTTACAATTTACAACACAACAACTCTGGTGTCTCGTTTTTTATTTAATTTATAAAAATTAAATTAAAATAAATACTTTGACATGTACTTGCTTACAATTTTAGTAATAATAGTCTCCCGTAACGCCGAAAGTAACCACTGCGAACGCTTTAGTCGATTTAATTTCCCCTACCATGGCTTCACTCGGAGCGAATTAGATATAAAGGTTTTAGAGAAATAAATGTATTGCTATTAATTTATTATAATTTATTATCTATATCTATACATATAATAAAACTGTAAAAATGTATATGTTTGTGCGCGCATCACATGAAAACTACTGATCCTATTCAAATGCGGTTTTCAAAGACGTATTAGTCTTCTTTCAACTTAACATCTTTTGTATAAAACTTTCTCCCCCCACCCCTTTAACGGGGTGAGGAAAAAATTTTTATACAAAAATCAACACGCCACGCGAACGACGTCGCGGGTACATCGAAATAGAACCCAAAAATGTGGTTAGATTTTTTTGCCTGTCTTTTCTTCTTTTTCTTCTTTCAACTTAACATCTGGTGTATAAAAATTTCTCTCCCATTCCTTAAATGGGGTGGGGTAAGAATTTTTTATACTACAATCACACGCCACGCGAACGACGTTGCGAGTACAACTAGTTGAATTATAAATTGTTTTTTTTTGTGCTAAATAGTTCACCGAAAGCATGCGTTCTATTGCTAGCTGTAGATAAAAAAATATCTAGTCTAGGCAATAAAGCAGTAAAAATCCAAAATTTGATCGGCTAGAGTGGCTAGACGGATTTTAATGCGGTTTGGTGCGCTGGATTTGTGAGAAAGTCATAAAATTTTGTGACTCTATGCGATCATGTAGTTTTGAGAAACTGCATTTGTGCACACAAAAAATGCATTACACGTACCGGAAGGATAATAGATTATAAAATGTTGATTATGTTTTTAATAATTTTACAAATTTCCAGCTTGATGGGAGTTAATGTTACTTCGAACTTTTGGATTGACCGGGCTATAAACGATCTATCACCGATTCTAATATAAAAAGTACGGCTTTGTCCGACATGGGAAACAAATTGTATTAATATCAAATAAATTTGAATTTTAAATCATAAAAAGGTTTCGATTGAATCTGTCCAATGCATTCTATAGAAAACGATTTTTCACTTGTTACACATTACCCGTATGACCGTTAATGATAAACATTAAATTCGTAATTGCAATTTAAAAAATAAACAATAAAAATTTATCTCCAATTAGCATTCATTGGCAGATCTTGATCGGTTTCAAACCAATTAACAATTCAAGTCGTTTTAAGAAAAACTCGGAAATTAAAGCATTTGCACACAAACGTTTGTATATCAAACTGTCCTAGTTCGCCGACTTGTCAGAGCTGCTTCCTAATAGGTGGATTTTCAGCAGGAATTTATCATCGCGACTGTATCAAGTCAAAGCACACACATTAACGACATCACATTAGTGATCTACTTCTCGAAAAAAGTTATTATTCAATATACACCGTATTCAGTAGGTATATAGGTATGGGTAATGATTACAGATGATATGAAATTCTAAAAAATTAGATAGACAAAAGAAAACGTCCATGAGACTTAGTTAATTAATGTATTACAATTTTAGACAATTACATTTATAAAATTATAGTGTCTTCGCAATCGATGCGGAGTAATAAATCTTACGGTTCATGCAGTTTTAGGTATGGGAGCCTATAATATTATTTATAGGGTACATAAAATGGGCATTTCGATTAGGTAGGTTATGATATTATTTTGGTATGGACTTTTTCAGTTCTTGTTAATTAATAAATGTGACTATAATACCTATTTCAATAAAATTAAACTACGGTAAATCCTTAGATTTTACAAATCCATATTCTATGTATAAATAATTATTTATTAAGTTCTTTAAAATCACTTATGCTTTTGTAATGTTTATTTAGGATTAGGTATAAGGTTGGAATAAAGACACTTTTAGTTAGTAGATATATTAAAAAGCATTTATTTGGGTTATATAAAAAACATGCAGTGTATAGTAGAACCAGAAATATAGTAAGACTAGCGGCCGCCCGCGACTTCATCCGCGTGGACTTTAGTTTTTTGCCATTGAGTTTCATACAAATTTTCAATCCCTATTTTAAATCCTTAGGGGTGGAATTTAAAAAAGTAATTTCTTAGTAAACCACTACGTAATAAAACAAATTTATTCTCGAATTTTCAAGACTCTACGCGTCTATCGACAGTTGCATGTCGGCCAGCAGCAGCGTGCTACCGCCTCACCGCTCCACACACCCCGCACATTAAAGCGCTAGTGGTATTAGACTATTATTATTTTAAAACTATAAAAGGTTGCATGCTATATGCATGCAAAATCTTAGCCCGATCGGTTTGAAATTGACAAAGTTTCATACAAACTTTCATCCCTTACGGGTGAAATTTATTAAAATTCTTTCTTAGGAAATGCCTACGTTTTAGTAGCTATATGCATACAAAATCTCAGCCCGATCGGTTTAAAATTGACAAAGTTTCACACACATTTTCATCCCCTGTTTTATCCCCTTAGGGGTGGAATTTATTAAAATCCTTTCTGAAGGGATGCCTAGGTCATAGTAGCTATATGCACGCTAAATCTCAGCCCGATCGGTTTAAAATTAACAAAGTTTCATACAAACTTTCAACTCCTTTTTTATTCCCTTAGGAGTGAAATTTATTAAAATCCTTTCTTAAGGAAGTCGTAAGTCATAATAGCTATATTCATGCAAAATCTCAGCCCGGTCGGTTTAAAATTGACAAAGTTTTATACAAACTTTCATCCCCTATTTTATCCCCTTAGGGGTGGATTTAATTAAAATCCTTTTTTAGGGGTTCCTCACGTTAGATAAGCTATATGCATGCAAAATCTTGGCCCGATCGGTTTCAAATTTACAAAGTTTTATTCAAACTTTTATCCCCTATTTTCTCCCCTTAGGTGTGGAATTTATAAAAATCCTTTCTTAGGGGATGCCTACGTCATAGTAGCTATATGCATGCAAAATCTCAACCTGATCGGTTTAAAATTGACAAAGTTTCATACAATCTTTCAACTCCTTTTTTATCCCCTTAGGGGTGGAATTTATTAAAATCCTTTCTGAAGGGAGGCGTAAGTCATAATAGCTATATGCATGCAAAATCTCAGCCCGATCGGTTTAAATTGACAAAGTTTCATACAAACTTTCATCTCCTATTTTATCCCCTTAGGAGTGGATTAATCAAAATCCCTTTTTAGGGGATCCCTACGTTATAGTAGCTATATGCATGCAAAATCTCAGCCCGATCGGTTTAAAATTGACAAAGTGTTATACAAACTTTCATTCCATATTTTATCCCCTTAGGGGTGAAATTTATTAAAATCCTTTTTTAAGGAAGGCGTAAGTCATAATAGCTATATGCATGCAAAATCTCAGCCCGATCGGTTTAAATTGACAAAGTTTCATACAAACTTTTATCTCATATTTTATCCCCTTAGGGGTGGATTAATCAAAATCCCTTTTTAGGGGATCCCTACGCTATAGTAGCTATATGCATGCAAAATCTTAGCCTAATCGGTTTAAAATTGACAAAGTTTTATACAAACTTTTAACCCCTATTTTATCCCCTTAGGTATGAAATTTATCAAAATCCTTTTTTAGGGGATGCCTACGTCATAGTAGCTATATGCATGCAAAATCTCAACCTGATCGGTTTAAAATTGACAAAGTTTCATACAAAATTTCATCCCCTATTTTATGCCTTTGGGGGTGGAATTAATCAGAATTTTTTTCTTAGCAGATGCCTACGTCATAACATCTACCTGCATGCCAAATTTCAGCCCCATCCGTCCAGCGGTTTGAGCTGTGCGTTGATGGATCATACAAACTTTTCCGTTGGGGGTGAAATTAATCAAAATGCTTTCTTAGCGGATGCCTACGTTATAACATCTACCTGTATGCCAAACTTCAGCCCCATCCGTCGAGCGGTTTGGGCTCTGCGTTGATAGATCACTATATCAGTCAGTCAGGCCCGGTTTATCAATAGCAATTTATCCGTCAGTTAATGCTTAACTACCAGTTATTTTGGAAAGGTCGGTTTATCAACAACAGAATAACTTTATCTGGCAGATAAAATGTCAAATATTTATCTGTCAGTTTCAACTGGCGGATAGGTCGATATCTGGAGGTTAAGGCATATAATATAACGTCACTTTATTTGATAGAGTTGTTTTGTTTTGATTTCTTTGTGTTGTTGTGTCAAATTTACTTGGGTTTTAAGCAAAGTAAAAAAATGGAAAGTACTAGTACTACTAAGAAGAGAGGATGCAATTTTACAAAAGAGGAGAGAAATTTGCTTCTTAAAATTGCAAATAAACATATCAATTCTAACATTTACAGAAAAGTCACTTTTGTCATCCTTAAATCTTGCAAGAAAATCCTGGTTATCCCACTTTCCGAAGTTGTCCACTCTTTCCCTAAATGTATAAGGCCTTCTTTCGTACTTAAGAACTTGCACAATATCCTCGTCCTCGTCGCTATCCAGAATATAATCGTTCAGAAAATGCATATTTATCAACAACCAAAAACACATAAATCTTTGGATAAACATTCACCAATAATCTAACAAAAAAATCAATTGATGTGACATGACCTTGTTCTTGTAACAACCAATGAGATTGATTACATTCACTCGTCAGCATTGCCAACTTTCAATATCTATCAGTTAACAAACTAGAGAATAAAAACGAGTTGATAAACCGCTTCCAAACAAACTGGAACTTTATCTGCTAGTTACTTTTATCCGACGGATACTTAACTGATGGATAATATTGGTTATTGATAAACCGGGCCTCAGTCAGTCAGTCACCTTTGAGTTTTATATATATAGATTATGGCTTTGACTCGTTGATTACTTTATGACTGGGTTTACCTAACCCCCAATAAAAGTAACCCTGACCGCTTGTTTGAATTGAATTTGGCACGTATTTGTGAAGATGGTCCGTAATGAATTTAAATTTCAGCTTTACCCAGACAGAAAGAGTGCATTTGATAATATTTTATTTTTACTTAGAAATAGGTATTATAATTCTGGCTATCTTTAATGAATACAAGCAATAGTTTAAAAAGTACCTACATCTGTATGGATGACCCGTTTAAAAAATTACTAAGTAGGTAAAATACCTTTCGATATAAGAGGGTTTATTGATAATGTTTAAAACAAATTTTAATTTCGAATTTGTAGATAATGCAAAACAGAACTTTCTAAAATTACACTACATTTATAATCTATTTAGCAGAAGATATTCGCATTACGTTTTTAAAATTTCGTTTATATCAGTTTCGTGTGTTTCTGTGTTCCGAGTAATTTTGGAAGTGTTTCTTCGTTATAATAAAACAACAGTATTTTTCAATACTACGTTGCTATCTTTTTTTTTGGATTGTGGTAAGTTTTGATTGCTGATATAGTTTTTTTTTTTCTGGATGCAATAATTATCCCTGAATAACTAAACAAACTTAATATTTATACGTTGTAATTTTAAGGGTAATTACTTCCATTGCTATTTTAAAATGTGAAAGCCATGGAATGAAGTGGATTTACCTAAAGAAGATAGTTAAATTAACGTGAAAGATGTGAAGTGGTAAAAAAATCGATGACGCTACTATGTGGCGATTACCGGAAGAATTACAAACAAAACGAATTCATTTTTGCGTGAAGCTAAACAAATATTATTACATCTATTACATCAAAACTACCGAAAGAAAATCTGGAGCCTTAGCAAAAACAAGTCGAATGTAAATGGCATTCAAGATAGAAAAGTAAGTGAGGATGTCGGATCATCTAGGGTCTTCAAAGATCATCATTCTGATTTAATAAGACCCATGATATATGAATCCTACAAAATTAATATTGTGTTGACATTAGACGAATTACAAAATAAAATTAAGACTGAACTAAAAAACAAATGTTCCAAGGAAAGTCAAAAAATGTATTTTAGTTACAAGTTAATTAATAAACGCCAGGTATTAATGGAATCTCCTCGAATTTCGGAATGGCGAATGGACTACTTAAAACAAATTGAAAAATTTCGAAATAAAGGTAAACCAATAGTATATTCTTGACGAAACATGGTAGGACAGTCATAACTCTGTGAAGAAAGGGTGGTGTGATAAAACCAACAGATGTATTCTGGATGTTCTGCCTTCACGTGGGAAACGAATCATCATTCTTCATGCCGAATCCAGGTTTGGTTTGTGGAAGATGTATTGTTTTTATCGGCCAAAAATATGCAAGATTTATGTGTCATGCAAATATGATGGGTGAAATTTGTGAAACTGTGAAAACTGGTTCGAAAATAAACTGTTATCAGAATTAGCAGCCAATACTATCATTGTGCTAGATAATGTGCCATATCATTCATCGCAAATTGAGAAAATTCTCAACAGTTCTTCAAGTAAAGAGAAAATTAAAGACTATCTGATAAAAAAAAATGTTATAGAAAAAACTACTTTTATAGGTGTTAAAAACAAAGCATTATAATAAAACTTTTAAAATTGATCGTATGGCAGAAAAACGAGGACATACAGTGTTAGGGCTACTTCCGTACCACTGTAATTTTAACGTAATTAAGATGATTTGGCACGAATTAAAGAGTCATGTAAGAAAACAAAATACTTAAACGAAGTTTTTTAATTATACCATAGACATAATTAGGGAAAAAGTGTTCAAAATTTCTGTAGAAATTTGGGCCAATTGTGTGCGACATGTGGTGATGGAAGAAAACTTGTATTGAGCGATTAACTTTTTATGAAATAGGTATGTATAATATAACATTTTACGATGAATAACAACTAACAACAAAAAAAAGTTCGGAAAAAGCTTTTTTGTTATTAAGATAATTCAGTAAATTTAAAAAATGCGAGTTTGGAAAAAATGGAAGTGTTTCAAAGTTAATTCTACCGTTATAATATATTTTTATATTTGCCACTATTTTTTAATTTTTAGTTATTTTTGTCATAAAGTAATTAAATTATTATCTTTTCACAATCGCGAATAAAATTTAAGTACAAACCTTGTGAGGGTTCTAACAGGTAATAAAATTTTGCTTGAGAGTCATAAACGTGGGCGAATGTTTTCCTACCGTAATCAGCAAGTCAAAGCCATAATTGTACTATAATTCTGGTTCTACTTGTAGGTCAAAGATTATACCTGTCAAACGTTTAAAAAAGTTAATGAGTAAGTAATTATAAGCAATGTTTATAATTTCTAAAGAATAAAACATCCTTCGGTTTCTGTTAATAATATTGTTGAAAAGACAAGTAATATGACAGGTGTAAGCAGAGCAATCGTATTTTTACAATTGAAACCAGGTTATAACAGATGGGGTTAAAACAATAAATTACATAAATTAGCGATACCGATATATTATGTTTTGATCTCTTACCTGCAAATTCTAAATATTCAAATTACCAGCTCTTATAAAACAGTAGAGCATAAAAATCAGTTTTGAGTTTACATTTCAAAAAAATTAATGTTACAATCAGTTAAATATTTTTATTAAGTAATACATTTTCGTACTCGTTGAAAAAGGTGTAATCTACGGCCAAGTGTTATTAGATGGCTTTCTGTAGGTGTAAAGGCGTAGCTTATCTTAAGTGTTATTTGTTTTCAGTAACGCTTTCTAGGGATATCTCTTTATATTATAGATTCATTTCACGCAATTTGTATCAGAACAAGTAAGAGGATGATAAGATAACTTTACTTATAAATATAAATGTACAGTAATGATAATTAAAATACAATAATATATAACATTAATAAAAAAAAGCAATTTAAAATAATTTACGAATATTCTTCTGTTTATATACACTCAATTATTAAAAGAAATAAACACAAAACAATAAAAAATAAAGAAAAAATTAAAGTATTTTCTAATAATGCAATGCAAATGGTTTTTTAAATAATTTAATAGATTCCTTTTAAGCAGAATTTGGTTGGTAGAAGCCTTTATAGTTTCTGAAAGAGTACTGTAGGTGGTAAATCCTTTGAACATTACTATTTTAGTATAAGACGCTCTTGTTTAAATACGTACATACAAATTGTTTTTAATTCTAGTATTATTAAACACAGCATACAAAATCATGTCATCCTTATTACAACAAAGATTGAGTGAAGCGACGAGAAACATCTTAGGACAGTAGGTACAGATACGGCTTTACTAAAAGCAAGTCAACAACAGATGCCATACATACTGTTAAGCAAATCATGAAGAATGACCATGGATATATAATAAAAATTGAGCTGCTTTTTCTAGATTTCCAACAAGCATTCGATTTAATAAAAAGATCGCAATTGCTGGTAGCTCAAAGAGAAATGGGAATACATAACAAAATAAGAATAATAAAAATAACAATGAATAAAACTTCAGTAAAAATATAAAACCAAAGTGGAATAAATAATGCGGTTAGACAGAGAGATACGCTATCAGCTACTGTGTTTAACCTTGCATTGAAATACATAGTCAGGAAAATAAATAAAGGTACACTTAGAACGAAATCAAGACAAATATTAGCATATGCTGATAACATTGAGATCATAATCAAAAATAGAAAAACAAAGAAAAGGATGTTAAATGAATTAAAAGCAAAAAGATAAGTATTGGGATTAATAATAAATTCAGAAAAGATTCAAAATAAAAATATAAGAATAGGAAAAAATATATTTGAGGAAGTTGAATAGTTTGAGTTCTTGGAAATACTACTTACAAACAATGGAGAAAAAGAAAAAGAGACCGGCGACAATAATGTATGCAACCAGAACCATAAGCATAACAAAAAAGCAAGAGGAAGACCCAAGAATACTAAAAACGAAGATACAAACAGCAATATTAGGACCAATAAAAGTAAATAATAATGAATTTAGACAAAAAATGATAAGATAATTAACGAAATCAAGGAAAATGTAGTGACGAAAATAAAGCAACAGAGAGCAAAATGGTTAGGGCATATATAAAGATGGAAAAAACCAAAAGTACTATTTATGTATATAAAAGCGAAAGTTCACTCACCACCATATATCAGCAACTATGAAACCTACAAACTTGAAATTTGGCAGGTAGGTTCCTTATAGGATCTAGACGTGTCCGCTAAGAACGGATTTTACAAAACTCTTTCCCTAAGAGGGTAAAATAGAGGTTGGAAATTTGTATCAAAGTCCTACGTTTTTGAAGTAAGAAAATAGAAAATTAAAATATGTGCTCTTTAGAGGTTGTGGAGGTGTACTTATATAACTTATATTGTATTTTTAAAAATCAACCCCCTTTATAAGGGTTGAATGGGGTCGGATACTTTTTATACAACAATCAACACGCCACGCAAACGACGTCGTGGGTACTTCGATTTGGAACCCAAAAATGTGGTTAGATTTTTTTTGTCCGTCTGTTTGTCTGAATGTTTGTGCGCGCATCACATGAAAACTACTGATTCGATTCGAATGCGGTTTTCACAAATGTGTTTGTCTTCTTTTAACTTAACATCTGCTGTATAAAAATGTTTGCATGTTTTTTGTTTCAGGATAGTTGAAAGCATAAAGAGTGACATAAGCTACTTTTTATACAACAATCAACACGCCATGCGAACGACGTTGCGGGTACATCGATATAGTTAGATTTTTGTGTCTGTCTGTCTGTATATTTGTGCTCGCAGAACATGAAAACTTTATATTCAATTCGAATCCGGTTTTACAGATTTATTTGTCCTCTTTCAACTTAACATCTGGTGTATAAAAATTTCTCCCCCCACCCCTTTCACGAGACAATAGAGAGGTTCAGATTTGGTATAAAAGTATCTCATTGATACATTTAAAAATACCACTGAAATAGTACACAACATGCATACAATCGACCTATAATTTAGTTTTGATATTCAAAACTAGACGGCGCTATAAGGTTATTAAAACGCAGTATAATGACTCACACATTACTATTTTTTACAGATAATTATTTCCAATGTAGAATTGTCTTAAAACAATATTATAAGATAGTCATAATAAAAAAAAAGTAGTTAGGTTACCTATTATACTAAGGATATACCTACAGAACGATTAAAATTAAATTTTTATAGGTAAAATAGAAAGTCAGTCAATTATTTGTGAATGTACCAATTCCACGTTGGCAAAGCTGTGGGTAAAGGTTAGTTAAAAATATAAAACGAAGGTGTACACCCATTATAAAAATCTCTTAAAAAAAACGTTCGCATCTTCCGAAGATAAAAGATACCGACGACTTTTTAACAAGGTGAAAGCCAGCAATTTGTCCAAATTATTCGCATTAAAAAAATCATAATTATCTTTTGTGACTACACACAATGCGGATTGGCTTGTTATTTGGTCCACTGTGGATGTACTAGATGACATTAAGTCGTTTCTATCTCTAGGTCACAAATTTTCAATTCCGATGACGATTAAGGATATTAACAAGTATTCATATCTAGCGGACATCGAATATAGGGTTAGAAGACGATATACCTACGGAAATTCAAGATTAAGAACGTACGAAAATTAGGAACATGATCACGAATTTCATCAAAACTAACCATCATATAAGTAAGATAATATTACTGTTTTTATGGATAAGATTGACTATATGTCCGAATCAAGTAAAATGTTGGAGGATCCTGAGTCGTACTGACAGATTTCACACCGTCAGTTAAAAGACCAACCAAATTATGAAGGGCTGGACATATTTAAGAAGAAATAAAAAAAGATTTAACAATCTATGTAGGTGTTTGTCCCAAATATTATGGGTTACCAAAAGTCCATAACGAAGAATGTCCTCTTAGACTCTTCTTCCCCTGTAGGAGTTCCCCTACACAATCTTTGGCTGGTTTTATAGCAGAAATTTAAGATGTTTTTTCCATTCTTTCAAAAATTTCATAGTTAAGGACTATTTTGAATTAGCAGAGAAAATAAATGGAATTTAACTACCTGTGGATTTTGTTCTAGTTAGCTTTGATGTACGGTCCTTATTCAAAAACATTCCACTTGCATTGGTAGGTATCTTCACTAATATCAGATAATTTTCAACACTAATAAGTATAATTACGTTTTTGTACGAAAATCCCTACTTTAGTTTCCGTCAAATTAAGGCAGCTCCCATGGGAGGGACCTTATCTTTACCTGAGACTGTTATTAACTCTCTCTTACATTACTGCTAAAAAAATGTTGATTTTCAATTTCCATTCATATACCAATACTAGCGGCCGCCCGCGACTTTATCCGCGTGAACTTTAGTTTTTTGCCACCGAATTTCATACAAATTTTCAACCCCTATTTTAAATCCGTAGGAGTGAAATTTAAAAAAGTCATTTCTTAGTACACTACTACGTAATAAAAAAAAATATTATTGAATTTTCAAGACTATGCGTCTATCGACAGTGTCATGTCGGCCAGCAACAGCGTGCTACCGCCTCACCGCTCCACACATCCCGCACATTAAATCGCGAGTGGTATTAGACTATTATTATTTTAAAACTATAAAAACTTGCATGCTATATGCATGCAAAATCTCAGCCCGATCGGTTTGAAATTCACAAAGTTTTATCCCTTAGGGGTGGACTCTATCAAAACCATTTCTTAAGGGATGCCTACGTTATAGTAGCTATATGCATGCAAAATTTCAGCCCGATCGGTTTAAAATTGACAAAGTTTCATACAAACTTTCATCGCCTATTTTATACCCTGAGGACAGGAATTTATCAAAATCCTTTTTTAAGGGATGCCTACGTCATAGTAGCTATATGCATGCAAAATTTTAGCCCGATCGGTTTAAAATTGACAAACTTATATACAAACGTTCATCGTCTATTGTATCCCCTTAGGGATGGAATTTATCAAAATCCTTTCTTAGGAGATGTCTACGTCATAGTAGCTATATGCATGCAAAATCTCAGTCCCATTGGTTTGAAATTGACAAAATTTATACAAACTTTTATCGCCTATTTTATCCGCTTAGGGGTGGAATTTATTAAAATTCTTTCTTAAGGCATACCTACGTCATAGTATTATAGCTATATGCATGCAAAATCTCAGCCTGATCGGTTTGAAATTGACAAAGTTTCATACAAACTTTCATCGCCTATTTTATCGCCTGAGGAGAGGAATTTATCAAAATCCTTTCTTAAAAGATGCCCACGGTATAGTAGCTATGTGCATGCAAAATCTCAGCCCGATCGGTTTAAAATTGACAAACTTTCATACAAACTTTCATCCCCCATTTTATCCCCTTGGGGTGGAATTAATCAAAATCCTTTCTTAGGGGATGTCTATGTCATAACAGCTATATGCATGCATAGTTTCAGCCCGATCGGTTTAAAATTGACAAAGTTTCATACAAACTTTGATCCCCTATTTTATCCCCTTGGGGGTGGAATTAGTTAAAATCCTTTCTTAGCGGATGCCTACGTCATAACATCTCCTTGCATGCCAAATTTCAGCCCCATCCGTCCAGCGGTTTGGGCTCTGCGTTGATAGATCACTATATCAATCAGTCAGTCAGTCTGAGTTTTATACACTGAAGGACAAAAATAGTGGCGCACCCAAAATTTTCAGAAAATATAAACCTTTAAAACTTTTGAGTTGGTGGTCCGATTTCAATGATTCTTTTTTTTTATTTTAGAGAATGGTTCTTTGGTATTACGACGCGGTTATAAGAGTTTTTAATAATTTTAGGTTTGTAGCCAGTATTGCTTAAATAACAAGTACACGTTTTTTACGCTATTTTTAAAACACCCTGTGGACGTTGCTGTTACTCTAGTCGTACTAAGTCCCTTATGGGCATGTTGAGTAGAGCCTCTTTTACATTTTTGGTCGTTAAATCATGTCTCTATCTTAGATGGTTCAAAAGATAGAGGCTTTCAAGCAAAGTTTTGCTTTTATTAAGAATTTTATTAAGTTTACAGAACAACAACAATAATAACGACAACATAACACAAAGAACAATAAATTAATATCGGGTATTGGCTTCCCTTGCTCTTTTAAAGACTCAATTCTTTTCGGCATGCTATGAATTAGGTTTGCAATCCTTTCCTGAGGAATATTGTTCCACTCTTCAACAAGTGCATCACCCAAAGCAACAAGATTTTGTGGAACAATCTGACGAGACCTAAATCGACGCCCTAAATCATCCCACAAGTGCTCGATAGGGTTCATATCGGTGCTCTTGGGAGGCCGTACTATGGTGGCTATACCAACTTGGTTCAAATATTCACAAACAATTTGGGCCGTGTGTGGCCTTACATTGTCGTGCATTAATAAAAATGCATCTTCAACGAATGGTGAAAATGGTACTACGTGCTGCTCTAAAATGTTCTCAATGTACATATTGGCCTTTAGAGCATTTCTTGGAAGCGCGCAAAGTTCTGTACATTCAAATTCCTCCCCAGACCATTATGGAACCACCTCCAAAATTTTTTCGCTCTCCAATCATATCCTGTTCATATCGTTTTCTAGGTCTTTTTCACATCTTTGACGACCATCACTTGAATATAAACAGAATCTCGATTCATCGGTAAATAACACTCTATCCCATTCGCGATCACGCCAATCCCCATATTCCCCGATGAAGCGACGACGAGCTTTCCTATGTATTTTAAGTAATCTTGGTCCTGTTGCTGATCTCCTAGCTCTTAGATTAACTTCCTTTAATCTTCGACAAATCGTTTTATTACTTACATGCGTTTAGCGTACCTCTCTTTATTGATGGTGTGTTTTAACAGCAGTTTGGAAACGATTGCGCAAAGTTTGCAATCTAATAAATCGACCATCAATATTGAAGGTACTCCTGTGCGCCCTGAACCAGCTCTTCTATGACATTGGCCAGTTTCTGAATTGCTCGCCGTTTAGTTGTTTCGGGAAAACCAACCGCTCGTGCTGCATACCTTTTACTTTTACCATCCTCTACAAGAGCCATCATTCGTGCAACCTGCTCGAGTGTAATTTGTTGAACCATTATAAATTTTCGCGAAAAACTACTACACAAACTACTGACAGTTAGAAGTTTAGCCAAAATGACACTGTCACAAATAAGGCCTACTTTTTCCTATTGAAAAAAAAAATGGATTTTTGTGTTGGGATAAAACTTTGCTTGAAAGCCTTTATCTTTTGAACCATCTAAGATAGAGACATAATTTAAAGACCAAAAACGTAAGGGAGGCTCTACTCAACATGCCCATAAAAGACTTAGTACGACTAGAGTAACAGCAACGTCCACAGGGTGTTACAAAAATACCGTAAAAAACGTGTACTTGTTATTTAAGCAATACTGGCTACAAACCTAAAATTATAAAAACCTCTTATAACCGCGTCGTAATACCAAAGAACCATTCTCTAAAATAAAAAAAGAAGCATTGCAATCGGACCACCAACTCAAAAGTTTCGAAGGTTTATATTTTCTGACAATTTTGGGTGCGCCACTTTTTTTGTCCTTCAGTGTATATATAGATATGGATGATTAGATTTGTCCAGTTTCGGAGGATAGAATTAATGACACTCTAAATATATTTAACTCCTATAATGTGAAATTGACTTTCACCTGTGAAACAGAATCCGATAGATATGTTCCCTTTCTGTACATACGAGTTGTCAGACATCTGGACAACACTATAAGACTGGATTGGTGTAGAAAAAGCCCTTTTTCCGGTAGATACAATCCGATTAACTCTTACCATTTCTTAGATCAAAAAATTAATACAGTTCAAGCATTAAAGAATTGTATCATGCGCATTTATCACACCTCGTTTGTCAATAAAAATTTGGAATTACTTAGGAACATGCTGCTATCTAACCAAAACCCAAAGAAATTGTGGACAAACTTCTATTTGGTAATCCCCCTGACATAAAACCAAATAGTAACCCGGAGGAATTGGAACCAGATAAGGTTTATATAATATTACCATATATAGAGATCCTTACTCCCTAAATTGTTGGAGTTTTCAAAAAACATAACATAATAGTAGCTAATACAGTGTAAAAAAAATTGGACCGTTTTTTTTTCACAATTAAAGGACCCTATTCCTATGCTAATTAAAAGTGTAGTAGTGTATGGTGTTCCATGTAGTGGGTGTCCTAAAATATATTATGACCAATCTAGCCAAAAATTGTCTGAAAGACTTATTTTGCACAAAAAAGATCCGAAGAAAAAGCCTTACGGCTACAGCTCTTAGTCAACATGTACATAGCCCTGGACATGCGATGAACTACGAGAATGCGGTGGTTTTTGTACAATAACCACAATCATTCCAAAAGGAATTTCATAAACATGTGTTATATAGGTATAATAGCGAATCAGCTATGAATTCCAAGAAAGGTGTAGAAGGTCTCAGTTCTATTTATACGTTCCTGTTAAAACAAAGTATCATAAAGAAAATAATTTCGAATTACAATAAATAACAAAAATATAGTAGAAACCTGTCAAAATCAAAGTAATAAAAGAACGAAAAATAAGAAAAATACATCATTACGAAGTTCGCTAGGCAAGCGAGTATATTTATATAATCAATTGAATTTGTATAAATTAGTTGCATAGGATTTCTTATCTGGTCTTAAATTAACTTAGTTTTTGTGGCTTCATTATCCTTTATCTGGATCTGGAGCTGGAAATTTGGAGAGGGGCGAGCAAGTGCTCTGCCAGCACTGAAGCCACATATCGCCTGTTGTGCATCCTTCGGTGTGTAGTGATATCCACACCTTGGGCTGTCATCAGGCCTAGAAATTTAAAATAGGTGATAAGGGGGATCTTCCTGATATCGGCTGGTGTAATCCAGTACTTGCCCAACACGAATCTTCAGATTTCAGAAAAAGCAGAGCCGTCATACATTATATGTTCTACTGTTTTCTCTTCTTGTTCGCAGCGTTTGGATAGCGGCTTATTTTATCTTAAAGAGTTGTTGACGCAATAGGGATGTGGACTATTTTTGGGAAAGTGTTTAAAACCATGCATAAGTACCAAATATAGCCTAAACTACTTGTTATTAATTTTTTACTACAACTAATAGCTTTAAAATAAGTTATTTAAAATTCCATTTCAAATTTCGTGCCAAAACGAGGATATCTGTGAAACGCCCGCTGTGACGTCACTTGCTCCTAAACATTGTCGAAGTTGTATGTAATAGAAAGTTATTTCGTAGTTTTGTGTTAATAAGATGGATTCTTCATTTTATAAACATAAAGTTTAAAGTAAAAACAGTAATAATATTATCCAAATATCAACAAACACCATATTACTTGACAGCGAAAATTCTTGTTTGGAAACAAGTGACGTCACACATTTTGTTTGGTGTTCATTGTCACGTGACTTGAGAGTGAAATATTTAATTACATTTTATTAAATAAAAAATTAATCTTCTGTTTATTGAAGAAAATATTGTGTTTTTTATTATTTTTATTATAGAAACTTAACTTTTCGTGGTAAAATTTTATACTTATTTGAGTACAGTCCACATCCCTATTGTCAGTGACCTGTTAAGATTCCCACAGCTGTTTGTAGATTTTGCCTGGTTAATGCCTCAAATTTTTTTGCTGTTTCCTAGCCAAAATAAGGTAATAACTCTTTGGCCAGTGTACAGTTCGTTGTTTCTTTCCAGCACTGTATAAAGTTTTGGTGAGAGAGTTGTTTGAATAGGTTCACCATCTTTAGAATGTTTTAAATTTTTGGCATCTCCTTTGGGTTGTCGTGTCGTAACATTTTTTCTGATTGTTTATCGATTTGATCTCCGTTGTTTTCTTCTGAACCTTGCCCACCATAAGATAAAATTAAAAACAAAAATAATTATTTCATGGCAAAAAGAATGGAAACAAACTGCATTTTTTTTTAAACGTGTTAGACCATCCATTAAACACTGAAAGTTACCAAGTAACCATATAAAAAACGAAGCAATGAAAATCACCAGACTCCTGGATATCATTTTTTTTTTCAAAAAATCTAGATTGCAAACTTATTATGCGAAATCTATTGGTTAGGTTTTAATGCATTTTTTTTGTTGATTCATCATATCTTTAAGCTCTTCTTGGCAGAATATAAAGGTCCTAAATGCATTCTAAAGGGTTAAAAAAAATTAATTTTTTTATGCTTTTTAAAATAATTATTGCAATTTTGCACCAAGGGTAATAAATTTTTTACTTTCCAACCAATCCTACTTTGTAGAAAATTTAATTACAAACATTTTTGTTATAACTTTTTTCCAAAATTTATTGTTTAAAAGTTATAAGCAAAAAAAGAATGATTTTTTACTTGTATATTTTTAAATATTTATAAATGTTGCGCAACCTTTCCAGAAGGAGGATAGTTCAATTATTGTTGTATAAGTTGTTTTTAATTAATTTCAACAAAAATTAGTGGGTTCTCTCTCAACAGCCAACTCAAAACAGATCGGCCCTGGTCTAGAAGAGAAGTTTTTAGTGTTTTTAAGTGATGCAGCATCGTATATGGTAAAAGTAGGCCAACATTTTAAAATCTTTTACCCCAATATGGTACATGTAACTTGTCTTTTATATGGAATAAACCGAGTCGCAGAAACCGTCAGGAACGAATATCCTTTAGTAAATAAATTAATTTCAAATGTAAAAAAGAGTTTCTAAAAGCACCTCTAAAAGTGCAGATATATAAGGAGAGATTACCAAGAGTTAGTTTACCCGGTGGGGAACGTGGATTAAGGTAGCAATATTCTACGTGGAAACTTTCAAAGCCATTAAAAAACTTAACTGTACATTTAGATAACGATTCATAATGTGTTGTGCAAAGTAAAGGGTTGTCATTTAGAAACTGACAGTTGTTTCTCCTCTAGGGCGGAAACAAATGCCATTATTTCAAGTCTGTCAGAATGTTTCTGACTGACAGTTGCATTGGTCTGAAATAGTCTTACTTCGACTGGCTTCAGAGATCAAAACTCGCTGTTTTAATGCATGTGATATGAATAATATAGTGTGTGGCACAAGATGAAACAAAGACGATTTCTGACCGGGCGATAACAGCCCTCGCTTCGTTTGGGCAGTCAACTCTCGCCCTAGTCAGAAATCGTCTTGTTTTACCCCTTGACACAAAATTTATAATAATAATAATAAAAAAAATAATATTGCATACCAGTATGCCTATTTGATCAAAAAAGGGCATATAAGTGCATATTTTAAAGACAAACAAGGCATATAAATGCACATATTTTGGCTGCATTTAAATGCATATATTTCACCCTTTAGTAACTAAACTTGACATAATCAGTAAGTAAACACAAAACTATATCATTTTAAGAACTAACAGCTTCAATCCTATCAACAAACCTACTTTAACAGTAAAATTAATAAGCAAGCCGTTATTATAAGTATTACTTAAGTATATTAGTAAACTAATTATTTTTAAAATATTTTTCATGGAATTTCTAAAACTTAGAAATAGGTAATACAAACAAGAAAATGACATTGAGGAGAAATTAAAAAAGCAACATCCGGCAAGATTTGAACTGCAATCTTTACCTATGTCTCTAACAATTTCAGTTGAGATGCATTAGTAGTTATTCACCGTTTTAATCGTTTACATTTAACTCATAATCATATAACACTTACTTAATATAGGTATAGAAGGTACAGTAATTGCGTGGCTCGAAAATTATTTAGAACATCGCAAACATAAAGTACGTTTTAAGGACCACCTGTAATCTGAAAAGAATAATAATACAGGGATTTCTCAAGGTAGTGTATTAGGCCCCATATTATCTGTTCTGTACATTAACGATATTGATCATATACTCGCAGAATTAGGTTCTTCTGTCAAAGTCGTCTTCAGCCAATTCATGACTTTATAAGGATGGTATTTTACCTTTTCAAAAACGTTTGATACTGAAGACTTTCCATTACCAAAATCCCTAGATAATCCTCGCACTGTACAGTGTGGATTTTCTATTGCCGACAAAATTAGGTCTTGTTAAATATCTTCATTAATTTTTTGTCTACCTTGCTTTGCTGCGTCCCTCACATGTTCTAAATCGCTGTATTTTGGCTCTATTCTGCTTACCGTAGATTGTGAAATAGGTTCACGATCTGGGTGCATCTCATGGAATCATCAGCATACCTCTTGTAGTACCAAAAGTTGTTAGATAAAATGTTTAAATAATGCAAGATGTTTTTTAGTTTATTAGAGTAGTTGTGGGTATAACAATACGTAATTTCATTTAATGTGTTTATTACGTTTTTTCTTTATTTATTATTTTGTAACTAACTTGAAATTTTTGCGTTTTTGCCTACCCTGTACCAATTTGAAGCAACATGTTATACATTTTTGGAATCAGCTCAGCTGACGTCACTACACGAAGATGGTTCACCCTTTACATTATAGTCTAGTCAACAAGTTCAAAAACGTGTTAAATAGAAATAAAGCTCCTAAAAATATGTGCCATAGCTCATTCGATTTAGAATGATGTCTAGACAAATGTTTTTTAAGGGTATATTGGCACATGAAAAATTGCGATTGTTATTAACAAAATAAGATAAAAAAAGGTATTTAGTTTTTCGTTAATAACTTTTAAAATAATAATATTTAAGGAATTTTGAACAAAGATCCTGAAAGAGAAGAAAATTTCCAATAAAAAAGTCCCAACTGCCGGAACTCTATCTCCATTATTTATAATTTTAATTTGACGTTGAAAATAGTGCTCCGTTCGGCTTTTACAGCATTCGCGCGCTGTCGCTAAACGGGGTTTATCAGATAAAATATTTTTTTTATGACATAAATGTGATTTTAAAAATTTGAAAAAATTCCAGTATTTTCCTAACACTTGAAAGAATCTAATTCAGTTGGAAAAAACAAAATGAAATATCTTGCACTTCGCAATAGTTATGAAAAATCATAATTAACAAATTAATAAACTTTTATGAACATTTATCGCAGGATCTTGTAAAGTATACATATGAAAAGGGCTCCACGAAGTTTCAAATTTTAAGGCCAATTATTTATAACTTTTATCCCATTGTTTATGCCAACAGAGATTAGGAAAAAATTTGTTTGTTAACAATTGAATAACTTATTGAAAAATAGTGACAAAATGATTTTTCCAACTGAATTAGATTCTTTTAAGTGTTAGGAAAATACTGGAATTTTTTCAAATTTTTAAAATCACATTTTATGTCATAAGAAAAATATTTTATCTGATAAACCCCGTTTAGCGGCAGCGAGCGAATGCTGTAAAAGCCGAGCGGAGCACTATTTTCAACGTCAAATTAAAATTATAAATAATGGAGATAGAGTTCCGGCAGTTGGGACTTTTTTATTGAAAATTCTCTCCTCTTTCAGGATATTTTTTCAAAATTCCTTAAATATCATTATTTTGTTAATAACAATCGCAATTTTTTATGTGCTAATATACCCTTAAAACACATTTTTCTAGACGTCATTCCGAATCGAATGATATATGGCACATATTTTTAGGAGCTTTATTTCTATTTAACACGTTTTTGAAATTGTTGACTAGACTATTAGATTATAATTTTAAAAAAATAGTAAATTAAAATCAAAAATCGACCTGTTCGTTAATTTCTATTATTATTGTTTATTTTGCTAATAATGAATTTATGCGTTACTGTATGGACGCACTGTACATATAAACATGACACGATTGTACATAATGCAGAAAAAGCATCCAGATTAAAGTTATATACATTCGGAGCCAGATGGAAATGGAAACGAAAATCAAGTTGGCGATATGGCTATGACGCTAACGAAGCCACGTCGGCGTCGGTACATATATAGTCAAAAACTCAGATTTAAGATCTGAGCAGGAGAAAATGTCGAGCAGTGAATCATTTATACAACATAAATAAATCTGCGAGTCTTTTTCTCTCCGGTACAAATGTCGGTATCTGTCCCTGCTTTCCATTCCATTCCCAGCCTGTCTCTTTCCTGCCAGATTTGCTGGATGATTGAAATAATAACGACTCTGTATGATGTGTTAGATCACGAAGCTGCGACGCTACGTTTTACATTTTTTGGGGTGTGAATTTAGTCCAAATATGAATTGAAAAAAATATTTTTAGTATTTTTTGCTTACATATTTAATATAAAATTTTAAGTATTTATAATCTATAAATATTACAAATAAATATCTTTACAATATCGATTTTAAATACTTATCATTTGGCGACGCGACAAAAAAAAAATTAAAAAATAAAATTTAAAAAGTTATTTTGGCTATTTTTTATTAAATAATTATACTCAAAACCTTATAGGTAGCGCAATGGACACACCAACTCAAATATTTAAAACTAGCGTTAACCTGCGATTTCATCCGCATTAGATACTTTCTTTGGTCAGTAATTTTATTTTGTACATCTAACTTGCATATTAATTGTGATTGTTATTACTGCAATACATTTTTATATACTACGTTTCTTGTTATTTCGTCTCTTGCTAAAACATAAATATGTATTTTGTGGGTTTAAAAGTCGTGAGCTCGCCACATTGAGTTAAGCTCGTTAAATATGCCTTTTTGTAAATATTTACTCAACTTCTCCGTATCATTGATACAGTTGTTATTAAAAATCTTTAAACTTCCTTTCATTTAACGAGTTCACTAATAACATCTCTTTTAGAATTTTGAGCATGAGAAATAAACGGTAAGTGCGTGACTATCAATCTTACAGAACTTTTGATAAAAACATATTTTCTTTATATTTATATATTTAACATCCTCTCTAATACTTTCATTTTTCATTTTGTTTATAAAAATACGGTGTCTTTTTGCATACCATTCATCTAGGTATTTTCCTTTTCTTTTAAAGTTTACTTAGTGTAGTTTATCCGCACGTTACCGAACGCCGTAACATCTTGAATCCACGACCAGTTTTTCACCAAACCCTGAGTGCCGTCCGCAACTGGTGACCTTCTGGCTCTGTTCTTATGTATTCATCAGATCAATCAATCAAGTCATTTTTTATCCTTTTTATTATCACCTTAGAAAGCAGAGAAAAAGTTGGTGTAACATTATTATTTAGCAATTTGAATTTATGAATTACTCTTCTCCTAACCCTCGGACCGCAACTGTAATCTAATATGTATTTTGTACTGAATTAGGTTATCTGAGCATTTTCTGTTTTTTTTTTGTTTACTGGTAAAAAAATACAATACAATACAAAATTTTAGCACTTTAAACTTTTGTACAAGACTTTTAAACAAACACCTGATTTAAATTTAATCAAAAAACGTAAAACTAATGGTTCCTTAGTTATAAATAAGTATTAATTTCCAAATCAAAAGTACTACATATAAATTATGACTAAGTTAGAGTTAGGAAACAACTGGGAGTTTTCTGACAATTACATTAGCGAGCAGGAGACAGTAACAGACGCTGATAACTTGAACTTTGGCATGGTAACGTCACTTAAGTATAAATCTATCGTATCAATCTTAATTCTCGTTAATAAACTTCCTCTTGTTTTCTAATGGAAAAAAAATGTTGCCAGATAATTTTAGCAATTAAATGAAAAATATAATTGTCGCTTTAGAACCCCAAACAAATAAGGATTAAATATAGATTTTATTAAGTAATATAACTAGCTAGTTAACCAGTGCGTGCGCTGGTTGGTAGGCAAAACATTGCGATCGTTCTAGGGGCTGGGCTGTCCTTAAAAGCGTACGTGCTTGCTGTTAATCTTACTAAGCAAAATTACATAGGAATTTCTCTAGGTTCGTTTTTAAAATGGCATTTTTTTAAAATAGCCCTCATGGTGAATTCGTAAAAATTAACATTTTAAGTTCGTTTGGACAAAGCGTATGCTTAGGCTTCTCTAGCGCGGGAGTCTTCGTGTACCTCATTGACTAAGACATTCCATAGCATAGCTTCAAAAATATAAAAACAACCAATATAAAACGATAAATTTTGAATTTAAACTAAAATGGTTACTAAAATATTTAGATTTTTAGGTATTATTTATTTGACACATAACATTAACATCGGTTATTTTATTTATGTCTGAATTAGTCTTGAATGTTTAGAAAATTAAAATAAAACTATAAGCTGGAAGTCTTGATAGCAAATAAATTGCAGATTTTTTTATGTTGCTGTTAAAAAAATGATGATTCGCTTAAACCTTAACTGGTATCCTTCTGTTCATTCACATTTCTGGTATTCTGGGGTCTCACATGACTTCAAAATTAAAATAAGTTTATTAATAAACCATAGAAAAAACAGCAATTTTTATAGAAATAAAACATAAGTAATTTTCATTACAAGATTCCAATCTTCATCTGAGTAGTTTAAAAACAAAATATTATTACCTTCGACGTGAATTTGGTTGAATATTTGCAATATCTACTTATTATTGGACCATCTTAAACAAGCACAGTTAGAATCCAACCTTGTTCTAAAAAAATGACAATAACGTTTTGATGACTTAGGTTTCCATTCGAGTAGATGTGTCCTAGATGCTTTTTTTAACAGAATGTTGATTGCAAATGGTTTCATTATTGCATTTAAAACATTTTAGGGAATGTTTTACTATCTTAGAATGTGTACATAAGAGATATCACATTCGTTTTAGAAGATTTAATGCCATTTGATTGCTATACTGATTTTGCGATGTTCTGATGATTGCGAACTGCAGTCGAAAGCTTGGATACATAAAGGAGTAAATCTGTGTTTCATTGCTGCATCACCCACTAGGTATTTTAATTGTATTTTGATACTTACCAGCAAATACTACTATCCTCTGTCTTAAGAAGAGTCATGGGTTATTACGACACAATCAGAAACATATATGGACAGGACTTTTATTGAAGAGATGGGCAAACGCATTCCAAAGAAAAGCCAAAGAAGTGAATCGACGAAGTTTCCTCCATAAGTGCAGAAAAACAGGTATAATTCCTTCCCACATTTCGGACGTGACCGTGCTAATGAAAGCCCTGCTACTAAGGCAAAACATCCATAACTTTCATAATCGACAAACTAAAATAATGCGCAAATTATTAAATTTGGAAATGGGGAGAACCAGAGATTAAATGGTAAAATTGAGAAAGAACTTCTTGACTATAAAACGAAGATCATCGAAATGACTGAACAAACATTTTTTAATAACTACTGTAGCCGCCAAATAATGACGTATAATCAGGCGTTTCACCGAATCAAAACAAAGAACATTAATAAACTTGACCTCCTTTTAAACAACTAACACTCGAGGAAGATTAACACACCCACTAAATGGTTAAGAAACCTCACTGATATCTCAATCCCACCTGACATTTCGAATTTTCTCTCCTTAGGACCGAAATTTAGTGTGGAACCTCGACTAGGTAAAGAAATCAGGATAAGGAATTTGTTGGCAGACGTTGACTCTAATATCTCTTTAGAAAAAGACCAATCAACAAAAAAATCACTCACAGCTAGATCCACTAACATCATAACTAACGCAGTACATGATTCGAAGAAGAGTGATCAGTACTTTATAGGCCTCCTCAATAAAACCAGAAAATTCCTTAAAGACCACCCTGACGTAATGGTAGTAAAATCGACAATGGGAATGCAACGGTCGTGCTGAATAGAATTAATTACAAAATCATGTGCAAAGAACTGCTTGACAATGATACATTGTACACCAAATTAACCTCAGATCCTATTCAATTGATCCAGAATAGAACGCTTAGAGTGCTGAAAAGGCTTAAAACTAACGGCAATTTAAGTAACAACGAGATAAAGCAGTTAATGAGTTATAAATCGATTTTAGGACGATTCTACGGACTTCCAAAAATACACAAGACCCTTATAACAATAAGACCGATAATAGCTTCAATCAATACCCCCACTGAATACATCATTGAGTTCACAACGAATATCCTCACGAGGGCTTACGCTACAGACCATGAATATCAAGGACGCATTTCAAGTTAAATCTTTGTTTAATAACTTCGTACTACCAGAAAATTACGTAATACCCAGTCTTGACGCGAAGTGATTGTTTGGTAATGTGTACTTAGGCATTTGCATTCAATCGATAAAGAACAAATGGAGCCGCATCGGAAATTACTGTTCAATAAACCTTAACACCTTCATAGAACTCACAACCTTTGTTTTTAATAATAACGTCTTCACTTTTGACAACATGCATTACCAACAAACTTTTGGAAAGCTAATGGACAACATTATTTTCTCTATTATGGCAAACTATGTCATGGATGACCTTTTAGACAGGATAATACCGAACTTACCATAAAGACTAGGTTTTTTAAAAAAGTACGTAGATGATATCATAGTAGCATAACCAAGAAATGAAACAAACAACATACTTGACACATTTAATAATAATCACATTCAATTTACACTAGAACAGAAAGATGCCAATTTCTCTGTACCATTCTTAGACACCAGATTTGTGAGAGACCTCTGAATAATATCGATTGACCGGTATAGGAAGCGGATGAGTTCTGGTCGCTATCTCAATTATTAATCGAACCACAAACACTTCATGAAGATAAACTTGCTGAAACAAATGAAAGAAATAGAAAGAGTGTTAAATATAAGTGACGTGAGGTATCAAATGAATAACATACACATACTGGCTAAACTCTTCATAGATAATTACTATCCTCCAAAGCTGGTGCATCACTTACTGTTCAACATGCCCTCTGGAACTATCTCGAACAATTCTCCGTACCTTCCTTAGGTGGGTGTTACTGATATACACTATGCTAGCTTCCCGTACATAAATACTTTAACACCGAAACTTATTAGTTTGTTTAAAATTTTTGAATCAATTATATCTGACTATTTAAAAACTGACATCAAATCAATTATTATTCAGGAGCAACATGGCTTCGTCAAAAATCGTTCTATAGAATCTAACTTATTCTTGTACACAGATTATTTGCTAGAAACAATGGAAAAGGGAGAACAAGTGGATGCTATCTATACTGATTTTAGTAAAGCTTTCGATAAGATTGATCATGGTATATTGCTTAAAAAGTTGGCTAGTGTGGGTATTCATGGAAATTTATTAAGGTGGTTTAAATCTTATATTAGCAACAGATCTCAGGCTGTCTGCCTTGGTAGGTATCGTTCTCAACTCTCCAATATTACTTCAGGAGTACCTCAAGGTTCTCACCTAGGCCCTCTGCTATTTATATTATACATCAACGACATTTCCTCTTGTTTCAAATTTGCAAAATTCGTATTGTTTGCTGATGATCTTAAGATATTTCTAAAAATTTCTAGTGCCATTGATTATATACTAATTCAACAAGACTTGGACAGGTTAGCTCTTTACTGCCAAAATAACAATCTCTTTCTTAATGCAAAAAAATGTCATTGGATCATCTTCTCTAGAAACAAACACATCTTAGTAAATCAGTATTCTATCAATAATGAAGTATTGAATCGTGTTTCAGAGGTGAAAGACCTCGGAATTTTCTTTGATTGTAAACTTCTATTCGATTCCCATATAGACTATATCTCTAAAAAAGCAAACAAAGCCCTAGGCTTCTTAATGCGAGTATGTTATGATTTTAAAAGTGTGGATTCCATTCGAACTCTATACATGGCATACGTAAATAGTTTACTTAACTTTGGTACTGTTATATGGAATCCTCAATATAATACCTATATTGACAGATTGCAAAATACGCAGACGAAATGTGTTACTTATATTGATAAAAAAATATACCATAATTCAGAAAAATTTTTTCAAATTAAAAAAGATTTAAATATTATTTCTTTGTCTGACAGACGACAACTTTCAGATGTCAAGTTTATTTTTAAAATTGTTAACAATCATATCGACTCAAGCGCTATTTTAAATAAAATACTTTTTAATGTCCCTTCTCATTATACACGAAACAAATATAAATTTAAAATTAACCAAAGTTCTACTAATTATTACCGAAACTCTCCCTTGCAGGGATGTAGCAAATCGTATAATTCAATTTCAAATCTCATTGACATTGATGTTTTCTCCGATTCTTTGATCACTTTTACAAACAAACTAAAAAAATTCTACTTTTCTCATATCATGGACTAAATATTTTGTAATTTTTTTTTCTTCTTTGTATTTATTTATGTAAAATAACTCTTTTTCTTTTCAACCACAAATTATATAACATTTTCTTTTCTTATTTGTACATTTACATAAAGACTCTAAAATAATTGTGAAAACTGTTTTTGGGTTCGTCCCGTTGTGTTTTCCTTATTCTAAATAAATAAATAAATAAATAAATAAATGTACAAAAAAAAAAAAGGTATACCTGGATTGAAAATAGCCAACAGATCATCATGTACGATGGCCAATGTCTTCACCAAAATAAAAGACAAAACAGATCCTTTATCAGAATCCGATGTAGTGTAGGAGATAGCTTGTGGCTCCTGTGACAAAGTATATATAGGTCAAACCACTAGAAAATTAAAAGATCGAGTGGTCTCCTACAAGAGTGACGTCAGACTCCACCCGGACAGAACTGCACTTGGTATCCACGCCCAGTCCACTAACCACACAAACGAATATAATAATGTTCGGATCTTGGACAGAGAACGTAACCTCTCTAAACGGGTCTTCTTGGAAATGGCGCATATATCTAAAACAGGAAACAAAAGTATAAATAAAAGATCAGACATTGAGAACTTAAGTGAGATTTACGCCTATTTATTAACCTTGGACTTACCTTACATCCCAGTGTTTAGGAGAGCCAACAGATGTATTGATGTGTTTTGTTCTCGTGTGTTAAAATTTTCGTAGTGCGTTTAAATAATTATTATCGATAATGTTTCGGGTTGTGTCGCTTTCTCTATAATAAATAAGGTGTTATAATTGTTTATATATACCTACAAAAGTCATCAGGTTATAAATGACATCTTCTTCTTCTTCTTTCTTGGTTTTTGGCTTGCATAGGGGAAGACCGGGTAATGGGAATCAGCGGGCAATGGTAGTCACCAACATATTTTTAAAATTATAACCGCTAGTATAGTTTATCCAAAACCACTTGAATAGGCGCGGTCAACGCTTTTACGAATTTCCAAGAATTCTCTTCATGGGCGTACAGGTGTGAGTCGGGAAGTTAAAAGCAACATTAAATAGATATTTTACTAGGTTCGTTAATATAATGACGTTCTATTGAGTTTCCCTGGTAAAATCGTAAAAATAAATCCTATCCAAGTGGGTCTAGTTATACTATAATACGTTTACTGCCATCTACGCTTCTATTTATCACCCTGCTAGCGCTGCGAGCGTGCCCTGCCAATATGGCGACAACCTAAAGAATGAGATGTGTGTATAGTTTTTTCAACTCGCCGATGTAAATTTCTCCGGACACAAAATAAACGGTAAGTATTCTAATTATTGATCTACTAGTATGTGACTTTTTTATGCCTTTACTCGTACATTTAGTGTAACGATTTCATACTTAAATCCCAAGAATTACTTATCTATATTTTGTGTTTATTTTTATTTCTTCATAAAATACTCGTGGGTAATGGGAATAGGGTGACCCCCATTGCCCGCTAGTGATCACAATTTCCCGCAGTATGAAGGCATAATATAATTTTGTTTTTCTGCTTTTAGATGCCGAAAGTACGAGTTAGAACTACAACAAAAGCTTCCTGGTCAACAGACACTTTGTATAAAGCGTTGAAACTTGTTCAAGAAGATGGGTTTTCTATACGAAAAGCGGCTAAGATCTCGAATATTCCATTCTCGAGCCTACAAAAAAGAATAAATAAAAAAAATAATTTAGCACCACGTCTAGGACGCCTAACTGTGTTTAGCGCTGATCAAGAAAAGCAATTGGCTGACTTGATAAAGAAGATGGCGAGTATTTTTTATGGGTGCACAGGTATAGAAATAAGAAAAGTGGCATTTGAATATGCCGAAAACTTAAAGCTAAAACACAACTTTAATAAGTTTTCGAAAATGGCTGGTCGTGACTGATTTATATCGTTTATGGTAAGAAATAATATATCTATCAGAAAACCAGAAGCCACCAGCATAAATAGAATCACGGCATTTAATAAAACAGAGGTGCAGCTATTTTATCAGCTGCTGGGCGAATTAATGACGAAACATCAATTTCTCGCCAGAAACATATACAACTGTGATGAAATGGGCATTACTACTGTCCAACCCCCCGAAAAAATACTAGCTACTAAAGGACAGAGGAGAGTGGGTTCGATTACAAGCTGGGAGAGAGAAAAGAACATTACATTAATGTGTGCAATGAATGCTGCTGGTGGATTTATCCCACCTATGTATATTTTTCCTCGGAAAAGGCTAAGTCCAACCTCTTGACGTTTCGTTTTTTGGACCACTTAAAGGGGCATATAAAAAGGAGTGCGACTTGTACATGAAAAGTCACCTCGCAGAAAAGATCACACCTTATGAAGTAGCATCCTTATTGCGAAAGGCATTTAATAACGTTGCATCCATTAGTAAAGGAGAGTTGGGATTTCGAGCTACAGGTATTTATCCGATGAATCCTGACGTATTTTGTGATGAAGATTTTTTACCAGCCGAATTACTCTTATCAGAAACAACTGTCATTCAAAACATTGATGATATAATTGCAATTAATAGCTCAGCGCCAGGTCAAGAACCCTCTTTAGTACCTAGCACATTAATGCACGTTGATTTACCGCTACCAACTACCCCACCAAAAACTTCCAGCGCCGTTGATTGTTCAGCTCCTGGTCCATCATGGGAAAGTGTTTCATCTGGTCCAGTATATTCACCGGTCTCTGGCACATCAAAGCAAGTCTCTAGTCTTAATATTGTGTCAAAATTAATTAAGTTACCAGAAAAAACAAATAACCAAAATACTAAAAAAATTCGCCAGAAGCAGCATGCTAAAATTTTAACATCTACACCAATAAAAGAAAACTTGATAAAAAAAGAGCACAAGAAAAGTAAAACCATCTGCCCAGTCAAGGATAAGAGAAAAGGAAAAAATTAAACTAAGGACAAGGATCAAGGAAAGAAGACTAAAGCGCCGAAGCAGGGAACTGAAAGAGTAAAGAGAAAGATTCTCCAGGAATCAAATGATACATCCGTTTCAGACGTGGCGACTGATGAGTTATGCCAAGACGATGAGCTAGATGATAATGATGGCGCAGAAAATACGTGCCTAATTTGCAATGAATTCGGCCGAAATAATGAGGTTTGGTACAGGTTTATGGGCTCACGCAGATTGTACCGGGTGGGAGTCAGCCAAGAGTTATGTTTGCGATTAATGTTAGATTTTTGTATGATCCCAATTGCCCACAAGGTGACTACAATTACCCTTACCTTAGTGTAATGGGAATCAAAACAGTTAATTTTTTTTGTTTTAATATTTGCCAGAAATCATTATTAAAGTGATGAATATTGATCTCAAATGTTAGTTAATTAGTTATATTTTCTTATTTAACGGTTGCAATAAAGATTTCGTTTAATTTTATTAATTTATTTCAATTATTGCTTAAGTGATCCCCATTACCCCTTTCTACCCTACTAGTGCATCTGCCAGCACATTTGGTGCATATTGACTTGCCTGTTGCAATTATGCAGTGTAGTTCTTCTGTAATATAAAACTATGTAACCCTATAAACATAAAAATAAAAGACATAAACCAATAACGAACTCTACATGTGAGTAATTTATGACTTATCTACTAGATTGGCGAGTTAATGTTAATATTTCAACATAACAACAAAGGAACTTTTCTCGCTCCGGGGCAACGGTAAGAGACCCAGGATAAGGATGGACAGACATTTGTTTAATATTTTTATTTGATCAAAATTTATATTTTTTAAAATGTTTTGTATATTATCAGTTTCTTTAGCTTTTGCTATTTTCATTTCTGCTACAATATCCCATGAAGACATATTATTAATTGGGCAATGTAAAAAAATGTGATTTAAATATTCGATCAGGCCACATTCGCAATATGGATTTTCTTTAATTTTTAAACTATATAAGTGATTTGCAAAAATACCATGTCCGGATCTCATACGAATTATGTTAGTAAGATGTCTCTAACGAAAACTTAGAGAACCAAGGTTTTTCCGGGAAATCTTTTTGGATGGCATTATACCATTTACCTTTGTATTTACAAGTTTCTCTCCAATAATTTACAAAATTACTTTGATTATGTTTTTTTAAAATTGACAAAATTTCATTTCTATTTAACTTAATATTTTCTGGGATATTTAATGCACATCCTATTTTTGCCAGTTGGTCGATAATTTCGTTTCCTTTGATGTTTGAATGACCTGGAATCCATGCCAATCTGTAATCATGACCACTTACATTGGCGTCATTTATAATCTTTTTAAGAGCAAGTGTAGCTGCATCCGATTTAGAATTAATACCTTTTTGACCTATTTTCTCCACCGCACTTTTTGCATCCGTAAAAACAATGCAATTTTTTAAATTTCTTTCCAATCTGACTTTTATTCCTTTACTGATTGCAAATATTTCCGCAGAACAAATATTCTTTTCCCTCAGTTTTGATGAATATGAGTAATTCAAATCTGGAATATAGACTCCATAGCCAGAGCGTAAAACCCCATTTCCTACTCCCTGTTTGGAAGCATCAGTAATAGTATATTACATACGAGTGTTGTAAATAGCCTATTACACACAAGTAGGCGGCGAGTGCGTATTCCTACGAGTGTGTAATGGCTTTACAACACAAGTTTTGTATACTATTTTATCTACGACCCAGTAAAAAATTAAATATGTACAAAAAATTTATATTAATCTATTCAAAAATTCTTATTAACAATTTTTTTCCTTATAATAATTAATGGTGAAATTTGAACAATCTTTAATTATTATGGGTGCATTAGGGGTTTGTGTAATATTAAATGAGTTGGTTGGTTGATTTATTTAAGAGGTTTCTGGTAAACTTAAGGTGAATTTTGTTGAAGTTTCTTTAACTGATTTGAGAATTTTATGGGCAGTAGAGGTTTTTGTATATTTTGAATTTTCGACATATTCTTCTGCGACACTAGAGGATTTCCATCCACCATGTCGTTTGAGCGCTAATAAATCTCCGTCTATTAAAATGGTTGCAGAAGTGCGTCGAAAGCAGTGACCGGTGAATAACGATGGATCACTAATTTTTAAAAAAGTTGCAACTTCTCTGGGAACATTTCCAAATTTATTAATACCAACTACTTGTTTAGAACATTTTCCTTTTTGGTAATTCAAAAATAGGGACGTAATTTGGGGGTCAGTTATTTTTTGACGTATTTCCAAATATTTTTTGCAAATTTTATAAAATGTTCCTGGTACAACGAAGGATCTATGAATTTTTGTTTTAGTGTCGGGTATTTGTATATGCAATATATTTCCTGTGTCTTCAACATCCTGAATTTTAATATTTTTTAATTCCTGTCTTCTGCAGGCTCCACAAATACCGATAATCATAACTGTGTGCAAGGATTAAAAATTATTTAGATTAAAGCACTAGTAATAAAATAATATATTTTAGCACATACCTTCATAAATAAAAAATTGTAATATGGCGCTTCTTGAAGAAATCTATTTATTTCTTCGGAAGAAAATGTTTTCGACTTTTTACACTTATATCCGCTTAAGTGCTGTTTTAAAAAACCTTTTAAATTTGGAAAATTTGCAATATTTACGTTATGCTTTGCATTACGCATACAGCGAAGCATTGAATATGTAGCCCATAATGAAGATGGTTTAAATTCCTTACTTAAAGTATTAAAGTAACCCATCAGAACATTTTCTGAAAAGGATTCTGCTTTGTTGCTGATTTTCCAAATCATAAATTTATCATAAACGAGATTATATCTATTTTTTGATTTCTTTGGTATTTTTTTTTCCATGGCTTCTTCTGCTTCAAATAACACTTCCGGTGGAGTTCCACAAAATTCTTCATCAGAATCGGAAGAATTCATTGTTAAATTCGTTTGTAATTACAAGAATTAAATAGAATTAAGCACCTTTATTTTTTTGTCACTTGACACTTATATGACACTTATCAAAAATTGGTATAATTGCCTACTATTTTTTTCATACTGAATCGTAATATATATATATTACAATTTAGTTGTATGGGTTATTACGCTTCACTTAAATGTAATTGGTTATTTACGAAATTAAAAATTATGCGTATTTAAACGTTTTCTAGTAGGGAGTAGATAAATATAAAACTATAACGATTACGTAAGGACTCAGTCTCCGCTAAAAACCGAAAATCATTATACTTTAGTCCGGTCATTTTAGACAAATGAAATAAAGAAAATTCCGACAGAGCCAAATCTTCGTAGAGACCTTAGGTTTACCACAAGGAATAAAGTGTTAAAAGTCCCCATCAGTCCCATGTGAGCTTGGGGACTTATTCGGTGCCCAAGGTCAAAATTTTTGGTTTTTTGGATTTTTCTCGAAAACGGTAAGTTTTATCGAAAAAGTACCTCAGAGCAAAGTTGTAGATCTTAAAATTCTCTATAAAAATGGTTCCTATGATTTTTTCTCTAAGACCCACTATTTCCCAGATATAGCGCTTGTAAGAATCATGCTCTACATAGTATGCACACATATGCCACGTATATACATATTTAGGTACTCAAGCAAGCAAAAATGCCTACTCGTGTCTTTTTTATGTATACATTATACTATTCTAAGAAAATTTACTCTAAAATGACCACCGGCCCCTTACCGAATCTCCTCTACTTGAATAACATCTTTTAGCTGTGAGTAGCACTGTGAAAGTTTACGACGAAGAAGTACCAATAGACCCAGTATTATTATTTCAACGTATGAGTGTCACTAAGACTTTTGAGGATGAAATTAAAACATTTTTCGCATATGATTTAGCTCCTTACCCGTTGTCACTCTTCGATGCAGCTGGAATGCGTAAAACAATAAAGTCGGCTCTTTACGATTGCTTTCAATCAGTCAATGCTGAGGTTGATTGTACAAACGCTGCTTACGTTATTGATGGAGGATATCTACTACATTACGTTGTGTGGGATCGAGAAGAAACCTTTAACGTAATTTTTGAAAAATATGTTCAGTATTTACGTAGACATTATGGTTATACAGTTACGGTAGTATTTGATGGCTATAGTGACAAAACAAAGAACATAAAAGCTGCAGAACAACGTCGTCGTGCTACAAAAACATCCTCAGGTACCGACATAATGTTTGACGAATTTATGACAGTTCCAGTTAATCAACAACATTTTTTTGCAAACATTAATAATAAATCTCGTTTTATTTCTATGTTAAGTAACAAATTAACAAATGAAATACAACCATTGTAGTGGGTGAAGATGTTGACTTATTAGTACTACTCACTGCAAGGACTCCATCTGATAAAATTATTTACTTTTTAAAACCTGGGAAGGCGCAGCAACGGACAGAAATATATTCGTCTAAAAGTTTATCAGCTTATCCAAAATGCCAAAACTTTATTTTATTTTTACATGCAATAACAGGATGCGATACTACGTCAGCAATGTTTAGAAGGGGCAAAAATTCAGTAATAAAATTATTTGAAAAAAATGATTTGATTGACTGCGCAAAAGTATTTACAGAAATTAATTCTTCACCTCACATACTAATTACTAAAGGAATTCGGTTTCTTCTTGCGGTTTATGGAGCTCCAAAAAAATTGATTGCGTAGATAAGTACAGATATTTAACATTTGTAAAAAATACCCGTAACAAAAAGCAAGTACAGCTATCTTGTCTTCCTCCAACATCGGCATCTGCTACTCAACATTTGTTTCGAGTATACTATCAAATTCAGACATGGCAAGGCAATGAACTGAACCCTGAAGACTGGGGTTGGAAATTGATAAATAACACTTTGGAACCGATTCGAACTTTACTGCCCCCTGCTCCAGAAAAACTTCTTGACACTATTTTTTGCAATTGCAAGAAAGGTTGTAGTGCCAAATGTGGCTGTAAAAAAGTAGGGTTGCAGTGTTCTCCAGCGTGTACCAATTGCCAAGGTGTTTCTTGCTCAAATGTTCAATTAAATACAAGAGAGGAAGATTCATGTGATTTTGATGAAGAGACAACTGATTCATCTTTATTTGAACAATTTCTAAGCGTTCATCAACAGGAAGGAGAAGAAGAAGAACAAGAAGAAATCGAAGAAAACATGATTGTTGAAGTTGAATATGAAGAGTATGAGTCCGAATAAAGTAATAAAAAAAAGTTAAAACGACAGTTAAACTCAGTAACCCATATCAATAATCTTCATACTATTAAATAATTATTGTTCCTGAAAATAACGTCATAAAGGTTCGTGGAATAGGCCTACCGGGGATACCACGTTAAAAAAAAACGCGCCGAGTACACTACCTCACAGGTGGTGTGGAAATGTGTGCATATTATGTAGAATGTGATTCTTACAAGCGCAATATCTGGGAAATAGTGGGTCTTAGAGAAAAAATCATAAGAACTATTTTTATAGAGAATTTTAAGATCTACAACTTTGCTCTGAGGTACTTTTTCGATAAAACTTACCGTTTTCGAGAAAAATCCAAAAAACCAAAAATTTTGGCCTTGGGCCCCGAATAAGTCCCCAAGCTCACATGGGACTGATGGGGACTTTTGACACTTTATTCCTTGTGGTAAACCTAAGGTCTCTACGAAGATTATACTAAAATCTTTTTTTTTTCTTTTTCTTATAATCTATATTTATATCATGATTTATTTGCTTATAGCCATCTTTCTTTCCTATGTATCCTACTAAAACAGTATCACTATATGAATTTTATTAAAAAAGTTACTTATCTTGACATAAAACTGTGCAAGTATGTGGTGGTATTAAACATTCAGGCAGATTTCGTTACAGATGTTTCAGAAAAATTGACAAGGAATGAATAGATAGCGTGCATTGGATTTGGCAGAAATTGTGGGGTGGATTTATTTATAGCGTGCGCGTCTACTTTGATTCAGATCTCTTCACGGAAGTATAAATTTAACTGTGGTTTGTTATATATAATATCATTTATGTAATTTACGGGTGTATTAAACGATTGTTTTACGAGAAATGGCGAATAGTTTTTGAAGAATATACGTAAACTTTTTAAGATAGATTATTTAAGAAAGTATTTTTTTTTGTAAGAATTATTATCTACCTAATATAATTTTCAAACTTTTCTTATTTACAATTATTTGAATTAAGTAACCTTAACTACAAAAAATACGACCGCAAATGTCTGATAAGAAAATAAATTATATTAGATTATTTTATCCAAAAGTACAAATTTTATCACAGCATTTATATTTTTGTCCGGCTGTAAAAACACCAGCTTATAGGTACTTTATAATTTTTTTTATGTTTGATTAATAATAATAATACAACGCTTTATTTATTGAAATATACAAGAAAGGGTATAATAGTAGAAATAAAAAGTAAAATAAATATAGCGACCAACCAATAAGTGAAATTACACTTGTTTTGGTAAGTAAAGTTAGGATAATTTGGATATTTATAAAAATATTAGGTTTAAATTTACAATTATAAATATAAATTAATACAAATACAACTATGACTATTATAATAAAAAAACTATAATAATGAATCAATATGAGAAATACTAAGAAGTAAATAATTAACCTCTAGGATATGAAGAGTTTTTTGAGTTCACATTTTTATTGGTTGTATAGACATGATCCCTGTTAGATACCACCAAGGCAGACAGTCCAATTCTTACAAGTTTTTTATTAACGACAGGACCATTATGAACATGTTCTTCTTAGTCTATTATATTTAAGATTAGATTCCTTTCGTTACTTAGTAGGAACAATCGTAATTTATTTTTAAATAGCTGTCTGTCGTTAATAATTTTTAGCCATTCAGGAACTGTGTTGTAGAGTTTCATTGCCATGTAGGAGTAGGCTCTTTGTGAAATGGATTTTTTTAGTATTGTCGGGTAAGTAAGCAATTCTTTATTTCGGGTATTGTAACTGTGATCGCGTGGGGTAGCCTATAACTAAAGTAGCGATTTAAATAAACGTTATTTTTGTTTGATATACATGTTGTGTGAGATAATCCTTTTAATTTTGCAACTATTGTGTTGCACTCTGCTCTATTTTTCCGAGTATATTACCATTTTAGAAAGGCATAGTAAAATGTTAAACTCCTACCATATGCGCTGTCTAAGCTGTACTCTGAATATCAGTTGGAAAGACTATGTTTCCAATGAAGTCATCCCTTAAAGGTCTGGCATACTCGCCATTTAATAAATACTACGAATAAAAAGATCAAGATGGCTACATAAGTAGGATAAAGTAAAACCGAACCCAGTACAAAATTGCTTTTGCTGAGTTAAAAACGAGCGCAAACCAAACAAGGCAAAGATGGTGTGATGTTCTTAAAAAGATTTGAAAATGACCAATAAACAGTATAAAGAATACACAATAACATTCTAAAAGATAAAAGATATTATTTAATTATCCAGTTTCCACCATTTTACAAAAACCTATATTCTGTCAAAAAAATACAAAATCCTCTTTACTGAAATTAAACTAAAAAATGTAAGGGCTACGTCGGCGACAACTTTAAAATTTTATGGTCTACCTAAAGTTCACAAACCAACACTATTATTAAGACCAATGATTTCTTCTGTTAATACACCTACCAGCAAAACTGCACAATACGTGACTAATACACTCAAAATTGCATATAATTTAGATAATAATTATTATATTAAAGACTCTTTTCCTTATGTGAATTCAGGTAAACAAGTAATGGAGGATTACATAATTATCAGATTCTCTTTTTAGTTGTGTTTTAGTTAGTTGGTTACACCAAGCATCAACAAACATTGGTCAACTATTAGTATTCACACACAATTGGATAAAGAACCATTTTAACAATTTACAGAGTTCGTCAATAACAACACATTTCAAAATAAACTCTTTAAACAAATTTTTGGTGCGTCAATGGGCAGCTCAGTGTCCACCATCTATGTTCAAAATGTCATGGATGATTTTCCAAAGGTAGTAATTTCACAACTTTCATTTACAATCCGCACATGTGCGGAAAAGTAGTATTTTTCATCGGGGACAAGAGTGTGATAAGGGTTACTTTCTCATGTGGTCGTAGCAAAAAACAATTTTTTTTTTTTTTATTTTTCTAGCCCTACCAAAACACGGGGTAGAAGGTTGAATGGAGAATTAAAAATATTTTAAGGCAGAAACTTAAAACTTGGTATGCGGTTTCTTTGTAGCCAACGTACAATACGAGCATCATTTTTTTCTGGTCTTTCTCATCCTCTTAAAAGAGGGATTGAAATGTTGTAGAGTTTAAGGCGAAAAGACAAAAATTGTTATGCGGACTATTTGTTACTAAAGAAAAATACGTTTATTATTTGTTTTTAAATCTAAAAAGGCGTTGATAGTTTGTACCAGACTTTAATTAGTTTTCAAGGTAAAAAGGTAAAAATTTGTATGCAGAATCTTTGGTTTAAATAAAAAATACTTGCAATAATATATTTTAGAAGCCTTTCTTAAAGTTTGAAATGAAAAAAACTGTATTGGACTTTTCGCAATTTTCAAGGGGAAAACCTGACAACAGGCTGTTTGTTACGAACAAATAATAAAATAATTTAAATAAAACAATATTAATACATTTTATCTAAGTAGCTTTAAAAAGAAATTGGCTATAATACTATAGCAGGCGGGCTCTATCCGATTTTGGTTTTTTTTGTGTCAAATAATAGTATTTGACTCTCTGATTCCAAAAATGTCTGTTATTTTTTACAGAGAACAATTTATTTATATACTTATCCAACGGGTAACCACACTTTAGAAAATTAGAATTTATAAATAAATTCATTTTGACACAATAAAAATATACCTACATCTAATAGATTATTACACAATAAATATTACTCTTTCTTAAGTAAATTAATTATTTAAACTTTTTGGTTACTTGACTAACAACATTTATATCCTAATATTATACAGGAATCTTTTTAGTTTTTAAAATGGAACAGTTACAAATATCGATGTCATGACCAAAGTCATTAAGCCTTTTTTAATGCATATGAAACTTCAATTGTGTTAGAGACAAATTGTTTTAATTTAACTGCTTGGGTTCTACCACTTAACTAACTGTTAAACCATGCCAGTGTATTTAGGTGCGCAAAACAAAAATTAGGTGCACTAACCGTTTTTGAAATATTTACGAAAAACCATGGGACCGCCAGCTTTTAACAACCTAGCTGACCCATAATAAAAAAAAAACAAAAAACTAGGATTGAATAATCTTTAAATTAAGTGCTAATTAAGTGCTTTTTAAAACACGAAACATAAAATAAAAAATTTAAAAATTAAACGTATTAAAATTGAATATATTGATTGTGTATGGCAAAATGTCACATTTCTTCTTGCACTTTGAACCAAAATGGACATCGGCAGTTTAAGAACAGTTAGAAAAGTAGTAAAAATTTTTTGTCCCGTAATTTTTTTAATGGATTATTCGGAAGGTCACAACTAAAAGCTTTTTTTATTTTTTTTAACTCGGACCGCTGAGCTGAGACTTGCAACCGGTCATTTCCGAAAATGATGATTAAAAACGGTTAGTGCACCTAATTTTTGCTTTGCGCACCTAAATAGCACCTAAAAAGCACCTAATTTTGACATAAATTTCGACAAATTTTTCCATTTTGGGTCAGCCACCTTTATGGGGGTCAGTGTTTTTTGTGAAAAACCCAAGGCTTTCGAAAAATCTGTTTAGATAGCATCAATTTGCTCACTCTTCTTTAAGGCCTGGTATTGGTTTAAATTGTTCACTGATGTAATTTAGCCAGTGCTAACTGTATGGATACTTTCCTATAATTCGCAATATCGACTTATTGAGAATGTCTGTATTATAGATGTGTTTTCACATATCGGGGAAAGTGGAATATTCAATTGATTTGTTACAGAGTAGGTGTTTTGGCTGGTGATAGTAACTAGGCATTTTTTTAGGAATGTATAAGCAATTTAATCGTGTCCATAGGATGTCTTGTCGGAAAGATTATCAATTTTAGTAACCAGCTCCGAGATAGATAACTAAATAGTTATATTAGTCGGAATTCGCTAAAAAATCCAGGACTGTACTGTCTGGTATGTTATAAACATTAAAAAAATGCTTAGCCACTAAATTAACAAAAGCACACCCGTCATGCGCCTTTTCAATTTCCGGGTACATGCTGTTAGTAATTTCTTCTGTCATTTACAAATTTCCAAAATATTTGGGGTTATCCTTAACTGAAGACTGTATCCTATTTATGTATCTATTATGTGGCATATCACAGATTTAGCCTAACTCAAGGACCTTAAATTCAAGAAAACAATATACTCAGCATTAGAGTTCGATTAGAGTTTTAAATTTGACACGTAGGTAGAGGTAATGGACATCGTAAGGAACACTGACCTTAAAAATAGTTGCGCTGATATAAAAGGAAACAGTGCACTCATTCCTTAAAGTGAAAACTAGAAACGTCCGTTTACAAATTCTCCTTTATTACACTAAAGTAAGAATTGAAATAATATATTTAATAACTAGAAACTATAACTAACTAAAATATAAACAAAAGTTATTGCACTATTCAAATCACTTCAAATTAAAATATTCGAATACGAAACATCACACGTCAACGTAAGAGTAAAGCTCACTAAATGTATTGGTTTCTTATGTTATCTTACGATATAAGAAAAGGATTAAAACCAAGTCGGTGTGCACTAGTGCAACCAATCGTAATCGCTGTGAAATTAAAGGGTTGCAAATATCAAATATATTAGGATAGAGAGCAAAGTCACAAACTCTTAAAAAAATTATCCCTAAACCTAAGTTAAACCTTCCCAAAATTGCCCCAATTATTTGTAAATCTCCCTAAAAAAATATATTTAGTAAAAATAATATATATTAGGTAATATGTAGTATAATTTGTTAATGCTCGCCCAATACTTTCCAAAAAGCATGCATTGAAACTACTGATAAATAAATACAATAAAAGAGATAAAGAGAGATAGAGAAAGAAAATAATCACTATGTCAAAGGATACGGATACCAGTATCTTATTCCCTCTATTAGATACTACTTCGTCTTCTGGGTTGAGGGCTTAGCTACTGCAGGTGTTCTGCTTTCTATGGATACTAGTCAATACAGAGTAGTTAGATAAAATATAATTACACTAGATGTCCCCCAGTTCTAATTCAATTGCTAGGTAAAAAATAAATGTGATTGACTATTTTTAAATTGTATATTTTGGAAAATCTCTAAAAATATCCCTAAATGTATAAAACTCCTAAAACATCCAATCCCACTTATTTATCCCCTAAATTTAGGGGGAAATCCTCTAAGTTGGGAACCGTGGGAACATGGTGTTTTGTGCTAACCTGTAAATGGACGCCTCCTCGCTTCTATTCTCTATGTATGGACACTCTCATCAGCTAGAAAGTTAAAATTAGTATATATTTTAAACTTTAATGTGCAAAATTAACCATTAAATGGATTATCCGGATCGCTGTGGTTAACGCGTTTATGGGTATATCGCAAATTTTCCAGCCCATTATAAGCACGGCACATAATATGTTTGTGTGGATTTCGTTCCCTGAAGCGACGTGCTCTTGTAAACTGGGAATGAGTATAGCAGTGCCTCGGAGTGATCTGGTACTATTTTGATGAAATTAAAATTTATTATATAATTACATTAAGAGCCGTTTGATACGATGTTTTTTTTATGCATTTTTTTATACAAATTTATTTCTAAAAATTATTGTAGCGTGACATACATACTATTAAAAATTAACATCAATTTTGATATAATTTTTTAAAAAATTTAGAAACATTTCTATAAATTATAGAAAAATGACCCAATATCTGCGCAGAAGTACCAGATTTGTAATTGTGAGGTTATGTTTCAACCCAGTCTCGTGTAATTTCTTAGTGAAGTGAAGTGTATTTAAGAAGTTATCATTCCTTTAAATTATAAGAAATAAAAAAAAACGTAATGTCTTGGTCACGGGAACAAGTAAATATTTTTTTCTTCAAGCGTATAATAATAACTATATTACTTTTTGCAACACAGACCGTAGAAATATCCCATTATTTTACTAGTACAAAAATGAATTTTCATTATTGTACTAATAAAATAATGGGGCGTTGTAATCAAGTGGGTAGGAACTGTCATTTTTAAACTTATTTAATTTGACGTTTGTCTGTTTTGAAAATTTTGTGAAAAATGTCTCAAGAATTGCAATGTACGCCTCCGGAATTAGTTGAAATAGCTAATTCCAGTATTGAAACTCTAATTCCAACGAAGTCGCGTAAACTGTATGATTTTGCATACGAAAAATTTCTAAAATGGTGCAATGAATATAATGTACAGCAATACACGGAAAACGTTATGCTTGCATACTTCACGAATTTGTCCAGAAAGTTTAAAAGTTCTACTCTATGGGCACAGTATTCAATGATTAAAAGTCAATTAAACATTAAACATAATGTTAAAATAGAAAAATATAGCAAATTAATTGCATTTATAAAGCGCCAAGGGGAAAATTATACACCGAAAAAATCAAAAGTATTAACACAAGATCAATTTGATAAATTTCTCAAGGATGCACCAAATAATGTTTATTTAGCAACAAAGGTAGGTACTTTCTTATTTCTTTTTAATCATTATTACGTTTATTAAACCGTTGACAGTGATATCTACTAGCAGATCAATATTTAACTTGACAGCAAATATTACCTCATTTCCTACTTATAACATTTAATGACGGTAGCTCAGTGGCAGAGCTTTTGTCTTCGGTCGCAAAGGTCAGCGGTTCTAATCCCGGTGCTACCAGCTTTTTTTTTTATTTATTTCAACGTTTGTTTTAGGTTATATTAATATTTGGAGTCACAGGAGCCCTTAGATGCGATGAACTTGTTAATTTAAAGTCTAGCGAAATCCAAGATTTGGGAAATTTAATTTTGGTTAAAATCATAAACACAAAAAACAAAAAACAACGGTCGTTTACTATAATTGGCGATTTTTATTTGAATTTGGTAAGACAGTATACGCCTCTTCGTCCGGATGATATTGGCCTGCAGCGATTTTTTATTAAATACCAGAATGGTAAATGTCACCGTGTGGTAATGGGTATCCACAAAATATCAAACGTACCAAAAGACGTTGCTACGTTTTTGAAATTAACAAATCCTCATGAATATACAGGACATTGCCTTCGGAGGACTTCCGCAACTATTTTAGTTGACAACGGAGGTGATATTACCGCTTTAAAGCGGCATGGTGGATGGAAATCCACCAGTGTTGCTGAAGGGTACTTAGAGGATTCCATTTCCAGTAAAACACAAACTGCACAAAAAATACTTAATTGGCAAGAACAACCAAGTAATAGTTCTGGAATCGCTGACATAATAATCGACAATCAACTTACTAATAATATGAAGTATACCAATGACAAAATTGTAAATGTCGAAGCTGAAAGCGGTGGCAGTGGCTTAAATTTAAACAACTGCAGTATACAAAACTGCACATTTAATATTACTGTTAATAAATAGGTAACACTTTATGTAATTTTTCGTTTGTATTAATTAAATAGTTGAGATATAAACAAAGCCTTCTATATTTTTTATAAAATGCATATTATTATTACGCTTGAAGAAAAAATAGTATATGTTACTCGGAGCAGAAGGCCCATTATATGTTTCGCCCAGTTTGCACAGCCTCGGCTAGCGCCTCGGCAGTGCAAGAATCTGGGCTCAACAATAATGTTGGCCTTCTACTCCTAGTAACATAATATACTATTTTCTTCAAGCGTATAATAATAACTATATTACTTTTTGCAACACAGACCGTAGAAATATCCCATTATTTTACTAGTACAAAAATGAATTTTCATTATTGTACTAATAAAATAATGGGGCGTTGTAATCAAGTAGGTAGGAACTGTCATTTTTAAACTTATTTAATTTGACGTTTGTCTGTTTTGAAAATTTTGTGAAAAATGTCTCAAGAATTGCAATGTACGCCTCCGGAATTAGTTGAAATAGCTAATTCCAGTATTGAAACTCTAATTCCAACGAAGTCGCGTAAACTGTATGATTTTGCATACGAAAAATTTCTAAAATGGTGCAATGAATATAATGTACAGCAATACACGGAAAACGTTATGCTTGCATACTTCACGAATTTGTCCAGAAAGTTTAAAAGTTCTACTCTATGGACACAGTATTCAATGATTAAAAGTCAATTAAACATTAAACATAATGTTAAAATAGAAAAATATAGCAAATTAATTGCATTTATAAAGCGCCAAGGGGAAAATTATACACCGAAAAAATCAAAAGTATTAACACAAGATCAATTTGATAAATTTCTCAAGGATGCACCAAATAATGTTTATTTAGCAACAAAGGTAGGTACTTTCTTATTTCTTTTTAATCATTATTACGTTTATTAAACCGTTGACAGTGATATCTACTAGCAGATCAATATTTAACTTGACAGCAAATATTACCTCATTTCCTACTTATAACATTTAATGACGGTAGCTCAGTGGCAGAGCTTTTGTCTTCGGTCGCAAAGGTCAGCGGTTCTAATCCCGGTGCTACCAGCTTTTTTTTTTATTTATTTCAACGTTTGTTTTAGGTTATATTAATATTTGGAGTCACAGGAGCCCTTAGATGCGATGAACTTGTTAATTTAAAGTCTAGCGAAATCCAAGATTTGGGAAATTTAATTTTGGTTAAAATCATAAACACAAAAAACAAAAAACAACGGTCGTTTACTATAATTGGCGATTTTTATTTGAATTTGGTAAGACAGTATACGGCTCTTCGTCCGGATGATATTGGCCTGCAGCGATTTTTTATTAAATACCAGAATGGTAAATGTCACCGTGTGGTAATGGGTATCCACAAAATATCAAACGTACCAAAAGACGTTGCTACGTTTTTGAAATTAACAAATCCTCATGAATATACAGGACATTGCCTTCGGAGGACTTCCGCAACTATTTTAGTTGACAACGGAGGTGATATTACCGCTTTAAAGCGGCATGGTGGATGGAAATCCACCAGTGTTGCTGAAGGGTACTTAGAGGATTCCATTTCCAGTAAAACACAAACTGCACAAAAAATACTTAATTGGCAAGAACAACCAAGTAATAGTTCTGGAATCGCTGACATAATAATCGACAATCAACTTACTAATAATATGATGTATACCAATGACAAAATTGTAAATGTCGAAGCTGAAAGCGGTGGCAGTGGCTTAAATTTAAACAACTGCAGTATACAAAACTGCACATTTAATATTACTGTTAATAAATAGGTAACACTTTATGTAATTTTTCGTTTGTATTAATTAAATAGTTGAGATATAAACAAAGCCTTCTATATTTTTTATAAAATGCATATTATTATTACGCTTGAAGAAAAAATAGTATATGTTACTCGGAGCAGAAGGCCCATTATATGTTTCGCCCAGTTTGCACAGCCTCGGCTAGCGCCTCGGCAGTGCAAGAATGTGCAATAATGTTGGCCTTCTACTCCTAGTAACATAATATACTATAATTGATGAGTATCAAAAACATCCCTGCTTGTATGCTGTAAAAACAAAGTTATACAGCAACAAACATGCCAGACAAACAGCGCTGGAGGAAATACAAGCTGCTTTAATGTCCATAAAACCGCATGTTACAATAAATGAAATAAAAATTAAATATAATGGACTAAAACCAACGTTTCTAAGTGAACATAGAAAGTCCATAAAAAGTCTCCATTCAGGGATGGACGAAGAAGATGTAAGTTGTTATTAATTTAGCACTATAAAGGTTTATATCTTAAATATATTTTTAACTTAATCGTCAAAACAAAAGTATTTCCAATGCAATGGAAAACTGCTATCACTACACCAATTTATAAATCTGGTGGAAAAACAAATATAGAAAATTACCGACCTATTTCGATAATGTGCGCCCATTATCTAAAGTGTTTGAGCAAATTATATATACTAAATTTTATAACTACATAGAAAAGTACATAGTATCCCCACAACACGGTTTTATGTCTAATAAATCTATAAACACGAATTTGTTAATTTTTGGTAATAAAGCATTCGAAACATTGGGCGCTAAATCACAAATGGATACGATTTATACGGATTTTCGAAAAGCATTCGATAGTGTAAATCACGATGTGCTCTTGAGAAAATTATCAATGTTCGGGTTGGCAGAACACTTTATAGAGTTAATAAAAAGTTATTTAGAAAATAGAAAGTTTGTAGTTAGACATAATGGAAATGTCTCTGGGAAATACCATGCAAATTCTGGAGTACCGCAAGGATCTAATCTCGGACCTCTCTTATTTATTATATTCATTAATGATCTTCCTTCTGTTCTTAGGTATGCTACATGTCTCTTGTTTGCAGATGACCTTAAAATATACAGAATAATAAACTCAGTAAGAGACTGTATCATGCTACAAAAGGATATACATAGTATTTACGAATGGAGTTGATTAACAAACTGCATTTCAATATCAGTAAATGTAAAGTGATGAGTATAACTCGTTCCAAGGAAGCCATTTTATTTGACTATGAGATGGGAGGAGATACCTTGATACGGTGCACAGAAATTAAAGATCTCGGGGTTACATAAAATCATGTTTTTTCATATGCTCCACATCTCAAACATATAGTCTCTGCTGCCAATAAGACATTGGGATATGTTATGAGACAAACTGCAAACTTTAACAACATTAACACCATAAAGTTGCTTTATTTAGCACTAGTAAAACCCAAACTAGAATTTGCATCAACAGTTTGGTTTTCTGAATACATGACTTCTCTGGAAATGGTGGAAAAGCTTCAGAACAAGTTCCTAGGTATCTATATTTTAAGAAACATCGTACCTGGCCTGACTATAATACAGTCAGATCAAGTCATCTCAGAAATCAATTTAGAATATTAGCATTGGAACAGAGAAGAACTTTATCTGCTGTTATGTTCCTGTACAAAGTTCTCAATGGCAAAATAAATAGCCCCGAAATCCTTTCATTAGTTACTTTCAACGTTCCTGGACGGCGCACACGTACAATGTTAATGTTTCATATACCTAATGTTCTTCTAACAGTTAGGGATCCTCTTGTAACGATTATGAAATTAATAAATAATTATAACTTGCTTGTCGATATTGATTGGTATCTGCCAGAAAAAAACATTTTTTAACCGTATATTAAACCACATGCTAAATTCCTCTGTTTAAATCTTAAATTTTTTCTTAAACTAGTTTTGAACCTCTACAATTCTTATAATTCTTAGATAGCATTATAAACTAAATATGGTGTAAACTCTTTGGATATGACATATTATTTGTTACCATTAGGATTATATTGTAAATTATTAACCATGTAATAAGGCCTTTGGGCCTGTTTGGTTATAAATAAATAAATATTTTAATGTGTTTTTAGGTATACCACCCAAACTTGCGGTATTATGAAAAATTGAAATTCATATTAGACCACGTAGAAGTTAGGCCTTCGTTTGATTCACTAGAATCAAGTAAAGAACCAAATACAAATCTGGAAACAGAATATCAAGAAAATGAAAATGTAACAGAAGTAAGTTTGATTTGCATACTTTGACAATAAATGTAGGTATTTTTTTTTCTTTAAGGACTCTACGCAAGTGGAATATGTAGTTGATACAGATGGAGTTCTACAAACACCTGCAACCCCAAATACTTCAAATATGTCTCAAGGTTCATCTATTTATAGAGATGTACTTGCTCACAAAAGAAAAAGATCTGAGCTTAGTTCGAGCTCAGACAGCGTTGTGCAGCAAGCATCTGCAGCTATACAGCTGTTAAGTAAGACAATAGAGGCAAAAAATAACACTACTACTACTAATAATGACGATGTTATATTTGCAAATTATGTTGCCTCAAAATTGAAGCAAATAACTGATGAGGACGTTCGGTTGGAAGTTGAGGAGTCTATAATCAAATTATTACACGAAGGTATACGGAAGTGTATACGTTAATTGTATATATTGTTTAATTTTAAGAAAATAGTAAAAATTATGTTTGTAATAAAAGATTTAAATTTGTTTAGAATTTTATTATATGTGGTTATGTAAATATAATTGGAGCATATTAATAGTTTCCTCTAGCTACACAGTTTTCTTGCCATGTAACATTACCTAATGCAGAATTAAAAAAACACTTGAAATTTTCCCCATTTTGCCGGCTTTCTAATGATGATCTGTTTCCTGCCTGTCTTCCAACTGCTTCTAATGTAATATTATCCATATTGATTGTATCTATGTAAGCTTTGAAATTTCTTGTAGTTAAATAATTGTGTAGCAAAACACATGTATGAGTTACAATTTCCACCTTCGCAGGAGATAGATTGATAGGATGTAAAAGGACTCTAAAACGGTTTGCCAAAATACCAAAGGTACTCTCCACTATTCTCCTAGCTCTTAATAATCGATAGTTATATATTCGTTTGTCATGTACTAAATTTTGTTCAGAGTGAGGTTTTATTAAATTTTTCAGGCTAGGAAAAGCATCGTCGGCGATAATTACATATGGAGTTGGCACTTCTTGTCCAGGAAATGGTTTTGGTGGTGGAATGTTTAACTTTTCTACATTATCTTTTAATACTGTCCCAAGTGAACTTTCGTTGAATACACCACCATCACTAATTCTTGCATTAATACCAATGTTAACATAACGAAATATATAATTTGCATATACCAAGGCTAGTAATACTAAACTGTAGTTATAATAGTAACTCCCGTCAGATATAGGAGCCCTTAATGTTATGTGCCGACCATTCAACGCTCCTAAGCAATGTGGAAACTGCCAAATACTATTAAAATCAGACGCAATTTTTTCCCATTCCTCTGCAGAAGTTGGCAACTACAATAAATTTAGATAAGTTTATTTCGGTATTATTGTAAGTAAGGGATAGTACCTTTAAAAAATCTTTACAAAGAACGTTAATTATCGCTTTACATACAACAGGAATGAAACGTGAAATTGTTGATTCATGTATACGAAATCGATACATCAAAGAACGGAATGTTTCTCCTGTAGCTAAATATCTTAATGTTACTTCTAATCTGAAACATAAAGTTGTATATACACATAAACTTTTTCTTGTACCTACTTAATCCTAGCAGGAATGCTATCTCTCATCACAGTGTCTTGTTTGGAGATAAACATTTCTGTTAATTGTAGTAACTCCTCAAAGTGTTGATCACCTAAACGTAAAAAATTTCTGTATGATTTTGGATCTTCAGCTTTTAATTCATTATTCAGTAAATCAGACAGTCCCTTATTTACACGTCTTCGTTCTAACCATCGCCGAGTCTATATCTTACGTTTTCTTTTTAATAGCCGTTGCTTAGAATTAATAAATATTAACATCATTACCGAAACAACTGAAGCACTGCTATAAAGCATTAAATCAACTTCACTTTCAGTATTCATAAAAGATTTATTTCGGTGTACATACTTCTAAACGAGTCTACAATAGAAAAAATATAAGTTATTAATAGTAAAACGGTTATTTGACTCTACTTACCAATCAATATTTTTTAACACAGTTGAGACTCTTTTCGTCTTTTCTTATAAGTGAGGTTATGTTTATGATTTCCTTATTTTATCACGTGATGTTCACAATGCGCAGGCGGGTTTACAATTTTTATGTAAAATTTTCTATTGTGTATCAAACATCAAAAATAATTTTATAAATATTTAACTCATCAATCTTCAAGGTCAAATTAAATAAGAAACTTTCACAAATCTTTACATAATTTTTATACAAAAAATATTGTCGTGTCAAACGGCTCTAAAACATAGAAATATTATTTTGACAAAATGAGGTCAAAAAATTTAAATGTTTAAATCCGTTCAACATATATATATATATATTGAAACCCGGAACACCACTACTGTTCATTCTACCATCCGTGAAACACTACATCATAACATATATATATATATATATATATATATATATAAAACAGTATTTGGTTTAACGGGTATACAGCCTTGGGGCTAGATTAAAGAAAACTCTTTATACTTTTAGTGAAAGCTTTCGGAAAAACTTTTATTCCTTCTTCAGTCACAACTATAAAGTGAAACGACAAAAATTATAATAAAATATATATATATATACCCGTTAAACCAAATACTGTTTTATTTAACTAGTCAGCCGTTATTATCCTTTTATTATATATATATATATATATATATATATATATATATATATATATATATATATATATATATATATATGTATTTGTAAGTAAATTGATTTTTTCTGAAAATCGAAATCATCGATAAATATTAAAATCAACTAACAGATTACAGTCCTTGTTAAATGATTTATCTTAACTTTATGCATAAACCATTTTTGTAATATTTTTATAAGAAAAACACTTTATTATGTAAACATTAAAATTACATTTTTCTATATTTAATCTTTTCTTGCAACATACCTAATAAGTACACTACTTACGTGTTAAATTTAAAACTTAAATTACGTAGGTAATTATTAGTGATACTGTTAATTTTTTCGTTTAAAAAAATAAAATAAATAAATAATCAAATTTATAAACGATGTTACGGAAAATGTATCTTCGGATGTGATAGTACATCAAAAAAGTCCAAATTTTTCATTCATACCCTTTAAACCTAACTGAAACGTGGATGCAGCAGTGTAGGTCAACGGTTCTTAAACTATGGGGCGCGTCCCTAGGGAGGGCGTATTAAACTGGTAATGGGAGCAGAGTAAATTGAAAAACAGAATTATTAAAACGAATTCATAAAATTTTCATTGTCAAATATTTAACTATAAACTTATTTTAAGCCTTACAATTTTTTAATAGTCTTAGAATGCAAGGACTAATGGTTGACTTGCTTATTTCGATATTTAGAGTTTAAGGAAGCAGAAAAGCCTGTTTTACAAAGATGGGACTTGGGGAAAATTAATAAAATATTGCTTTGGATTTTATAGCTGAAGTTAAGTTAAGTTCAAAAATTTGTTAAAGATTTGGTACTGAAACCCATTTTAAGTAAAGTGTTGGACAAAACGTCTATTAGTTGTTCTTCTTTTTCTTCCAGTGATATGCCATTATTTTACTGTTAAATGGACTACAAACTCATTTCCAATTGAACAAATTGATACCATCTTATGCAAAAAAGTATCGTCGGAAATACGTTCTCAGGTTTTCTAAATGGCTCTTTGTGGTTTTTACATTACAATTTTATGATTATCTTTTAGTAAAAATTCCTGAAAACTTCTACACAATGTAATAATCAGATCAACGCACTATTTTTGAACTTATTTTTGCACAAATGCTGTTTTTGAAAAAAGATTCAATTTTTTCACCCAAATCAAATACATTTAAGTTTTTTCCTGAACTTGCTGATGAACAGTATTAAGGTTTTTAAAGATATCTACAAAATAAAAAATCTTCATTAAAAATAACTCGTCGCAGAATTTTCGGTTTATACATACGCTTGATAACCTTACCAGGTCATAACCATCTGGATGAAGGGGTTATGATAAACTGAAAGACTTATTTTCAGCACTGTACCAAGTGCAAAGAAAATTCTTGATGTTTATAGCTTAGTTTTTATGTAGTTAACTACTTTAATTTATCCATATTTAAAATAAAAAGCTACACTTGTAACTTGCTTCTTTATTTATATTCTCGCATCTTGCTTCGAGACAATTCGATGACGTTAGCCATATTTCGCAAAACATCATCGGCCACCGCGCCAACACATATGACTATACCAGCTGGATATACAGTGTTGCACAATCTTATTTTTATTTTCCGCGTTTACTATTTAATTCTCGCAATAAAACGCGGGGCGCAAACTTGTTTGAAATAAAATGAGAAGGACTTCAGTATGGTAGTTTGAGACCGCTGGTGTAGGTTAAGCCTAAAAAAGTAAATAATCATGTTCGAAGTTTGCAGTAAAGATTTTAAGTTAGAATATTAATTATTTACCAAGGAAAATAAAATCATATTTTAATACAATACCAGTGTAATCCAACAATATTTTTTAAAACTAAAACAAATTAAAGTGTTTATATTATTTGCAGAATAAATTTACGGATAATAAAAATCATTATCTCAGAAGGCTGCAAGTCACAGTATTGACAAACAATTTGTAAAAGAAAATTAACTTTACCGGCTAACGATTAAAACTACGAACAATAGTATACTACACTATAAAGGCAGAAAGTTTGAGGTTCCTGTACCTACTGCTTGCCAGCGTGCTCGAGGCCAAGCCGTACTTTCAACCCCGGTTTCATGGCAGAAACGTTATGCCTTGGTCATACCTACTACATGCGCGCAATCTAGAATAGTGGGAGTAAAATCTTACTCGCATGCACTGGCAATCAATACATGACAATATCTCTACTACAATATTACCACAAATTCAATTCACACCATGCCGACCTCTACATTTACTTTTACTCGTATATCCTAAAATTTTGTTTATGTTAATATTTATTAGTAAATTATAGTGATTGTGATTAATGTAATAAAAATAAAAAAAAAGAGTGTGCGTGTAACCTTTACGCGCGATTGAAGTAAAACTTGTTGACGTACGTATCGGAAAATAAATATTTAATTACAATTCAATCATATTTATTGCCTATATACTTTACAAAAAAATGAGATGTTATATTTATATTATTCATTAGAAATAGGAATTTGAAAGTTATCATTATTTTTTTTATATATGAAATAATAGGTTTATGATAACTAAAATGTGAAACATAGATTTTAGTCTATAAATACCATTAATGTATTTGAAACCGTTTGAAAATTTCATAAATAAATTTTGGTAATTTAAACTCCTCCCATAGCTGAAATTATACAGTTACTTCCATCAGAATCTTCCGTTAGAATCTACCCCTAGTCGTGCCTAAAGAAGTTTTGCTTCAATAATAGGTAAACAATGTTAAAAATATACACACATTACGTTTAGAATGTGTGATTTTGTAGCTGTATCTACCTTATTGTAATACATCACAACACAAGAGCCTTCGATAGTTAGATAACCATTTCATTTTGTAGCATTTTATAGCATATTCCATAAAATTTAAAATCCTGAGTTAAGTTTGTTTCCTTCACGTCTACGAAGGATCTGTTATTGGTGGTCAAAGGTCCGCCATCTTGACCAGTGGTTTTATGGCCTTTATGGCTACCTAACCAAACCTAAAATAAGTATAAGAAAGTGTTAAAATATTTTGAATATTATTATTTTATGAACAAAAACGTGCAACATGCTTCTTTACTCAACGTAAAGATTCCGTATAAACAATTATTTACTATCATAATATGTATGTATGTATATAAACTTACTTAATCAAATCATAATGAATGTGGCTGTCTATTCATTTATTCATTTTTGTCATTTTTCTTCAAATCTTTCTGGCGCTTATAATATCCCCTTTGACGTTCACAATTTATTTTTCTTTTTAGCTCTTTAAGTCTATAAAACGAAAATAGCTAGGTATAAATAATAGGTATAAATAATTAGGTATAAATAGTGTAATTACACACCAAAAATAAAATTTATGCATATAGAGTACCTACCTATTCACTCATTTTCAATCAATATTTTTTCATCACTTTCTTCATTAATAAATCCACATTGTTTATTCATATTTAATACAAACACTTTATACACAAAAAACTATTTATACAATGTATTTCGATTGACAAGATGATCAGCTGTCAATTCATACAATTACAGATTTAATTTTATTTTATATAGGAGGCAAAATCGCATGAGCGCCGCTAGGATTATTTTCAGGGGGTGCATCTGCATCTACACACTATTATGATCTAATATATATATATAGAATGTAGAATGATTTGGACAGCAACCGCGACGCCTTTAGTTTTTATTCAAACAATAATTTAATAAAAAAATTAAAAAAATATGTAATTTTCTGGTAAATTCAGGTATTTTCTTTCATAGCAGGGGGGTACAAGCGCACCCTCTTGCACCCTGCTGCCGGCGCCCATGCAAAATCGTGTCAGTATTAGGTTTTGTTTCCGATTTCTGTTATTAGAATGACGTCACGTCCGTTAGAATAACTTTTTTACTCCTAGTGTCGCTAAAGAAGTTTTACTTCAATAAATGCATAAACCAACATCTGGCTGGTCAACAAATAGGGAAGTTATTACAAAAACTTTGATGCGGAAGCACAATTGATAGTGCAAACTAACACTTTATCTGAAAAGTCTGCTGATAAATATAAGCGGTTTATGACACGTACAAAAAATGGAAACAAGAAAATAAAAGTACTCTGAGTCTAAGGCTAATCTAATCGTATACTTCAAAAGTTTATCAGCAAAATGATGTCTATCTACTTTGTGGACTGTTCATTCTATGTTAAAATCAATTTTAAACTCAAAAAACCATATTAATATTGATAAGTTTTACCAATTAAAAGTTCTGATTAAAAATAACGCTTAAGGTTATACGTCCAAAAAGTCAGCTGTCGTGGGACGAGGTAATTCAATTTATAAATAATGTACCGGTTTACACCCATTTATTTTTTATAGTAAGTATTTTTAAATATTTTTATTAATTAAGTATTTAATTAATTTATTGGTAACTTTATATTTATATTTTAAGGTTGTGCTACACACAAGTTATTGTTCCGAACTTTCGACCAGGAAGCAAGAAAAAGTATAGTGGTTGCCCAGGCGAATATATTTTTTTAGTTTACAAAAAAAGGAAAAATAATAGTCTAGTTGTTCCAAGAAAATGTTACAGTAATATGAAAGGTTTTTGACCTAATATAGCTTGTCATGTGGATTGATGGATTGGAGTGGAGCTTGGAAAACTAACAAAGAAAAGTATTAATGGTTCAGCGGAATTGACAATAAACTTTATTAAGTTTAAAATTGTGAAGTAGTTCGCAGACGTAAATTATTGATTGAACTGTGTAACAAACAGTTTAAATTCTAGATGTTTTATTAACTTTTAACAATCAAAATTAAAAGAATATATATAGACGAGTTTACTAAAAAAATTAGAGAAGTGTCAAAAAATATGTAAAATAATTATTATTGCATTTAATATAAATCCAGATGTATTATAAATATAGTAAAGGAGCTACGGTTCTAGATGTGTGTCGGTTCAAAAAAAAGGGGAGAAGACTTGATCTCTCTCACCTTAAGCACGCGCAGTTAGCTTGAAAACAGTGCCTAGCGTAATGATTAAACGGTTTTTATTTATTTATTTTTTTTTAGAAAGTGTGCAAACAAGAATATATTAAAGTTGTTTTTGGGTAACGGGTAGGTACTCACCTATGATCCTGATAGGTGACAGAACTACTTCAGGGATTCACACCTGCCCACAGTCCTATACATTGTCCATGTCCAAACCTAACATTTTCTTCCCCATATCCCAACCATCCTACAACACGTTTGGTCAGGGAGGTACAAATTCACATTTGTCATAAAACAAATATAAATCAAGCAACCGTGGATGTCTATAAATGTACGTACATATCAACATACAATACAAGGGCACGGAAGCAGAACCAGTGCGCGAGAGTGGCTCAAGCGACGGCAAAATATTTTTTTAAGAACAAGTTCTCGGTCAATGGGAATGCAAGTGGTATTTATCGCAATCGAAATTAAGAACGCTATAAGCCAATAGACTATTGTGGAAATCTAATGCTAGTTCTCGTCAAATACAAACTGTTTTAACTCGCCTACGCTTAGGTCACACCAGGATCACACATTCGTACCTGGTTCAAATAATGAAAGCCCTATGTGCGACCTATGTAATACACCTTTAATTATTATCCATCTGCTTATACAATGCCCAAAATATCAAAAAGAACGCTTAATAAACAATGTACCTAACACGCTTTCAGGTTTACTAGGATAAAACTGTCCAGTGGAAAACCTAATACCTAAACTATTACCCATCAATTAATATTTTCTATAAAATTTAAATGCATTTTAGCTTGAGTTTTGTTAAACTGTAAACTGTACTATGTAATGTCGCTAATAACCTGTTGGTGGATGCGAAAAAAAAAAACATACAAGAACACTATCAACAGATGAAAAGTGAACCAAATGAGAAGAAGAACTGAAGAAAATTAAATGAAACATAAGTCAGAAGAAAAGGGGAAAATTAACTAATATTAAATTCCGGGCACCTCTTATACTATGATAGGAGTAGATACATCTACTAGACTCTATTTAACAAATGCTGTTTAAGGAGTAAATTCCGTCGCAATGGTTAAACGCCAATATTGTTATAATTCACAAAAAATGAGACAATACTGACCCCACAAATTATACACATATAAGCCTGCTTAGTCATGAATATAAACTATTCACCCAGATAATAACCAGAAGACTAACAAAAGAACAAGCAGCTTTTAGATCTAGTTACGGAACGAATAATTATCTACTGGAAACAAAAGCTGTGATCGAAAAGTGTATTGAATATAAAAAACCTCTTATACTTGTTTTTATAGACTTTGAAAAGGCCTTCGATTCAGTAGATCACCAAATAATTTTAGATTCCCTAGTCAAATGCAGAATAGATCATAGATACCTAGCCATAATCAAATATATTTAAACGTTAAAATGCCAAACAACCAATATACAAAGAAATTCAATATAAACAAAGGGCTAAGGCAAGGTGATATAGGTCTCCCAACGAAAGTTTGGGACAGCCATGTGTTAGTCGACGCAGGTAGGCGGAGTCTTTCTATCAGTGGCGGACGGAAATAAAAATATATTATACATCTTTAATTAATTTTTAATGTATGATGCTAACATAATTAAGAAGAATTTATTTTACATAAATTTGTTACTGCCCACTTTAAACTAAAAAAATACATACATTTAAAAAACAACTCAGAAACTCTCTCAGCATATTCGTAGCTAAATACAGTTTACAAAACCATTCCAGCTACCACACTGACAAGCTTTTAGAACGGTCGTTGTTATCGTAATGCTCGTAAACAAACCACTGCGCATTGAACGAGAGGCCACGTGGCTGTCACAAACTTTCGTTGGGCGATCTATACACTCTACTCAAAAATATTAGTGACCCTTCTGCAAAATCTGCATAATAACATAGAATAGAACTTACCTTGGATCAACATCGATGGAGAAATGTTAAGCCACCTAGGTTTTGCGGACGATATTATACTATTTTTAAACAATCTCTAGGAAGCACAATACCTGTTAAAAAAAAAAAGAAAAAATCCTCAAAAAAAACGTTTTAAAAATAAATATTTTTAAAACCCACTACAAAACAAATTTATCTACTAATGCTCCTCTGCGAATAAATAACACCAACATACCTCAAGTAACTAGGTACAAATATCTGAGTCATGAGATGGGTATGGAAAGAGACAATCAAACACACGAGATTCAAAGGAGAATAGGTCTTACGTTTGTAGCATTCGGAAACCTATAATACATATTAATGTCCGACTCTCCCATGTGTCTAAAAAGGAAAGTTGTTAATGAGTGTGTAGTTACTGTCCTAACGTATGGTGCTGAAACACTTACATTGACAAAAAGGAACATACAGAGAATCGATATAATGAAGAGGAAAATGAAAAGATTTATGCTGAAAATTAGTCTGAAGGACCGAATCCCAAATCAAGTGATCAGAAACAAAAGAAGGGAGCGAGACGCCGTTGAGGCCATTATACATTTAAAATGGAATTGGGCCGGACATGTCGGTAGAGTGACGGATGGAAGGTGGACACGAAAGATTGTTGAATGGCATCCGAGGCATGAAATGTATAAAAGTAGGGGCACACCACCGAGCAGATGGACTGACGATGTAAATAAAGTAGCTGAAAACTGGGTAGCAAGAGCGCAAGATAGAGAGAAGTGGCAAAACCTTGAGGAGGCTTATGTCTAGCAGTGGACAGTTTAAAGGCTTTTAAGCTAGATAAATAGAATTATTAATTTGTTTACAAAATGACAAAAACATGTATTATTTTTAAAAACAGCATAGTCCTGACGATTTAACTCGCAGTTTTAACATATAAGTATTAATTATATAGCGTATTTAGTTATTTCAATATGTTACATATTGAATAGATGTCAAAGGTAATAGTTTAATACTATTATAACGTTTTACAAAGTCTTTGAAAATCAAAGAACATAGACCGTTTACTAAGAACCAACAACTACTTCCCTGGCTATATGCCCCGACGGACATTGAATTACAGTTCAAAGTTAAACAGGGTTAGTATATCTGCAAGATAGAACTAACCATTTTAGTTTGCGATTATGCGATTCGAAAGGATATCACTTGTAGACCGGTTTCGGCGTATTGCGCCTCATCAGTACAAGGAAGATATCCGTCCAGAAGCTCTAAGAGCATCTGGACTGGAGATATGGCTGAAATCTATTACCTTTGACATCTATTTGATATTCGCTTTACTAAAATGACAATTAATTAGTAGGAAACTGTAAATCAAGTAGATAACCCTACAAAGCCATGATGTTTTTTGTCAAATAGAATTTTAGATTGTGATTAGTTATGGAGATGTCGCTATTATCGCACTTTTAGCATTTTCTTTACTGCAGATAATGTATTTGTGTGATTTCAGCCATATCTCCAGTCCAGATGCTCTCAGTTAACATTTAGAAGTTATAATAAAAACAATAATCATCTTTGGCGCTCTTCTAAAATCAATTATAAGTAAATCATATCTAACCCACAAGGTAATAATTTCGAGATAATCAAAAGTGAAATAAATCCCAACCATAAAGCAACACCAATATTGAAACAAACTTTGAATACCCAACAACAGCCAACGCCTGCGAGTTTTTTCACATCAATTAAATATAATTTTTACCATCAACCCCGATATTTACAGTTTCATTGATGTGTTCCTAAATTTTCAATTATTTTCATATGTAAAGATTAAATCGACAAATTTTAGTAAAATTAGTAGACAGAGAGACGAAAAGATTAAAACTTATATTAATTTGTACAAAAATAAATTGCACAGAGATTTTATCTGGATCAGGTGCTTTATTTTTATCTAATTCTTTAACAATATCTAAAATTTTTGTTATTTGTTGTTGGTTTTAAGAACAAACTATTTAATTGTGTTCTTTTAGAAGTATCTGTCTTATTCACTTTTTTAAATTTTTTAATTAAATTATTACCAATATTTACAAAATGGTCATTGAAATGATCACAGATTTGTTGTTTATTATTGATGATTTTACTATTCAAACAAATAGATTCAATCTCTTTATCCTTATCAGACTTACCTAAATTTTTATTAATAACTTTCCAAAATTTTTTAATATTAGATCCGGCCTTCTCAAATTCATTATCTAAATATTTAGTTTTTAAGCGTCTACAATCTAAATTTATTTTAATTTTTAATTTTTTTATATTCATTTTTATATTCAGCAATTTGGGGATACTCTTTCATATTTTTATATGCATTTACTTTATATTTGATTAAATTTATTATTTCAGAGTTTATCCAATGATTATTTTCCCTAGATTTAATTATTATATTTTTCTGAGCACCATGCTTTGCAAGAGTTATTACACTTGCTAATTCTTCAAATGATTTTGGTTTATTAATAGCTAACTGATGTGATAATATGGATCGAAATTTGTCAATTTCCAATTTTTTGATGATTTTTTTGGTCAGTATTTTTTTAAATATTGCATTTTTAAAGATCTCTAAAACCAAACAATTTTGATGATCAGATAAGTCAGTAGGTACATATTTAATTTCAAATTTCATTTTGTCTAGTTCATAATTGGAAAGTATATGATCTATTATTGATTTTGTTCCGTTGTAATGGATAGGGGTGGGATGACCACTGTCTATTTTATTTAAAATTTGGTATCCATTCATAATAATTAAGTTAATATATTCATTGAACTTTTTTTCTGTATGTAATAAATTTATGTTAAAATCTCCCAATATAATACAATTGGAATAATTTTCTAGTAATTTATCCATAAACTCTAATAATATATTATTTTTCACTTGTGGTGGTTTATAAATTACACCAATTTTTAATTTTGGTTCGATTGAGAAAATGTCTAAAAATATATAGATACAGTTATTTTCACTTGAAGAAACAATTAATGAGTATTTTAAACGTTTTTTAATAAAAATAGCAACACCACCACCTCGTATGTTTGGACGACTTTCAAAGAAACATTCAAAGTACTTTAATTTCAAAAATTTTTCTTCTATTGGGTAAAGCCATGTTTCTGTTAATGCTACAATTTCGATTTCTTCATTTTTTGCTAGAAATAAATCTAGTTCATCTATTTTGTTTCTTATACTATGAATATTTATATATAAAATTTTAAGACCTTTGGTCATATTATTTTATGAAAAATAATCAATTTCTAGGTTATATCTTTTTTGAAAATATGTCCTAGTAGGGCAATCTTTAAAATCTGCCCTATGATTTATAGGATAGTTTGCCTTATATTTTTCATTAGAATTTAGACAATTAATACATATTAATTTTTCAGAATTACAAGATTTTTCATCGTGATTTTGACAACATTTAACACATATTAATTTGTTTCTGCATTTTTTTGCCGAATGGTTGAAGCCAAAACCATTTTTACATTGATTAATTTGTTTATTCTCATAAACTGGAAGGCATTGCCAACCCAAATAAATTTTTGAATGGTTAAAAGACATGATTCTGTCAAACAACTTACCGTTAACTTCAGCATATATTGTAACGGTTTTCTTGTGACTAAAAATTTAAATATAAGAAATTCTAAAAACATCTGTTTCGTGATTAAAATTGTTTTGTTCAAATAATCTTTGTTCAAAATTTTTATTGTCACTAGTGTCTTTCAGTAGTATGTTTGGGATCTTAATTTTGGGATTACGTAATTTTTTCATCTCATCAGAATAGTCGTCTTTACACAAAGTTTTATCAATTTCTTCTATCATTTTTTGAAGATTCTCAAAGTTATCACATTGAATTTCGAGTCCTCCATTTGAAATATTTTTTATGCTTTTCACGCCAATTTTAAGTTTGTTTAAATTAACTTGCATAATTTCGTTTTTAGTTTTTTGGTTCTCATTATGTTTTTTTGGTTTTATAATTATTGGTTGAAAAATTTTTTGGGTTTGTTTTACTTTACAAGAATTTTGGCAAACATCTGCATAGCTAAAAATATTTTTTTTATTAGATTCAATTTTTTTAGATATTGAGTTTAGTGATTCTGTTATGGTTTCTTTATCCACTATGTTTGTCATTAGAAAATCGTAGTTTTCTTTTAGATAATTCTTTTGTTCTTTTAACAATGTTATTTTGTCATCTTTTTCTTTTATAATCAAATTTTTTTGTTCAACTATTTCATTTAATAGCTGTATTTCTTGCCTTAAATGCATTATTTCCTTTATTAAGTCATTTTTTGTTTTATTTTGGCTGCTATCATCAATACAGTTTTTATTTTCTATTTGGCTGTTTGAAACATCATTTTGTATATCGTCTTTCTTCTTCTTTCTCATTTTAAGAGTGATGTGTTCTATTCATTTAGATCATTTAATATTTGTCAAAAAAAAATAAAAATTTATATGTCAGTAAAAATAAAAATCTATATATAATATTCTTCCCTTGAAATGCCGAGACAATTCTTTAACATCCAGTACTTGATAGTATCGTTAAAAGGCAACCACAATACTTTGTCTTTTTAAATTCTTCTTGGAATCTCCACAATATCCAATTTTTTCAAAGGTATTTTTAAGAGTTCTTGACAGTAGATTGCCCTACTAGGACATATTTTCAAAAAAGATATAACCTAGAAATTGATTATTTTTCATAAAATAATATGACAAAAGGTCTTAAAATTTTATATATAAATATTCATAGTCTAAGAAACAAAATAGATGAACAAAAATTAAGAAAGTCGAAAAAATCTAACCACATTTTTGGGATTTATATCGATATAGTAACACCCCCCGCTAATTATTTTTTAAATATCTTTAATGTACAGAATTTTCATTTTTATAGATTTATTATATGTATAGATTATTTTTTACGCCCCCGCATCCCCCTTGTGGGTGGAATTTTCTATAATCCAGTCACAATTGACCTTAAAATTATAAAAATAACTATTGTGCAAAGTTTCAAACCTGTAGGACTTATAGATTTTAAATTTAAATTTTCATTTTTCACGCCTTGCAACACCCCTGTGGATGAAATTTCGTAAAATCAGTTTACAATTGACCTCCAACTTATAAAAATAACTATTGTGCAAAATTTTAAACCTGTAGGACTTATAGATTTTAATTTTTTTTCACGCTCCCGCAACCCCCCGTTAGGGTGGAATTTCGTAAAATCCGTTCACAATTGACCTCAAAATTATAAAAATAACTATTTTGCAAAGTTTAAAACTTGTAGGACTCATAGATATTAATTTTTATTTTTTTTTATTTTTCACGCTCCCACAACACCCCCTGTTGGTGAAATTTTGTAAAATCCGTTGACTGTTAACCTCCAAATTATAAAAATAACTATTTTGCAAAGTTTTAAACCTGTAGGACTTATAGATTTAAAAATTTTTTTTTTCACGCCCTGGCAACTCCCCTTGTGGGTGAAATTTTGTAAAATCCGTTCACAGTTGACCTCCAAATTATAAAAATAAGATTATTTCTGTATAGCTTTAATCTTTAAGGTTGCACACGCGACGGAAGCTTAAAATAATGGAGTAACTTCTCCCGTTTTCCCAACATTTCCCTTTACTGCTCTGCTCCTATTGATTGTAGCGTGATGAAAAGTATACTATAACCAGCACAGGAGTATGAAAAATAATTGTACCAAGTTTCGTTAAAATCCGTCGAGTAGTTTTTGTTTCTATAGCGGTTATACAGACAGACAGACAGACAGAAAGACAAAAATTTTTCTGATTGCATTTTTGGCATCAGCATCGATCCCTAATCACCCCCTGATAGTTATTTAGTAAATATATTTCATGTGCAGAATTGACTTCTCTACAGATTTATTATAAGTATAGATAAAAATTTATTTGCTACATTTTAATATTATCCTCATACCACAAAATTCTGGTTTTTGTGATCTCTGATTACAAATTTAAAGTCAGATCTACAAAAATCAAAATTGCGGATCTAAGATAGCGGTCCGAATTTAAAAATTTTAATCGGTTCATAGTAAAATCGGTATATAGGGGATTTTGGGGTCGCTAATTACGGATCTTAAGTAAGATTTGCAAAGTACACAGTGGAGAATCCAAACAGGAGACTGAATTTGAAAAAAAAATCAATAAAATTTTACTAAAATCAAATGGAAACAATTTTTTAAATTCGGTACAGCCTCTTGAATCCGTCATTTTAAATTTTGCAAATCTAACTGTAAATTCGTAATAAGCTACTTTAAAAAGCCGATTTTAGTACGAATCTGTTAAATTTTTTAAATTCGGTTTATTGTCTTGGATCCGCCATTTTGGATTTTCAAGAGGTATCTATAAGCAGTAAATTAACTGTAAAAATTTCCCGGTTGGTGGCGAAAATTAATCTATACAACATTTTTTTGTTGTTTATTGGAGTTTTGAGACCTTATACGCCTTAATCGGTCAAAACAAATTCTGGTCGTTATGGCAAATAATAAGATGAACTGCAGTTTTATAAATCAACAGAAATCTTTAATTAATAAACTTAATTATAGACATATCTGGCGGTTAAATCTCCCACATTTTCGGCAGTTAAATCTAACAAATTTAACAATGTAAAAGTACAAAGCTCTAAATCCCGTATTATAAAAAACAGTGGCTGAATTTAATTAAGTTTTTATCATTCTTTAGCAAACAAGCAATCATGTATGAATTTCACCAAAGACCGTTTCGGTATTCTCGTTTACCGGTCATGATTGAAATTGCTTTAAATTTCATGAAATCCTTGTTAAAATTTTTTGTGTTGATACTACTGATATATTATTAGTTTTCAATGGATTTCTAAAAAAGTTTTAGAAATTTTTAGAAAGTATATTGTTGACCGTTAGACATAAAAAGTCCTATACTTTTATTTATTTAGGATATTATACTGCTTATTATTGCATATATAAAATATATAATATATATATATATATATATATATATATATATATATATATATATATATAAACAAAAAGTAATATATATATACATAAAAAAAAAAAAAAAAAAAAAAAAAAAAAAATGTCAAAGATGATACATAACGTATCTAGTGCCATACTATCAAAAGTAATAATTTCAGTTTTGAACTGAAATGGTGTCGGTTAGAAATTTAAAAGACACCTTGGATGCTCCGATATAAATAGATATAAATATCATTCAACCTATATCAGGGCAAAACCAAACTACAGACACGTGTTTCGCTCTCATTTTGAGCTCATCAGTGTAGTAAAGGCTATGTTTCTCAAGTCACAAAACGCTCTGTTCGTTTTATATATATATATATATATATATATATATATATATATATATATATATATATATATATATATATATATATATATATATATGTGTGTGAATTGACATGTTTCGGGACATTTTTTTTCATGTAATGGTAACTTCGACGACTTTTGGTGTTTACCGGGTGTTTAGTTCTTCACACAATGGTGCTAGGCACGGCCCTGTATTTGCACTCGGAGGGTTGAACTGATTGCGCAACTGCAACGGGGTGCGCGAGTAATTTGGGTGTGGGGCCAAGCAGATGTGGAATGTTTAAAAAGATTTTGTGAATCATGACTTAAGCGTTGTTACTTGTTACAGTTAGAACATTGAAATAAAAGACAGTATATTTTTTTTCTTTGTATTTCTTCCTTTTTTTCATCGTACATTTTTATTCAATATAAGTTTAAGTAATTTACATCATTTTTTATTTATACGTAAAATTCTAATAATATTGTACAAGGAGTTTGATAATGTTTTAAAATCCAATTGAAACATTCAAACAATAACCATTTTGGTCCTTCGAGCCGGATACTTAATCCTGAACCTAATCTAAGCAGCTGAATTAGTTACAACATCACTAAAGATTTCTATACATTGGAAGTCATTGACTTGGTACCCACAGAATTTGAAGAAATTTGATACTTCGCCGTGATCAAAGGTATTTCTGGATGCTAACAGGTTAGTGCGTAGTTTTTCCTTACTTTCCAAGCTTTCACTTGAATATTGTAATCCCTCGCTTTGAGTTAAGTAGAACGATTTGACATTTTATCAGTGGAGAATTACCTTATTTCACTTTTTACACCTGTTACGATTCTCAGTAGCGTAACGGGAAAGGTTTAACATTCTTACACTTGAGTTTAAATATCTTATTGTTTTACAACAAACGATTAATTATCACTCTATCACTACTGTCTTTGAATCAATTTACATTGCATTTTGATACGTTTACTATATTTTTTCACATAACTAACAATTAACTACACGCAGATCAAATCATTATTTAGGTACATTATTTCTAAAAATTTGTAATACTTTCCCTTGTTTTATTTTTTAAATCAAGGTATTTTCTTTGCTTCTTCATTATGGGTGAAGAAATTAATGCAGCAAAAACTAAACGTACTTCAATAAAGGGTACTTTAACGCGTTTTACTACTTACTTTAATAAGGTAAAGGTTCAGCCAATAGAACAAATTAATTTTAAAGATTTGGAATTGCGCCTTGAGAAAATTGAAAAGCTCTACGATGATTACGACTGTGCACAACTAATAATTAAGGCTAGCGATCCAGATTATTCAAAAAATTCAACCGCAGTTCATGACAAAGAACGTACATCTTTCGAAACACCTTTCTTTGCAATTACCAGTAATGTTAAACAATTCATTGAAACAAGTTTAGCTACACTTACTAGTCAGACTGCTCCCACTTCTCATAATGACATTTTACTCTCTTCTGTTGATTCAATCCCTCTTTTACAATCTTCTGTAAACATACGACTACCAACCATTAATTTACCTTCTTTCGATGGCGATTATGATAACTGGTTGTTCTTTAGGGATACTTTTAATTCAATTATTCTTACAAACACCACACTTACCAACATACAGAAATTTCATTATTTAAGGCTCTCTTTAGGAGGTGTTGCTGCAGAAACTATTCGTAGTCTTGAAATCTCTGATGCTACATATGATATAGCCTGGTCCCTCCTTAAGGAAAGGTTTGAAAATAAACAACTACTTGTTAACAACCATATCAAAAGGTTATTTAATTTGCCTACCGTCTCAAAAAACGCACACAATTGTTTACGTTCGTTACTGGATGGACTACAACGTCACTTGCGCTCTCTGCAATCTTTAGAATTAGACACTGCTGGATGGGATCCTCTGATCATTTATTTAGTCACAACAAAGCTACAACTCATCGCGATTGGGAGCTGACTTTACAAGACAATAACAGTGTTTTACCAACTTTAGAACAGCTAACTGACTTTCTTAAAACAAAATGTAGAGTTTTGGAATCTATTAATCATCAAGATGAAAGACTCTGCATGAAACATCCTGCAAACAGTAACAATAAGACAAAAAATTTATTATCTTCAGCCAAAACCACTTCCCTTTCCTGTTCTGTTTGCTCACAAAATCACCTTATTTATGGTTGCCCTAACTTTAATAAGCTTGAACCCAATTCAAGATTAAGCGAAGCAAAACGTTTGCGACTTTGTATAAATTGCTTACGAGCTGGACATTCTACTAAAAATTGTAAATCTTCTGGTTGCCGAAAATGCGGTAAACCTCATTACACTCTTTTACATTTTCATGTTTCTACTCAAACCGATACAAACTTACCTAGCACAAGTGCTGATATTTCATCCAATACTCAGACCACTAGTGTTTTAGCTTCTTGCAATCTCGTATCAGACTTACCTTCACAAGTTTTACTTTCTACAGTAATGGTTAATGTCTTTAATTTTAAAGGTAATCCACATGAAGCACGTGCTCTTTTGGACAATGGTTCTGAAAGTAATTTTATCTCACAACGTCTTCTTGACACTTTAAAATTACCTACTACAAATATTAACTTTTCTATTTCTGGTATAAATTGCACAAACTCTGCGGTAAATCGGAGAACATCTGTTACATTCAAATCTAAGACTATGGATTTTTTCCACATTTTTTCTTGTTTAGTCATCTCAGAAATTACTGGCAACTTACCGGCCATTTCTTTAAGTCGCAAGTCTTTAAACATTCCTTCAAACATATCTCTTGCCGATCCAAACTTTAACATTTCCTCTCCTGTAGATCTTCTCATTGGTGCAGATACTTTTTGGAATCTCTTGTGCATTGGTCAGATCAAACTTCTGCCTGGCCAACCCATTTTACAAAAAACCAAGTTGGGTTGGATCGTTTCTGGGCCCTTACATCATCACTCTTTGCATAAATCAACCAATTGCCATTTATCAATAAATACATCTATTGAACAACAATTGCAAAAATTTTGGGAGTTAGAGGAGTTTCCTAAAACCAAATTTTTCTCTGCTGAAGAGCTAAGCTGTGAAAAACACTTTAAAGAAACCACAACCCTTGACAATTCTGGTCGATTCATTGTTTCACTTCCTTTAAAGTTTCCTGTTTCTTCTCTTGGAAATTCTGAAGTCAGAGCTACCAAAAGATTTTATTCTCTTGAACGAAAACTTATTTCAAACGCATCTCTCAAAATCTACTATACCAAATTCATTGATGAATATTCATCTTTAAATCACATGTCAGAAATATCTAATGTTGACTCCAACCAAGGATTTTTTCTTCCTCATCATTCTGTTTATAAGAATGATAAGAACCGCGTGGTATTTGACGGATCCGCCAAGACTGATTCAGGGTTTTCTTTAAATGATATACTTAAGGTAGGCCCTACCTTACAAGATGATCTTTTTACCATCGTTTTGCGATTTCGCAAACATAATTTCGTGTTGACTGCTGACATCGTCAAGATGTACAGACAAGTAGGTACTTCTAAGGGACGATCAGCGTACTTTGCAAAAAATCTTGTGGCGATCTGATCCTTCACTACTTTTCAAAACGTTTACCTTAAATACAGTTACCTATGGTACTGCGTCTGCTAGTTTTCTTGCTATACGCTGCGTTCAAGAAATTGCTCACATGTATGTCGATGAGTATCCTGACATTTCTTCTATCATATTAAGGGACTTCTATGTTGATGACTTGCACACCGGGGCTTCTACTGTAGATGAAATTACTCACATTTAGTCTGTTATATCTAAGTTATTATCAAAACATGGTTTTTAGTTACGGAAGTGGAAAACTAATGCTTCAAACTTAAAATTTGATAATCAAAATGATTCTCCTTTGGAAATAGGTCCCACGGAAAGTGTAAAGACTTTAGGTCTTCTTTGGAATCCTAAATTGGATACATTTTCTTTTCATGTCCAACCTGTGGTTTGTCAACCCAAAATAACGAAAAGACACATACTTTCTACGATTTCCAAAATCTTTGATCCTTTGGGTCTGCTTTCGGCCGTAACTATAACTTCAAAAATCATACTCCAGGAGTTATGGAAACTTAAAATATCTTGGGATGAAGTCGTTCCTATGGACCTTCATACAAAATGGTCGATTTACCAAAATCAGCTACAGAACCTAAACCAATTGCGAATTCCGAGACATGTTAGTATCCCAAACTTCACATCCATTCAGTTACATGGTTTTTCTGACGCCTCAACCGCTGCTTATGGTGCTTGTATTTTTGTTCGCTCTTCTGATTCTCTAGGAAACATATATTGTCATTTACTTTGTGCTAAAACTAAAGTTGCTCCTCTGAAACACATTCTTACAGTTCCTCGGCTTGAACTATCCGGTGCTTTGCTGTTAGCTGACTTAATGGACAAAGTAAAGCAATCCTTACATATTAAATTTGAGAAAATTATTTATTGGTGTGACTCTAGCATTGTACTATCTTGGATCAACACATCACCTAATCTGTTAAAGGTTTTTGTAGCAAACAGGATCTCCCGAATTCAGTCTCTGACCAGTCCTGAATCTTGGCGACACGTAAATACACATGACAACCCTGCTGATCTTCTTTCACGAGGTATCTCTCCTAGCAATCTATTAAATTCAATCCTTTGGTTTCATGGCCCACATTGGCTTTCATGTTCAGCGGAACACTGGCCTAGTACTCCTAATGAGTCTTCTGAAGTTCCTGAATTAAAATCTACAGTCAGTCTCGTAGTAAATTGTATGTTAAATCTTGATATCATTGAACGCATTTCTTCAAATACAAAACTAAATCGAATCGTCGCATATGTTTTGCGATTTGCTAAGAATTGTAGACTTCCCAATACTTCTAGGACACTTGATCATTTATCTTGCAACGAGTTAGATAGAGCATTAAACGTTTTAATTTTAATCTTTTATAATCAAGCCTTTTTTGATGACTTTGCACATCTTCAGAAATTCGGAACAGTAGACCCTAAAAGAAGATTACTTACTCTGAATCCTTTTCTTGATCAAAATAATATAATTCGAGTTGGTGGTCGCCTAAAAAATGCCGATATGCCTTATGACAAAAAACACCCAATAGTCCTTCCTCAAAAACATCATTTTACTACAATACTTTTACGTTCTAAACATCTCTCTTTGGGACACGCTGGTCCTCAATTACTCCTAGCCTCCATTCGAGAACAATTTTGGCCTCTTAATGGGCGTTATGCCACTCGAAAAATTGTTCGTGATTGTGTCACGTGTTTTAAGGCAGCTCCAAAACTTGAAGGTTACTTAATGGGAAATTTGCCTGCCATGCGTCTCACTCCATCAAGACCTTTCTCCCACTGTGGCCTCGACTATGCCGGGCCTTTTCTTCTTAAAGATCGCGTAACACGTAATTATAAATCCGTGAAAGGTTACGTAGCGCTCTTTATCTGTCTTACCACAAAGGCAATACACCTGGAAGTTGTGAGCAACTTGACAACTGAGTGTTTTCTTGCAGCTTTGCGACGATTTGTATTTTGGAGGAATTTGGGAAGCGGGCGTTAAATCTTTGAAGTACCATTTAAAAAGAGTTATTGGACAAACCGTTCTTTCATATGAGGAATTCTTAACTGTTTTATGTCAAATCGAAGCTTGCTTAAACTCTAGACCACTTTGCTCTATGTCTGATGATCCTTCTGACCTACTTCCTTTTACCCCTGCGCACTTCCTGATTGGATCACCCCTTACTTCAGTACCCGATAACCAGTTATATGATATCAAGCAAAACTTACTACGTCGATTTCAAAGGGTACAACAAATTCTACAAAGTTACTGGACAAGATGGTCCAAAGAATACATTTCCTCACTACAACAGCGTTTTAAATGGAAGCAGCGTTCAAGTTCGCTTTTGAAGATTGGATCATTAGTGTTAGTGAAAGAAGATGGTTTTGAACCTCTTAAGTGGACTTTAGGTCGAGTAACTGAGTTACATACGGGCAATGACAATATCACTCGTACCGTCACGTTAAAAACAAAATTCGGTACTTATAAACGTCCGGTTGTGAAGCTTTGTGTGTTACCTCAACAGAATTAGCTTTCATTGTTATTAACTTATTGAACCCCGTTATGGCGTTCAAAGGGGGCGGATTATGTTTAGTTCTTTACACAATGGTGCTAGGCACGGCCCTGTATTTGCACTCGGAGGGTTGAACTGATTGCGCAACTGCAACGGGGTGCGCGAGTAATTTGGGTGTGAGGCCAAGCAGATGTGGAATGTTTAAAAAGATTTTGTGAATCATGACTTAAGCGTTGTTACTTGTTACAGTTAGAACATTGAGTTAAAAGACAGTATATTTTTTTTCTTTGTATTTCTTCCTTTTTTTCATCGTACATTTTTATTCAATATAAGTTTAAGTAATTTACATCATTTTTTATTTATACGTGAAATTCTAATAATATTGTATAGTTTAACTAATATTAATGTGAAAACATAACCACGCCCTTTAACCCCAACAAAGGAACCGAGTTTCAAATCTAGGTTGTCAGATATATTTGCGAATATTCCTAAGTTTATATATTTTAAACATTTTCTCTCTACTTTACTATTCAATTGTTCGTCAATGACTCTTAGAAAGATAATATAAAAATATTCTTACAAAATATATACTTAAATTAATTAACTAGGTTCTTTATATTTAAACAGTTTTCACTTCTAATGATATCAATTTTGTATATATTACTTATACTTAAAGATTTTTTTAAGAAAAGGCAACATTGTGTATATAGTTTGCGATTTCAAAGTCGGTGCGCACCCCTTTGATATTAATGTAAAGCAATGCCGACGGCTCTTACTAAGCGCGGCGGTACATGAAAGGAAGCATCAATAAGGAAAATTGCGTGAGTTAAATACCGCATTTGGTCTTGTTCCCCATTACAGTACACAGTAGCGTTAGTGATTTTTATTGATTTTTTATATTAGAAATATATTACGTTGGGCTAATAGTACTTAATAGTACTTAATATAGTAAGAATTTCTTGTTTAAATATATAAGATAATAACTGCGCCACCTTACGGTGGCGTTATATTATTTGATTTAGAAAGTTTTTTTTTTGACTTTATTTTTTTCGCATTTTTTCTGTTTTTAATTTTCCACTTTCTTTTAGTTTATCGTTTATTTATTTATTTATGAATCCAAATTTAACACTATCTATTGGGTTTTCTTACAATTCAGTAATTGTTATGGACAATGCGTCGTATCATTACCGCTTATTAAACAAAATACCTAATAATAACACAAAAAAGAATAAAAATTTAAGATTTATGGCAATCAAAAATATCGATGTTCCTAAAAAGGTTCAAGTAAAGAAGGAATTAATAAGAATGATCAAAAGTCAGAATTTTAAAAATGAATACGTCATTGACACCATTTGCAGCAGACATGGTCATACCGTTTTGCGTTTACCTCCTTACTACTGTATTTTTAATCCAATCGAAATGGTTTGGAGTTCTGTAAAGAAACGTTTATGAAAATATAATCAGTCACCAACCTTAAGCGCAGTTGTTCTTGATAATATTCGAGAGGTAATTAGTGGCTTTAATAGCGATGTATGGAAATATTGCGAAACACATGTTATAAAAATAGAAAAGGAATATCCTGTTTTACCGCCAATAGCACCATTAGTAATTCAACCTGGAAACGATTCTACTTCAGAAGACTCTGACAATTCTTGTTAGTCATTCCAACCAATTCCCTTTACAGCTATCGTGATGTATCTTGAAAACTTGTTTTTAAAAACAAACTAATTTTATATTCTTACTAACATACCCAACCCTTTCCTTTCCAGGCAAGGAAGGCTCATCCCTCCTCGTGTTCCTTGCTGGACAGACAATCTTTTAAGATTGTCAGACAAAATGAGTATTATTTGTAGACAATTGTTTTAAAATCTTATGAGTTATGTACTATTTGAATAATGAGTCAAATGTTCTTATTAATAACTAAAATTAACAAGTTTTAATTTGAAAGAATTAATTTGTTATTTGACAATTTTCAAATTGATACAAAATTTACAAATATACAAAAACCGTTTTTCTTTTGAAATTTAAAACAAAAATTAATAAAAATTTATGAACCCTTTTTATTTAATTCCACGCCAATGGTCGGAAATGTCATCAAAGGCACTTAAAAACCGCCAAAGAGCACAAAATTTCACTTTGATAATGTTTTAAAATCCAATTGAAACATTCAAACAATAACCACCGGGTCTGATCCTGAAATTTTTATATGTTTTACGTTGTATTCCGGGTCGGTACCGGAACAAACTTTTTAGTATATTTTACGACTCATTCCGGGTCAATCTTGAAAACGATTTGTTTTCTCATAAGAAAATAAAAATTATTTACATTTAGCGGATAAATAAGATAATATATACTTACATGAAAATATAGCATTTAACCTATTACTGGAATAAATACTTTTAATTTTAAAATTTGTTTTTTGTAAACTGACCCATATTTAAAAACTATTATACATTTTAGTTCACTATTATTTTGAGACATCTTTAATGGGATTTAATGTTTCAATTGTCGATTTGACAAATATTTTCTATATTTATGTGCTTAAGAAGGAATTGAGTAAGTGTCATATTCGACATGAGTTGAAAAAAGATATGATCAGAAACGCCAAGTAATTCATATTGCATCTGTGGCTGAAATGCTTAAAGGCACTACCGACACCGACTACTTATAATCGAGTTGAGTCTTGCCGGTTGTGACATTATTTCGATTCCTCCCTGTTTTTGAAGTTATACTTCTATTCGGACACTCTGTGGAATGAATTAGTGTGTAGCTAAATGGGAAAAATCATTACATATGTAATGGTGTGAGTAAGAGAGAGACACAAACACATATAAGGTATATTGTTCGGTAAAAACAAAGATGAAATATTTACTACCTACATGTTATTAGTCATCACTATAAGTCCTTTAAATACCGTTTAAACAACCCCCATCAAGGTGGCTGACCCAAAGTGGAGAAATTTGTCGAAATTTATTTCAAAATAAGGTGCATTTTAGGTGCTATTTAGGTACGCAAAACAAAAATTAGGTGCACTAACCGTTTTTGAAATATTTACGAAAAACCATGGGACCGCCAGCCTTTAACAACCTAGCTGACCCATAATAAAAAAAAACAAAAAACAAGAATTGAATAATCTTTAAATTAGGTGCTAATTAAGTGCTTTTTAAAACACGAAACATAAAATAAAAAATTTAAAAATTAAACGTCTTAAAATTGAATATATTGATTGTGTATGGCAAAATGCCACATTTCTTCTTGCACTTTGAACCAAAATGGACATCGGCAGTTTAAGAACAGTAAGAAATCGGTAAAAATTTCTTGTCCTGTAATTTTTTTATGGATAATTCGGAAGGTCACCACAAAAAATTTTTTTTATTTTTTTTAACTCGGACCGCTGAGCGAGACTTGCAACCGGTCATTTCCGGAAATGATGATTAATATAAAATTCACTTTGTCAGAGATTTAAGTGCTTATTAAGTGCAATAGTTTCACGAGCAAAATAAACTGCTAATGAGCAATTTCAACTCAAAATATTTGGCCAAAGTTTTCTTGCGTCTCAACTAAGAGTGTCAATCTGCACTTTTTAAGCACATGATCAAGATCAAGATCATTAAAATTTTCTTTCAATCCTTGTTTTTTGTTTTTTTTTATTATGGGTCAGCTAGGTTGTTAAAGGCTGGCGGTCCCATGGTTTTTCGTAAATATTTCAAAAACGGTTAGTGCACCTAATTTTTGTTTTGCGCACCTAAATAGCACCTAAAATGCACCTAATTTTGAAATAAATTTCGACAAATTTCTCCACTTTGGGTCAGCCACCTTGATGGGGGTGTTTAACCATTCATTGCATTGAAAAGAGATAGATATACAACAAACAGTCTGAGCTATTGTTATTGTATTACATTGACGTATCGCATTATGTTTGACATATTATTTTATAATTCTGTCCAGTAAGTATACATATTAAGTTTAGTATTTTATATAAATAATAATATTCAGTAATGAGTATTGTATTGTAGTCTAAAATACCGTCACATGATAAATTTTCCGCCATACAGATTATAAAAGTGTTCGACGAACTTTACAACTGCTAAGAGTTCTTGCCGAGTTACACAGTAGGTCTTTTTAGCTTTCAATAAAGTTTTGCTGAAGTATTCAACCACTCTTTTGTTACCATGTAGCTGTGACAAGACGGGTCCAATTCCCACATTGCTGGCGTCGGTGTCCAGAATAATCTTACCGTCAGAAAGTGGATAAGCAAGAAAAGGGGTAGACGTCAGCTGTTTCTTTAATAGTTCAAACACCTTTTGACTTTCCTCATTCCAACAGAAGGACTTGTTTTGTTCTGTCAAACGTGTCAAGGGTTTGGCGATGTCTCCAAAATTCTTGACATACCGTCGGTAATAGGAACAAAAATCCAAGAAACTTTAGAGCTGATGTTTGTCAATAGGGATTGGCCATTCTTGAACGGCTTGAATCTTAGCGGGGTCCACAGCAACACCATCCTTGCTTACGGTATGTCCTAAAAAGTTGATCTGTCTCTGGAATAAGTGGCATTTCTTAACATTTAATGTGTGAGTAGCGTTCTGTAATCGTTTAAAGACTTTTTCCAGGTTCGATAAATGTTCCTTAAAGGTCTTGCCCATTATGATGATGTCATCTAGATAAACTAGACAAGTTTTCAATGACAAACCTCGGAGGATGTTTTCCATTAACCGTTTAAACGTCGCAGGAGCATTACAGAGGCCAAACGGAAGGACCGTGAATTGCCATAACCCTGATCCACTGGTAAAGGTAGTCTTTTCTTTGTCTGCAGAATTCATTTTAACCTGCCAGTATCCGCTTTTAAGGTCCAAGTTAGAAGACAAAGTAGAACCTGCTAAAACGTCCAGGGCATCATCAATCCTTGGCAAAGGATAACTGTCCTTCTTAGTGACATCATTAAGCTTTCGATAGTCGACACAAAACCGCATTGATCTGTCTTTCTTTCTCACTTATACCACAGGAGGAGACCACGGACTACTGGATGGTTCGACTATGCCATTTTAAATCATTTCTTTAAGGGCTCTGTCTGCTTCTTCCTTCTTAACTTGAGGCATCCGTCGGGGTACCTGTCGAATCGGACGTGCATCGCTAATATCAATTTTATGTTGGACAACATCAGTTCTTCTAAGTTTATTTTTAGAACCCAATACAGGTTTATAACGGTATATAAAGTGGGTCTCTTACCTGTTTCTTTTCTATTTTTAACAAAGATCTAATTTTGTCATTAATTGCTTGTTTGATTCCACTGGTCCAATCTGTTTTATAACGTTTACCTTGTGAATAACGGCTGTTACCGGTTCTAAGGTTCCTATTTCTGTGTCCTTTTGGAGAAAAACTAGATAATCGTTCAAATTGATGACTCGGATGGATATCTCTTTGGCAGATCAAACAAGAGTTTTTCCAACAAGGAGTCCTTTTCCCAATTCATGGTCATGGTTCTTTGGCTCTATCATGGCTGGGGCTCTATCTGGCTTTAGTCCTTCCAACCGCGCTGTTACGACACATTCGCAGCTCGCCGGAAGTTCGATATCATCGATTAGCCTAATCGAGGCATCGTCAACATGTTTTCGATGCAGGAATATTTCTTTATTACCGGTACGATGGATACGTCGTTGAAGATCCAAATGGAAACCACAGTGGAGCATTACGTTCATGCCCAGAACAACATATTTATCAACGTCAGCCACCAGCACCGAGTGAACAAGAGAGGTTGAACCAAACTGTAGTGTCACCTTCATCTCACCGTAGACTCTAGCAGATTCTCCGGTAGCGGTACGCAGTCTTCAACTGGTGGGCAACATCTTTTTCCGCATAATGATAGTTAATTGGATGATAGTTTTCGTAGCTCCAGTGTCTACCAGCATGCTGAAGTTCTTTTCGTCAATGAAGCCATCTATATATAAGCTGCCTACGTGGTGTCGCAGAGTTGCCAATTTAATGGTGTGAGGGGCTTCGGGATTGTTTGGGGTCGATGTCACACTTCATGAGTCGACCTCTTCTGATTTTCCTGCTGCTGAGGTACTTCAGCAGGAGATTGTTCTTTTTGGTGGCAAGTATTTTTTATATGGCCTAGTTTCCGCAGTTCCAGCATTTCACTGGTCGCCTTCTTTTTGGAGATAACTTCATTAACCTCTCCACTACCACCTCGACCTCGTTTATAATTTTTTTTCAATTTTCTTGTCAGGGCAATTTGTTTTCTTTTAAAATGTGTTAAATATGGATCAATTGTTGAGGCTCTATAATATCCAAGTAGACTCTAGACATCGTTAAGAAATTTTCCAGTGGGGAGGGTCTTCTGGATCAAGTGATATGTGTTTTTTGCACAGAAGAGAATACCTCGTGTGTAATATGTGGTTTGTCCCCAAAAAAAGCTGTGTCAATTACTTTAAAACCCATAAAATTTTGACATTGCCATCATTTTTTATCTTTAAAATATGTGTTTATGTTTTTTAAATCGCAGTAAGTTTTTGACAAGATCTGCTTTTTATAACTACAATATCAGAATCAAAAATAATCTTAATGTGCCTCTGTCAAGAGTGCAGGTATCTAAAAATTGTCCTAAGTCATTTCGTCCTTTGATATTTAATGGGCTACCAGAGTCTGTGAAGAGCAGTCAATCATTCTCCCTATTAAAAAAAAAACTATTAAACATTATTTAGTTGATAAATGTTATTATACAGTAAATCAGGCGCTTAAATATTGAATTATTTTATTGTCTATTTTTAACATTTATCTCTCTCTCTCTCTTTTTTAATGGCCTTTGGACTCCTGTCACAATTGGCCAGCACATTAAGTTTAATATGTGTCCTGGGTCATCTGGGATGAATCTGGGTCGATTCAATACCCCATCCACTTTGGAATGTTGATGTTCCTATAACACTTAAAACCACGAAGAATACTTCGTGCTTAAAACAGTCCACAAAGTAAGTCTATTTCTACAAAAGTATTTGATTGATTTCTAAAAATTTTAAAATCTGTTTTAAAATCTTGATGTTGACATTTCCTAGTAAGACATTCATGTTGTATGGACATTTAATTCCCATTTTGGTGATTTCATAATACATATCTACATTGGGTAACATATTAATACAATTTTATATATGTGTATGTCTGTTAGTTTATAAGCAATTTGGGTTATAATGTTGTTTTTAGCAATTTGTTAAACTAGCTTGCATGCTAATGCATTTTGACAAATCCAATACAATGTTTATATTGTCTTTATGGAGAATAAAATTATTATTATTAATTATTATTATGTTAATGCTTGTTAATAAATTTAAGACGTGTTTACTCTCCAATCGGTTTATTAATGAAATGCATTGTCAGTGTGTGCCTACCAACTCTACGACAATACTCTTTTGTCATCCGATAAACATCAAAACTTCTGGATGAGTCACATTCTGGTAAAACTAACATGCATTCTGTTCATATGTTCGCTACGTTACAATAAATGTCGTAGTTTATAATAAAAGAACGAAAAGATTTGGGCCCTATTTTTTTGTAGTCGGATAACCAGCTGCGACTGAAAATCGTACAAAGGATATAATGAAATAATCCATAATCCTTTACGTTTCTTGCTAAAAATTAGCGTTTTATAAGGTTCATTTTTAATTTGCTTTACTAGTGTAGAAAAAGATTAGGTGTTTTATTTTTTTTTAGTATTTTATATGATGTGTAAGTTTCGTTAAAAATGTTGCATGAATTTTTAGTCGAAAAGATTGAATATATTTTTATGTCATATAAATGCAAATTAAGTAAAACATAACATTAATAGGAAAAATTTATCGAGTTTTCGTCAATTCTGATCTACAGGTATTAAACATAAAAAAATATTGACAGGAGGACTTTTTTAAAAATTCATCAAAAAAATAATTTATTAATATAAAGTATGACTTTAAATTTAACATAGGTCCGGAACCTGAAACATGAGCTACAGAAAATTAAATAAAAAAAAAAAAAACTAGTGTGGCAGTCAGTGGGACTGCCGGCAGAAGTTATACTTCTATATAATATTCGTGGTAAGCGACTCCAAAAACCTCCTAGTACCGTGTGCACACTCTTTTTGTATCGAATTTGCATAAAATTCCTGGAGACGAGGTCCGTCTTAAGCACCAGGTGTTTCGAACACCATTGTTATTATTATAATCGTATTTAGCGACTCAAAAAAAACACCGAGTACCAAGTGTGCACTGTTTTCGTCAGAATTTACATTAAACCCTAGGAGAAGAGGTATATAGCGTAGACACCAAGTGCCGCGGAGATTTTTGGAATCGTGATATTAGTGCTCAGCGACTCCAAAACCCCGAATATATAAATTGAACCCATTTTCAGCAATACTTACCGAGTTGTAAGTTTTCTCTCTATTGTCTGAATGTACTTTTCGAATGCAGAAATGCAATTTCCATTTTTACATTATAAAATATAGCGACAAATTTCCTGATACTTTGACGAATCCAATGCAAAAAAACGCATTCCGATCCATCTTACGTTACAAAATTCGGAGGTTTTGGTGCTTTATTTCCTCTACTATTGGTAAAAACTCTGTTTATGTATCCAACAACCTTAAAAGCATGGAGCAAAATATACTGCAACCATGTGACGGTATTTTAGACTACAATGCAATACTCATTACTGAATATTATTATTAATATAAAATGCAAAACTTTATATGTATACTTACGTGACAGAATTATAAAATAATCTGTCAAATAACCATGTGGTCCGTCACTATGATATTCATACATTAGTTCAGACTGTTTTTTGTATATCTATCCCTTTTCAATGTACTGAATGTTTAAACGGTATTCAAAGGACTTATAGTTATGACTAGTAACATGTGGTATATATTTTATCTTTGTTTTTACCGACCAATATACCTTATAAGTGTTTCTGTCTCTCTCTTACTCACACCATTACATATGTAATGATTATTCCCATTTAACTCTACATAATCTTTTTCTACAGGGTGTACGAATAGAAGTATAACTTCAATAATTAAACAAAAAATTATTATTATTATTCCTAAGCAGCAAAACAGTTATTTATGAAACAGTTCGTGAAGTATAATTTTTGCGCATGCATGCTATATATGCGTAAGTGCGCAAAAAGCACTTCACGCACAGTTTCATACAATATTTTATCTACGATAATCAAATAAAAAATAATTACAAGAAAGTAATTTATTTTCAATTCCTTTACAAGATAGTAACAAAACTAATGCTCTCATAGCAACACCATGGCAACGCGATTGCTAAGCATATTTAATTATATGAAGGTGTGTCAAAAACAGTGCGAAAAAGTAAATCCCATTCAAAATACATTGTTACTTTACGTAAACTTTCAAGTCTTCACGCACTGCTGTCTATAATGACAGTTTTCACGAACTAAAAATTAATAGGTATCTACATAATATGAGGTAGACTAGATAAATAACTATAACTACACAGTTATATTTACATGCTTGCATTATTATTGTTAAACCCTTTAACTTGTTTTAGTTTTAAAGCATTTAATCCCGTTCTCGACTGCTTTTTTAAAATTTTCATTTACATTGATCAATGCTGGCTTCTGATATCATCATTGACATAGCTTCTTCAGTTAGTTTTCACCAATAATGCTTCCTTATGCACAATCCAAGTATCGTAATTATTACGATGAAGTGGTTGTATACGGCGTATGCTTCCTTTCATCTTCATAAATAAGAATTTTAAAAAATATGTTTCAAATTACACTGTGCCAATAAAAAATTGTTTTTTCCGGAGGAATGTTTTAGATACTCTCGGGTACTCCTGGGTTCTGGGCCCCTAACCTGTTAAGCAGAGTCTCGTTTAGCTGAGGAAAAACCGAACATTTTACTATTGAACGTAATATATTATAACTTTTACATTACAAATCGTATTTACATTATATATTTATATAAACGTCTAACTATGTACAACGGTAAAAACATTAGGAAAAGGTTTTTTGAAAAATTTTAAAATTTTTAAAAGTTTTTAAAAAGTATACAAACAAGAATATATTAAATGACATTAAGAAGAAATTGAAAAAAAATGTCGCATCCAGCGAGACTCAAACCCGCAACTTTCAGCTCTACATGCTGACGCTCTAACAGCTAAGCTTTGAATGCCTAGCCATTAAATCGCTTATCGGTCGGTAAATTCTACTTCTGCCACATGTGACACTTTCTCACTTTCTCCCTAGGCATTCATAGCTTGGTTGTTAGAGCGTCAGCGGTGTAAAGCTGTTGCGACATTTTTTCAATTTTTCCTTAAGGTTATTTAATATATTCTTGTTTGTATAATTTCTAAAAACTTTTAAAAATTTCAATTTTTTTTTAAAATCTCATTGGAGATACCTAAATAATCGTTTACCAAATTAGGAAAGGGTGTTTAATCTTCGATAAAGAACCTAAAGCGGTTTTGTTTTTATGTTTAATGGAGGTCCCTTCACTAAGGCAGAATAAAGGGGATTAACCGAGGCCACTAATTTCATGAGAAATTTAAGTTTAGTTGATTTGTATAATATTATTTTTTATAACAATGTTTCGGCACTCAAACTAGCTAAAAACTTAGTACGAAACACTACTTTATTAGAGAAACTATATACAGATATGCTGATGTACTAACTAAAAGTCTTACAACATCAAAGTTTTTGGACTTCATAAATATGTTGAGTGTGCTCACTTCAGCACAAGTTTCCGGCGGAAGTGTTGCAGATTAAACACACTGTACTAACGTAGTTATCATTGTACACAGTTGTATGTATGTATGTATGTATGCATGAGTAAGTTAGGGGCAACAGATAAACCTACGACCTATAAGATCTATTGAGTCCCTCTTTTCTTGCTATATTTCCGATGATTTCCTCAGACTTATAGCAGCTCTTCTAGTCCTATCTTCCTTAGAAAGTTTAGGATATCGTTGGGGTTTAAGTTTTAAGATTGGACTACTGCTGATTTCACAGGATGGTTTGTCTGCGGTTTCGTTTCCTTCTTTTCCTATGTGTCCTGGAACCCATGGGAGGGTAATAGTGTTATTTTGTCCTAGTTCATTTAATTTGCCAGGGAACTGATTCAGAGCTTTAATAGCTGCTTGACTATCTGACATGATTACAATCTTTTACGATAGTTCCTTTCAATATTAAATTCCGATCTTCCGATGGTTGTGCACAGTTACATGTTTAGATGGAAATAAATGTAATGTTAATTATAATTCGTAATCTTCCATTTGTAATAGGGGAGAGTGGGGCACTTTCGACCGGTGGGGCAGTTATGACCACCATAAGAACTTAGTTACTTTTGAATTTTCGCGGCATCTTCTATTGTGATATTGTGAAGGCAGTGAAAAGTAGCTAATGGAGGAGTAGGAGCGGTCAGCTGACCCAACCTGTTCCCGCATTTTATGTTTGTTGCTGTGCGAGTGAAGACGCATCACGGTAAGTTACTCTTTACATTCAAAACTTTCCCATTCATATTGATTGCATGAAAGTGGTACGATTTTCCTCGTTAATCATGCCCACAATAGATTATTTTCAATCTATTATTTTTCAATTTTTACATATTTGGTCAGAGGAAATCACGTTTTTTTGTAATGGTGTCTGGTGGGGCACATCTAGCCAAAGTTGGTGGGGCACTTCTGACCGCTGGTCGGAAGTGCCCCACCCTGGTCAGAAGTGCCCCACTTATTTTTTTAAACCTTACCTAATTATAGTCAACAATTTTTTTCACTGTTGTTTACAGATGGTTCGTAATTATAAGAAGAAAACAGACAGGGCAGACATCAATAAGGACCACATGGCTGATGCAATGCGATCTGTTACGAGGGACGGACTTTCAACCAGAGTTGCTGCAAGCATTCATAACGTAAGCCGATCTACCTTACTTTGTAGATTAAAGAAAGTGGGAACAATGCGAAATCGGGACAGTGATTCAGCAAATGAATCTGGGGAGAGTGATGTGGAACATGAGGGGGTTAAGCAATATTCCAGTAAATACACATTCTGGCAAGTTTTAACCAACGGTCAAGAGGCGGCACTGGTAGAATATTTAAAAGAATGTTCCAACATAAATTACGGTTTGAATTATAGACATATTAGAAAGCTTGCATATGACTATGCTGTAAAGGTAGAAAGTAGGAAAATTCCACCTTCCTGGCATAAACAAAAAATTGCTGGAAAAGATTTGATGTTAGGTTTCATGGCACGGCATAAGACTGAGTTAGCATTGCGAAAACCTGAAAATACTAGTTTAGCAAGGGCTTCGGCCTTCAATAAAGTAAAAGTGGGTGAATTTTACGAAAAGCTGAGGGAAGTAATGGACAAACATAAATTCTCTCCAGACCGAATATTTAATTTGGACGAATCAGGTGTCACAACTGTGCCAAAAGCAGTTAAAATTGTTTCTGCTAAAGGAAAAAAGCAGGTTGGGTCAGCTTCGTCAGCGGAACGTGGAGAACTGACCACAATCGTGGGCATAATAAGTGCATGTGGAGCATTTTTACCCCCGGTTTATATATTTCCACGCGTTCGTCATGTTGAGGAGTTTATGATGAATGGACCGCCAGGAGCATTGCCTTTGGGGAATCGCAAAGGTTGGATAACGACTGAGTTTAACGTTAAACGTTAAAGCACATCAAAAGGAATACAAATTGCACCAAACAAAATAAAATTTTGGTGATACTAGACAACCACAGAACACACATAAACGTCACAAATCTGGAATATTGCAAAGATAATGGTGTCGTTGTATTATCTCTCCCACCTCATTGTTCCCATCGAATGCAGCCCTTGGACATTGGCGTTTTTTGCCCTTTTAAGACAAGGGTTAATCAGTCAATGAACGATTTTACGTTGAATAATCCCGGAGTGCATATTACAGTGCGCCCAGCTCACAAGAGATTCATTCCTACAGTCGTTTTCTCCAACCAACATTACGAACTCATTCAAAAAGGCAGGAATCTACCCGTTTAACGCACAGGCTTTCTCTGAAGATGATTTCGCCCCCAGTTCTGTCACTGCAAATGATTTATTGCCCGAGGTTACTTGTAATTCTGACGCCCTACCCTCCACATTTTCTGACGCTCCCTCAACATCTGCAGCAGATCAAACACCTTCCTGTTCCGCCACAACTCATATTTCAGTTGCGTCTGTACGCCCCTACCCCAAAAAAGTTGAGAAGCCTTCAACAAAAACTATCCGAAGAAAGAAAGCTGGAAGTGCAACAATTTTCACCGACAGTCCTGAAATAAAGAAACTCAGGTTGGAGGAAGATGTGAAAATTGATATAAATAAAATAGCTAAGGTCAAGAGATCTATTTTACCCAAAAATTGTGGAAAAAAGAAAAGCCCTCCCCCAGAAGATACTACGGACACTGATTCTACTGCAGATTCTGATATAAATGACGATGAGACCTTTTTGGCCGAGCCAGCCTTTCTTCTAGATGGTGACGAAATAAATAAAAATGATTTTGTTTTAGTCCAGTTTCCCACAAAAAAATTCATTGTGCACTACATTGGGCAAGTGATAGATTTGTATGGCCCTACAGAATTTAAAGTTAATTTCATGAGGAGGAAAGGGAACACACAGACATTCTTTTTTCCTTATGTTGAAGATGTTGGGACTGTTGAGCGCCATGATATCTTAGCAAAACTTAAAGATTTTAAGAAGATGAGGGACCTTTATAATTTTAATTTCGATTTTTTTAAGTTTAATGTTCGATAATTTTGATTTTTATAAGCACGTTCATATGTGCTTTTTGAAAACATGTTCCTATTTTATTTTCGTAACTATGTTCCTATTTTTTGAAACAATGTTCCTATTATGAGATGTGATGTTCTTAGAAGTAGCTTATGTTTATTGTTTATTATTGTCAATTATAATGCAATAAAATACTCCTGTATCGTTTTTTTATTATTTTTTACTGCGCCCTATATATAAGAAGAAAGTGTATGTCTAAGAATGTGTTTTCTATTCATAAATGAGTTTGGTAATATCTGCCCCACCATTGGCTATTTGTGCCCCACCAAGTGGTCAAAAGTACCCCACTGGTGGGGCACTTTTGACAATTTGAGGTTATATTTTGGAAAGTTATAAAAAGGCTTTTCTTGTGTCTGCAAAATATAATTTCTAGTGTGAACTTGTAAAATAAGAGTGCGCCTTAGGAATTATATTGAATCAATAAATTTTAAACAAAACCGAGAAGTGGCATGAACATTACTTTCAAAAATGGATTAAAGTGCCCCACTCTCCCCTATATTTCATTCAATAGAAAAATACTTGGCTTTTACTTAACTGTGCTTAACAATTATTATTATTATTATTATTATTATTATTATTATTATTATTATTATTATTATTATTATTATTATTATTATTATTATTATTATTATTATTATTATTATTATTATTATTATTATTATTATTATTATTATTATTATTATTATTATTATTATTATTATTATTATTATTATTATTATTATTATTATTATTATTATTATTATTGTCGATGCGGCTGAGTATCGTGCACACTGTAAAGAGCTGTTTAAGAAATACAAAATTCTTCCGCTACCTTGTATTTATATATATGAATCACTGATCCAAATATACAGAAATTTGCACAAATATACGAAACATGCGGATTTGCACAAATACAATACAAGAAGTGCGGATGAACTTGTTACAACTTTTTCTAGAATTTGCACTACTCAGAAAAATAGGCTTGATCTGGCATTGTACAATAAGCTTGAAAGTCTCTTTAGAGATGAACGCCTAAAAGTCATGACACATAAACAATTTAGCAAGTTTGCCAAGGAATTCCTCCAGGGCCATTGTTTCTACTCTGTTCAGGAATTTTTAAAATTAGGTGCATAGAATTAGTCTTTTGTAACTTTAAAATTATAAATTTAAAATTATTATTAGGACTTCAAATGTACAACAAATGTATGTAAAGCAGGTCAATAAATGTATTGTATTGTATTGTATTATTATTATTATTATTATTATTATTATTATTATTATTATTATTATTATTATTATTATTATTATTATTATTATTATTATTATTATTATTATTATTATTATTATTATTATTATTATTATTATTATTATTATTATTATTATTATTATTATTATTATTATTATTATTATTATTATTATTATTATTATTATTATTATTATTATTATTATTATTATTATTATTATTATTATTATTATTATTATTATTATTATTATTATTATTATTATTATTATTATTATTATTATTATTATACCATTGGAAATTTGACTTCTGACGATTTTAATATATTTTTTACAACGATAGCGGACAAAATAGTCAGTACAATAAATGACATTGGGCAAGACCCATATACTTATTTAAATAACGTCAAAAAGCCTCCTTACTCTTTTTTTATGGGCCCCTTAATAAGTTCTGATGTAAGGAAAGCCATACATAGCCTAAAAATATCCTTTTGCGAGGATTATTACGGTCTGAGTAGCCCTATGCTTAAACCTTCTATTGATTTACTTGTTGAACCACTTAATATTTTGTTCAATGCTTGCTTAAGAGAGGGTATCTGGCCTAATGGATTAAAAATTAGTAAGGTTATACCAGTTTTCAAAAAGGGCAATGTAAATGAAACTGACAACTATCGACCAATAGTGATCGTCCCTCTAGTTGGTAAAATATTTGAAGTTATAATTAAAGATAGATTAGTAAATTATCTTGAAAATAAAAATATACTCTCTGAAACACAATTCGGCTTCAGAAAAAATAGATCAACTGTAAAAGCTTTAGCTGCAGTTGTAGAGAATGTAGTTGAGGGCCTTGATAAAGGGAAAAGCTCTTCTGCTGTCCTTTGTGACCTTACTAAGGCATTCGACTGTGTCGACATAAATGTTTTATTAAAAAAAATGGAATATTATGGGATTCGGGGAAAACAATTAAGTTTGTTTGAATCCTATCTTGCTAACAGGCTCCAGTATGTGAGTTACAATGGTGTAGAGTCAGGATTGGCACCTACAAGCAGAGGCGTTCCTCAGGGTTCTGTTCTTGGTCCCGTTTTGTTTCTTATTTACATAAATGATCTCCCAGATAGTGTTGGTCGAGAAAATACAGTCCTCTTCGCTGACGACTCATCGTTCATATCGAGAAACTATGCTCACTCAGTATGGTCCGGGATGGATGTAGCAAAGAATTGGTTCTCCTCGAATCAACTTAAACTAAATGAGAATAAGACCCAAAAAATTACATTTACGGCTAGTAAGCTAATTGAAAGACAAGATCCGGTAAAATTATTAGGAGCTAAATTGGATGCAGGGTTAACATGGGCTCCCCATATCCAGGAAATTTGCTCAAAGATGTCGTCACAAATATTTGCCCTAAAACAAATGGCATATTTTCTGAACAAAGATATGTTAAGATCGGTGTATTATGCAATTGTACACAGTCATTTACAGCGCGGTATTACACTCTGGGGCAAAGCTGCTTCAGCTCACAAAGTTTTTATCCTTCAAAAACACGCGATTCGCGTTATAGACTCTGCGGAGTGTGATGCGCACTGTAGACCACTATTTGTTAAATATAAAATTCTTTCTTTGCCGTGTGTATATATCTTGGAGACACTTAAAATTGCACATGAAACATTAAATTCACGTTTAACTAATTCGGATAATCATAGCTATCAAACAAGAGGTTCGGAAAATCTCGTGGTACCGTTGTCTCGAATTACAGCTTCTCAAAAAAATAAATTGGATGTAAACATTTATAATAAATTTGAAAATATTAACAAAGATGTAAACATTAAAAAATTACGGAAATTGCAATTTGGAAATCTGGCTAAAGAATTTTTATTAAAACATTGCTTTTATAGTGTAGAAGAGTTCATGAACTATTGTGTATTTTAAAATAGGAAATCTATAAGAAAATATTATATTTGTATATACTATTATGCATAACATTGTCGATAAATTTTAAGGGTTAATGTTGCTTTAAATATTGTTTAAATTATTTCATTCATGTAATCTTGACCACATGTACCTTATGTATAGAAATGTCAATAAAGTTCTTCTTCTTCTTCTTCTTCTTTATTATTATTATTATTATTATTATTTTTTTTTTTTTTTTTTTTTTTTTTTTTTATTTATTTATGGCATCGACTACGAGGTCATTAGCCATGTAAGTTTAGTTACGTAAGTATGCTTGCTTTATATTTTATCATATAGTTTTGTTACATGTAGGAATTTAATTGTGTTTTTTATTCCAGATTCTGTGTTTAGACAATTTGATAAATTGTGATCATCTATTAGATTTCTATGTTGTGTAAAATTTGGACAGTGCAGTAGCAAGTGTTCAACTGTTAATAGTGCCTGGTTACACGGGCATCGTGGTTGCTGTCTTCCCAGAAGAAGGAACGAGTGTGTGAGGTGGGTATGGCCTATTCGGAGTCTGGTGATTTTTATTGCTTCATTTCTTGTTAGATTACTTGGTAACTTCCAGGGTTTAATGGATGGTCTGATACGTTTAAGAGATGCTGCATTTTGTTCCCATTCTTCTTGCCATGAAACAAGTATTTTTGTTTTTAATTCTATTTTATAATCACTATTTCTGATGTTGATATCGTCGGGAGCTTTATTTAGTGCAGTTTTTGCTGTTATATCTGCATTTTCATTTCCTTGTATGCCAATGTGGCTTGGTATCCATATGAATATAACATTTTTGGCAACAGTTTTAAGATGTTCGATGGTGGCAAGAATTCGATATACAAGAGGATCGTTGTTAAATATATTGGATATTCCTTGCAAAGCACTGAGAGAGTCTGTACATATAATATTTATTGATTTTTCTTCAAACTCAATATACCTGAGTGCTTGCCAAATGGCATATAGTTCAGAAGTATAAACGGACGCCGAAGATGGAAGAGTCCAAGATGATTTTATTGCACATTCCACATAAATGGCACTAGCAGCACTATTTTCGTTTTTTGAGCCATCTGTGTATACCACTAGCCTGTTTGGATATTTATCTAGTATTGATAGAAATTCCTGATAGATAATTGTGTTAGGGTTGTGATCTTTTGGATATTTCTGTAGATTTAAGTTGACATTCGGTCTAGTAAATGTCCAGGGATCTATTTCATATGAAGTTTTAATTATTAATTCAGGAATTTTTCCTAAGGAATCTTCAATAATTTTTCTATATCGGATTCTTAATGGTTTAGAAATTGTAGGCCTATTTAAATATATTCTATTGGTGTCACATGTATTTTCTAATATCAGATCATGAATAGGATGCTCTGACTGGCAGATTCTATTCAAACAGTATGATCCTAACATCTGTTGTCTTCGATAGTTGAGGGGAACAATGGATGATTCACAACAGATAGATCGATAGGGACTAGTTCTGAAACAACCAAGTGCTGCTTGAAGAGCATTCCGCTGGATAGAATCCAGTTGTTTTAATGTAGTTTTACAGGCAGTTGCGTACAGGAAACTACCATAGTCAATTTTGGATCGAATAAATGTTTTGTAAAATTGAGTTAAACTTTGACTATCGCTACCCCATTTTAAGCTTGCCATAGATTTGATGATATTAAGACTCTTTTTACATTTAATTATTAAGTGATTTATGTGTTCTTTCCAGCTGAGTTTGCTGTCTAGAATGAGACCTAGTGACTTTATCGAATCTTTGTGTTCAATTCGATGGTCTTCAAGAAATAGAGTTGGTTCGTCATGGGTTAGGCGTCGTCTACAAAAGTGTACATAATGGGTTTTAGCTTTAGAGAAAGAGAATCCATTTTCTTCTGCACAGTTGTTGACCCGATTGATGTTTGTTTGCAATTGTTCTTCAATATCATCAATTGAATCTGAGCTATAAAAAATGACAAGGTCATCAACATATATACTTTTACCAATTGAATCATCTATTGAAGAAATTAAACAGTTAACAGCAATTGCAAATAGGGTTACACTAAGTGTGGATCCTTGAGGTATACCGTTTACAAAGGTGTGTTGTTGTGACAAGATTTGTTGAAATTTTACTCTGAAGGTCCGCTGCTTTAGAAAATTGTTGATAAAATGCGGAAGATGTCCAACAAATCCCCATTTTTTCAGTGTTTTTAGTATACCCAAGCGCCATGTTCGATCGTATGCTTTTTCAAGATCAAAGAAGACAGCGACTAAATGGTTTCTCCTAGCGAAAGCATCTTGTATGGCGTTTTCTAATAACACAAGCTGATCAAGTGCTGATCTATTTTTCCTAAAGCCCATCTGAAAGGGACTTAGGAGTTGTCGTTTTTCTAGTTCCCACATTAATCTTAATCCAATCATTTTTTCTAAAATTTTACTTAAGCAGCATGTAAGTGAAATTGGACGGTAGTTTGTAGGGTTTTCTGGATTTTTGCTTGGCTTTGGGACCGGAACAACGATGGTTTCTCTCCAAGTGGCAGGGAAAGTATGGTTTTGCCATAATTCATTGTATATTTGCAGTAGATAATATTTTTGCCTATCAGGAAGTTGGCATACAAATTCATATATAATAAGATCGTGTCCAGGAGCAGAGAATTTTGTGCCTTTAAGTGCATTTTCCAGTTCTTCAAATCCAAATGGAATGTTGTAATCTAGATTTTCTTCAGAATTGAAATCCGGGATAAAATTGTCCGGATCATTTACAATAGTTTGTTCACTTACATGCTGAAAGTGATTTGCTAGATTCTCAGCAATTATTTGCGGTTCAATTACGGGAGTGTTGTTAACTATAAGCAGCGGTGACGGCGTAGTAAATGATTTTCCCATAATACACCTCATTTTCTGCCATATTTCAGTTGCGGGAGTATAGCACGTAATGGAATTTATATATTGTTGCCAAGATGTTTTCTTTGCTTCGACAATAAGAAGTCTAGTTTTAGCTCGAGCTTTTTTAAAATTAATTAAGCTTTCTAATGTTTTTAACTTTTTAAATCGATTAAAGGCACGTTTTTTTATTTTAACAGCTTCAGCGATATCACTGTTCCACCAAGGAACCGTTTTTCTGTTATTTGGTGTACTCACTTTCATAGGTACAGAAGCTTCAGCGGCCTTTAAGATGGCTGTTGTGAAATCGTTTACTTTTGTTTCAATATCAACGGATTGACATGGTGAGAATGTCTCCAAGATTTGTTTGTATAATGTCCAGTTGGCTTTTTTTATTAGCCATTTTGATGAATATCCATCTTGGCTTATTATTTGAGCAAATTCAATGGCTATTGGAATATGATCGGTATTTCTTTCATTGAGAGTTTTCCATTTAATTTTTGACTCCAATATTGGAGAACAGATAGACAGGTCAATAGCTGAAATTGTGGCAGATCGAGTGTTGATGTAAGTACCTTCACCGGTGTTTAAGATGTTTAGATTACAGTCTTCAATAATCTGTTCGATAATTCGACCGCTTTGATTGGTGTTGGCAGAGCCCCACAGAGTATTATGTGCGTTGAAGTCTCCCATAAGAAGAATTGGAGGTGGGAGTTGGTTAATTATGTTTTGAAGATCAGCTCTTGACCAGTTTTGATCAGGTAAGTAAATGTTGCATATGCTCATTCTGTGTGGAAAGTTTACTGTAATCGCTACTGCCTGAAGATTTGTATTGAGTAAAATTTCTTCACAATAAATGTTGTTTTTTATAGCTATGGCTACTCCTCCATGGGCTCGTTGTCCCGTGTTAACGTCACATCTAAACATTTTAAATTGCCTTAATCTAAACTTAACGTTTTGTTTCAGGTGGGTTTCTTGAAGACATAAACAAAAAGGTTTCTTCCGAACAATAATATCTTTCAGTTCCATATAGTGGTGTTGAATACCATTACAATTCCATTGAATAATTTGTAATGGATCGATTTTTTTTGTATTTATGTGTATAAAGTGGAAATAGTAAAATAGTTTTTATAAATAAACTATATGAAATTTTTAAATAAATGAATAACTTATATAAAATAGATTTGTATAAATAAAATATATGGTTGTATATAAATAAATATATAAAATATTACAGACTCGTTATCACAGTTATGTATTTAAAACAGACCCTTGTGTCTGGTCCATGTCAACTTGACTAGGTGGGTTTACCTCTTTTCGAGGTTTTCCCTTGGGCCATCCTTTTTTTGGTTTTTCACTCTGAATACTTATAAAAGACTCATCAGAACTGTATTCTTTACGTTTCGACTGTCTAAGTTCTCTAGAGCTAGTTGAAGGAGATGGCAGAGTGCTTGAGAAAGGAGTTTGTGTAAAGGGGAGGTTTGGATAGGGAATTTGAATTTTTTCAATTTCTTTAGAAATGATTTTTGTTATTATTTCTTCAAGTTTTGGGGTTATTTCTTTAATTAAATTTAAACTTGCAGCTGGTGCAGAGCTAGCAGCTACTGCATACGAGACGTTTCGAACAGGAGTATTTATTTGGAGTTTTTGTTTGGCTTCAAAATACGATATTTTTTCTGTAATTTTTGTTGTTATAATAGCTTGTTCTTGTTTATATTTTGGACATCGTTTTACATAGGCTGGATGGTCTCCCTCACAATTTATACATTTTATTGGATCTTTACATGGTTCCGGGTCATGTGGGGACAATCCGCATGAACATACTTTGTTCTGAGTGCATGTTCCAGAAGCATGCCCAAATCTTTGGCAATTAAAACAACGCATTGGAGGGGGGATATATTGTCTAACTCTTAAATTATAGAATGCAATTTTGACTTCTTTAGGTAGGGTAGTTTGGTTAAATGTAAGAACATGATTAGCAGTATCAACTAATAGACCATCAATTTTTCTTTTTAGACGACGGACATCAATGACTCCAATATTAGCGAGGTTGTCTTTTATTTCTTCAACTGAACAGTTTAATAAGTCTTGACAGAAAATAACGCCTTTACTAAAGTTAAGAGTGGAATGAGGAACAACTTCAACATCAAATTCGCCGAATCTAGTAATTTTGCTTAATCTCTGTGATTGACTGTTACTTTTGACATGAACTAGTAAACCTTCTTTTATTTTACTTACAGCATTTGTTTCACCAATATATCCATATAAAATTTTCGCAATAAGGAACGGACTAACTTTATCAAAGTTCTCCCGTATACCATTTGTATCAGCTTTAATTTTCACAATCAGGTACCGAGGCTCAGGGGCCGTCGTCACACCGACTATGGGGGTTTTGTTTTTGTTAATAGGATCCATAAAGTTCCCACGAGTCAGGGAAGAAAAACAAGTCCACTACGGCAGTGCTCCCTTACCGTAGTAAGGCTAGTTAAAACTGGAGGTCGCCTGGTATCCAGAGTGAACCGTTCGCGACAGACTAACGTGCTGCCATTCATCCCCTCGGCACGGTCAACACCTTAGTTTCCGGATTTTTTTGACCCGGGTTATCTCCCTGGGGATTTTTATTAGTAGTTAGAGGTTTACTCCTCAATAGGCTCAGGGACCGTGGTGTCGCATACTCACCATAGAGTGTATGTGGCCAACCAGTACTCAAAAATGAATTCTAGTCAGCCACACACACTCCCCCTTGCGGGGTATTATTATTATTATTATTATTATTATTATTATTATTATTATTATTATTATTATTATTATTATTATTATTATTATTATTATTATTATTATTATTATTATTATTATTTTTTTTTTTTTTTTTTTTTTTTTTTTCACGTTTTTGCAACGGTTAGAAGAATCCAATGTCGGCTCGGGGCGGAGCAAGACGTTGGACGTTAAGCTATTGTCTTATTTTTGGTTTAGAACCTTTCGGGTGATGTTGCATGTGGCTAGAATGACTGCCTTTTGCATTTGGATGTATATGCTTTTGGGGAGCTCCAGTAGCTTAAGATTTTCTAGGAGCCTTCTTGGGATCTCTCCTGTTGCTCCTATGACGATGGGAACTATCCTGACTTCATCCACTCTCCATGTCTCTTTTAAATCTTGTGCAAGTGGTTCGTACTTCTCAATTTTTTCAGCATGTTTCCTGTTGATATTGGCTGGTGTTGGTACAGCTATGTCTATGAGGATTATTTTGTTCTCCCTCTTGTCGATTACAGTAATGTCTGGTCTATTGTGTGTAATGGTTCTGTCTGTTAACATTTCTCGATCCCAATAAATTTTGCAGTCCTCATTCTCCTCTATGGATGCTGGTTTGTACTTGTAATAAGGTGTTGTGTCTTCTATCAGATGGAATCTCCTTTTCAGTTCTGCATGGACTATTTTTGCGACATTATCGTGCCTGTTTGTGTATTCTTTAGAGGCCATTTTCTTACAACCACTAACTATGTGTTCAATGGTCTCATTCACTTCCCCACACATTCTGCATTTTACTGTTGCTATGTCTTGCTTAGCAATAAATTTAAGATAAGTTCGGGTAGGGATTACCTGGTCCTGTATGGCGCACATAAATCCTTCTGTTTCGCTAAAAATGGTTCCTTGTGTTAACCACGCAACTGATGCCTGTTGATCAATGTGTTCTTGTGCGATCAGATTTGGGTATCTACCATGCAATTCTTTACCAAGCCAATCTTCTTTGAGCTTATTGATTGAAAATTGTTCTGCTGGGGTTTGCTTGGCATTCAGGTTCATACTTGTTAGGTTTCTGTCTGTTTTGATTATTGCATCGTATAGTTCAGACTGTTCCGCCTTCTTATGGAAGTAACTTCGTAGTAGCTGTGTTCGATTGACATATGATTCTCTAATGTCAATTAGGCCTCTACCGCCCATAGACCTCGGAAGGTGGAAGCGCTCCTTGCACGCTTTCGGATGGTGTGACCGGTGGTTCGTATATGCTACCCTTATTATTCGGTTTAAGCCTTCCAATTCGGTGGGGTTCCATTTTATGATCCCGAAGCTGTATGTGATAGTGGGGAGCACATACGTGTTAGTGGCTCGTATTTTATTTGCTCCTGACAGCTGTGATTTTAAGATTTGTTTTAATCTATTCTTCATTCGGTGTGTTAGTGTTTCCTTCATTTCTTTGTGGTCGGTGCCTTGTGACTGTAGCACACCCAAGTACTTGTAGGTCTCGTGTCGGTTCATTGCTGCGATTGTGCCACCTCCAGTTCTTTGTAAGAGAGTAAAGTCTTCATGCGGTTGCCATTCTCCTTTGACTAAGTGATTCGTTTTACACTTGTCAAGTCCGAACACCATTCGGATATCATTTGAAAATTCTTCCGTTGTTCTTAGTAGTTGTTTAAGTCCAGCGTCCGTTTTTGAGATGAGTTTTATGTCATCCATGTACATAAGGTGACTGACTGTCTCCTGTGAGTTTGGTATTTTGATTGCAGTGCTTAGAGGATTTAAAGCAATGCAGAACCATAGCGCGCTCAATGCGTCTCCTTGGAATATACCTCGTTTGATATGTATCTGGATGTCGGTTCTTTGGTTGTCTATAGTTATATTTGTTCTCCAATTAGTCATCATGCTTTCCAGGAGTCTAACGATTTGTGGGTCTATTTTATAGATGTTCAGAATTTCAATGAGCCATGAGTGCGGTACGCTGTCAAAGGCCTTTTGATAATCTATAAACGCTGTATGCAAGTTTTTCTTATTTTTCTTCGCGTCTTGCGTTATGATGGTGTCAATTATTAATTGGTCCATGCATCCCTGGGCCTTCCTTCTACACCCTTTTTGTTCGTCAGCTAATATGTTTTCTGTGGTAACGTGCTTATAAATCTTGTCCGCTAGTATGCCGGTGAGGAGCTTATAAATTGTGGGTAGGCATGTTATTGGTCTGTATTTTGACGGGTCAGCTAATGCTGGTGTCGTCTTTGGTAACAGGTAGGTGTTTCCTTGCGTCATAAAACTTGGCACATTCTCTGGGTGGTTAAGCATTTCGTTAAAAAGCTCGGCGATCTTCCCATGAGCGCAAGTCAGTTTTTTAAGCCAGTAGTTCTGTATTTTGTCTGGTCCTGCAGCTTTCCAGTTAGCTGTGCCCCTCAAAGTTTGAGTAACATCATTCTTCGTTATCTCTTGTGTTATCATCGTTGGAATCTTGTCGATCCTTCTCTTCTCCATATCCAGCCACTTGGTTGATCTCTTATGCCTTGTTGCTTTTTCCCAGATCTCGCTCCAGAATATTTGAACATTCTTTAGATCAGGTGTTTGATCGTTTTGGTGGTTTTCAGTGTTTTGCATGCTCCTATAGAATGCTCTTTGATTGTTGGTAAATAGTCTGTTGTCTATTCTCTTCTGGTAAGACTCGCGATATCTGCGTAAACGATTGGCATATATGTTTAGTTTTTGTTTGAGATGGTCTAATATCTCGTCTGGATTTTTATTTGTGTCATTTTTTATGTTTTCAATTATAGACGTGGCTTTCTTCTCTAACTTTGGTGTCCGTACTTTTCTTGCGTAGTACTGTGTGAGTATTCCAATTTGTTTTCTCACGTTCTCGATTTTGTTTTTTAATCTGGTTTGCCATGCTGGTTCTTTAGTTTGGTGTCTACTCATGTGTTGATCTTTGATACTTTGTTGGTGGAGTTCCAGACTTGTTAGTGCTGCGGCGTATATGTGGTCGTGCAGCAAAGTGATATTATCACATGTATCTATATCTGCTGATAGTGCTATGTTGACATTCTTTATATGTTTGTTTGTATCTTTGGATGTTTTCAGCCTGGGGATTTTCGGTCTGTTATTTGGGTGAACCCCTTTGTATAAAATTATGTATTTTTGGAGTATGTTGTAGGCTCTTCTTACTTCAGCGTCTGTAATTATGTGGGTTGGTTCATTACCCTGTACTTGTTGACTAGCGTTGGTAGTTGGCGTTCGAGTGGTTGTTACAGCTAGCCCTAGGTCTTCAGCAACTTCCCTTCTAATTCGATCTGTGATATGCGGGTCTAATCTTCTTTTTGTAAACAGTTGTCTCCGCTGATCTAGAATGTTTTGTAGGGTCTTGTTTCTCAATTCTGGGAATTTACGTTTCATTTCTTCATGCAATCGGTGGCCGTATGGTTCTGTACTTGTTTCCATTTCAGTTATGTATAAGTACGCTCGATAAAGGTGTATATTGATCTCTTCTGACCATTTGAATCGAGTATTCTTATTTCTATTTCTGTCCTCGGATATGGGAAGATCCATAAGTTCTTCAACATTATCCAAGGTTGGAATTGTATTAGTGTCATTGGTCTTATCTTTATTCCTTGTTCGCGCTTTGGTGGTTCCAGTGCACAGTGGAGCACCACCTGTGTTACTTCCTCCTGCGCCAGACTGCAAATCCTCTATTATTATTATTATTATTATTATTATTATTATTATTATTATTATTATTATTATTATTATTATTATTATTATTATTATTATTATTATTATTATTATTATTATTATTATTATTATTATTATTATTATTATTATTATTATTATTATTATTATTATTATTATTATTATTATTATTATTATTATTATTATTATTATTATTATTATTATTATTATTATTATTATTATTATTATTATTATTATTATTATTATTATTATTATTATTATTATTATTATTATTATTATTATTATTATTATTATTATTATTATTATTATTATTATTATTATTATTATTATTATTATTATTGGTGCAGTTGGTGTGGTATCGAATACTCCTGCTTAATTTAAGTGTCTGTAAAATGCATTAGTTTTAGTGGTTTAAAATTGACTTTAAATTTTAAAAGTTTCAAAAAGTGTTTTCTTAATTATTAGTGAACATTTATACTAAATGACAAACTGGTAAAGTCACCATTTGAACATATTTATCTTATTTATTCGTCAAAAACTAACAAAATTCAACAAATTTCTTTATTTCTTGCTCACTCCTTATCTGTTTTTGTACTATCTATTAAACGATTGCTAAGGTGACGGAAAACTGCACTCGACAGTAAGGTTAAATCCAATATACAAAAAGACAAAAGCTGTATAAACAATTTAGGAGTGTGTAAAAGATGCAGAAGGACCCCCACTACTGGAATTTCATGCATCCGATGTGGTAGAATATCGCATAAAAGTTGTTTGGAAACCCTCAATATTGATACACGAGACTTGGGAAAAGTTATTTGCTGCAATGAAAAACTTCCTAACTTAAATGAAAAACTTCCCAACTTGAGTATAAACAATCTGGAGGAAACCAAATTTGATAAAGAAAAATCAAACAAGGTAGGACAATCTGATACTAATGAAATAACCATACAAACAGATAAAAATAAAAATGAAAATCTCCGCTTAGAAAAATTAAAAGTAAGTTATTTAGAACGAGCTATTAGAGATAAAGAAGCAATTATAGAAAACCAAAGTATAGCAATAAAGGCGCTTACAGAGCAAATAGATTTTATGAAAAAATCTCTAAGCATGAGATCAGAGTCAACTCAAGCATCTTCATCAGGCACAAAGAACCTTTCTGTCAACGGTCTTATGGCACATACAGAAAATGAATCTGCAAGTACGAAATCTACTAAAGAGACATTAAATAAACCTAACAACTTTCTAGATTCAGGAGCTCAAACTGCTACAGCTCAAAAGTTAATTACAGCGGTCACCGAACCTACGATAGGTAAGTCCACTGGTGCTGTACCGAAATACTATAATATTTCTAAAGAAACTGTAGCCAGTGCTATACACACTGCTGAGGCTCAAGTGATATGTGATAAGATCGTAAACCTAGAAAATCATTACTCCGAAAAAACAAACAAATACTCTAGACAGACCGTTAGAAAAAATCTTCTTGTAGGATCTCTGCAAAACTCGGAAAATGGTAATCTTAGAGCTGCAACAACAGGAGAATTTAAGAGGCAACATTATTATCATGCTACAAATTTTACAAGTGATGCAACAGAACAAGTGCTGAAAGCCCATCTAGTAAAATATGCACCAAGTATTCAAGTGGAAAAGCTCAACGCGCGTAATCCTAAACAGGCCTCGTTTAAAATAACCGTAGACAAAACTGAAAGCCAATCTATATTGCATAGTGATGTTTGGCCTTCTGGTGTTATGTTATATCGCTTTTTTCATAAAAAAGGAAACCGTACCGAAGGTGTCTAGCATATCGCCGGAGGTGCATTTGCGTAATGGTAGTGATGTGTCTGTAAATTCGATTAAAAATGTATCTGTAAATTTAAATGAGAATCCATTACGTTTATGTTTGACGCAGGCCAATCTATGCTCGATATATCACATCAACGTTCAAAGTCTAACAAATAAAGTGACAGAATTAAATCTAGTACTTAACATGTATAAATTTGATATTTTATGCATATCTGAACACTGGCTTAGCAGCGAAAAGTTGGCAACTATTAAACTAATAAACTATTCTTTAATCTCTCATTATTGTAGGGAAGGTATAAACAAACATGGTGGAGTTGCCATATATGCAAACCATACTATAGAAATAAAATGTGTTGATTGCTCAAAATTTTGTGTTTTGGGTCATGCTGAATTCTGCGGTATTGAATTTGTTAACAAAAAAAATGCTTTGGTCACCTGCTATAGATCCTCTAGCTCGGGTGATATTAAAATATTTATAAATAAAATTACAGAATTGCTTTATTATTTGTCAAAGAAATACAAAGAAATAAGTTTAATAAGTTTAATTGGAGATATAAATATTGAACTTGATGGGAACACCGAGCATGGGGTGGACCTGCGTAATATTTGTGCAATGTTTGGTTTAAAACATCTTATACATGAGCCGACGAGAATAACTGCTACCTCTCGATCAAATCTAGATAACGTAATTACCAATATAAATATAAATAAATTAACTACTGGAATTTTCGATTTTGATATTTCTGATCACTTAGGAATCTATTTAATAATCAATATGGAAAAAAAATTACAAACCAAAGTGGTTAAAAAATATCGAATAATAAATGAAAATTCCATAAATAAGTTTGTTAGAAATCTAAATAATTTGGAATCGTTTGATCAAGAGATAGAGAAACTAACTGCTGACGGCATCTCTGAGAGGTTACTGGAATCTTTGCGTCTATGCGTTGATTTGTCTTTCCCTCAAAAAAATTGCCGTACCAAACACAGATACGATGGGTGGTTCAATAAAAATCTGCGTAAACAACGCAAGCAGGTCTTAACTTTTAAAAAACAATTTATACAAACCAACTCCATATATGATTGGGATATTTACTGTAAATCCAGAAAGGACTATAAGTACGCTGTCAGATATGAGAAACGAAATGCATATACAAAAGAAATACTTAAATCTGATAATAAAAACAAAACTATTTGGAAACTTGTAAATCAAGAAAGATGTGTGGATGAGAAAAAGAATACCATTGGAAATTTGACTTCTGACGATTTTAATATATTTTTTACAACGATAGCGGACAAAATAGTCAGTACAATAAATGACATTGGGCAAGACCCATATACTTATTTAAATAACGTCAAAAAGCCTCCTTACTCTTTTTTTATGGGCCCCTTAATAAGTTCTGATGTAAGGAAAGCCATACATAGCCTAAAAATATCCTTTTGCGAGGATTATTACGGTCTGAGTAGCCCTATGCTTAAACCTTCTATTGATTTACTTGTTGAACCACTTAATATTTTGTTCAATGCTTGCTTAAGAGAGGGTATCTGGCCTAATGGATTAAAAATTAGTAAGGTTATACCAGTTTTCAAAAAGGGCAATGTAAATGAAACTGACAACTATCGACCAATAGTGATCGTCCCTCTAGTTGGTAAAATATTTGAAGTTATAATTAAAGATAGATTAGTAAATTATCTTGAAAATCAAAATATACTCTCTGAAACACAATTCGGCTTCAGAAAAAATAGATCAACTGTAAAAGCTTTAGCTGCAGTTGTAGAGAATGTAGTTGAGGGCCTTGATAAAGGGAAAAGCTCTTCTGCTGTCCTTTGTGACCTTACTAAGGCATTCGACTGTGTCGACATAAATGTTTTATTAAAAAAAATGGAATATTATGGGATTCGGGGAAAACAATTAAGTTTGTTTGAATCCTATCTTGCTAACAGGCTCCAGTATGTGAGTTACAATGGTGTAGAGTCAGGATTGGCACCTACAAGCAGAGGCGTTCCTCAGGGTTCTGTTCTTGGTCCCGTTTTGTTTCTTATTTACATAAATGATCTCCCAGATAGTGTTGGTCGAGAAAATACAGTCCTCTTCGCTGACGACTCATCGTTTATATCGAGAAACTATGCTCACTCAGTATGGTCCGGGATGGATGTAGCAAAGAATTGGTTCTCCTCGAATCAACTTAAACTAAATGAGAATAAGACCCAAAAAATTACATTTACGGCTAGTAAGCTAATTGAAAGACAAGATCCGGTAAAATTATTAGGAGCTAAATTGGATGCAGGGTTAACATGGGCTCCCCATATCCAGGAAATTTGCTCAAAGATGTCGTCACAAATATTTGCCCTAAAACAAATGGCATATTTTCTGAACAAAGATATGTTAAGATCGGTGTATTATGCAATTGTACACAGTCATTTACAGCGCGGTATTACACTCTGGGGCAAAGCTGCTTCAGCTCACAAAGTTTTTATCCTTCAAAAACACGCGATTCGCGTTATAGACTCTGCGGAGTGTGATGCGCACTGTAGACCACTATTTGTTAAATATAAAATTCTTTCTTTGCCGTGTGTATATATCTTGGAGACACTTAAAATTGCACATGAAACATTAAATTCACGTTTAACTAATTCGGATAATCATAGCTATCAAACAAGAGGTTCGGAAAATCTCGTGGTACCGTTGTCTCGAATTACAGCTTCTCAAAAAAATAAATTGGATGTAAACATTTATAATAAATTTGAAAATATTAACAAAGATGTAAACATTAAAAAATTACGGAAATTGCAATTTGGAAATCTGGCTAAAGAATTTTTATTAAAACATTGCTTTTATAGTGTAGAAGAGTTCATGAACTATTGTGTATTTTAAAATAGGAAATCTATAAGAAAATATTATATTTGTATATACTATTATGCATAACATTGTCGATAAATTTTAAGGGTTAATGTTGCTTTAAATATTGTTTAAATTATTTCATTCATGTAATCTTGACCACATGTACCTTATGTATAGAAATGTCAATAAAGTTCTTCTTCTTCTTCTTCTTCTTCTTCTTCTTATTATTATTATTATTATTATTATTATTATTATTATTATTATTATTATTATTATTATTATTATTATTATTATTATTATTATTATTATTATTATTATTATTATTATTATTATTATTATTATTATTATTATTATTATTATTATTATTATTATTATTATTATTATTATTATTATTATTATTATTATTATTATTATTATTATTATTATTATTATTATTATTATTATTATTATTATTATTATTATTATTATTATTATTATTATTATTATTATTATTATTATTATTATTATTATTATTATTATTATTATTATTATTATTATTATTATTATTATTATTATTATTATTATTATTATTATTATTATTATTATTATTATTATTATTATTATTATTATTATTATTATTATTATTATTATTATTATTATTATTATTATTATTATTATTATTATTATTATTATTATTATTATTATTATTATTATTATTATTATTATTATTATTATTATTATTATTATTATTATTATTATCAGTTTAGTTAACTACAGTTAACAGTTAACAGCTTGCTTTGTTGCTCCCTAAAACTTTGTCTCAAAAGTGTGGAATTTGATCATTTTAAATAAATTTGTTTTTATTAGTGTGTGTGTTAAAGTTTAGTGTACATGTGCACTTAGTAGCAGACTTATGTAAGTTGAAATAAAAGAACTAAATGCAATTATTTGTATAAACTTTGTCAATTTCTGTAGTAAAAATCAGATATCGATTAGTTTTACTGCTATCAGATACAAGTTTTTGAGTGATAAACCGGGTTCATTCCACCACGGTAAATTTTTAATTAATTTTTGTTGACTAAAAGTGACTGTTTTCGGTCTTGAATTTACTTTGAAGTTATCATACGTTCGTAATGGGCAATGAAAATAAGGATAATTCACTAAACCGGTGCAAGAGGTGTAGAAATCCGGCGAAAACTGGATTACGTTGTATAAATTGTGGTACTATATCACATAAAAGCTGTTTAACATCGTTAAGGAATATACAGTACATCGACAGTGAAACTATTAACTGTTGTTTAGACACAGGTGTTGATGGTAATGGCTCTGAAATTCCTGTAAGTTCAAGTCCATCCGTAAAAAATGATAATCAGACATCTAGCACCATGATTGATATGATTAAGATAAAATTTATGGATGAATTGCTTGCGCAAAAAGAAATAACAATAAAAAATCAACAAATAGCAATTGAATCATTGCAGAGTCAAGTTGATTTGTTGAATCGTGAAATAGTCATGCTAAGAAGCTCGAATCAAAATCATCATACAAAATCTGTTCCTACTCCAAGTGCAATTAAAACCAATATAAATTTAACTAATGGAAATAAGGTGGGAAATAACGATTCAGAAAAAAACCTTAACTCAAAAGTAGTATCTGCTGCCATTCATGAGGTTAATGCGGCTACAATATGTAATGATTTAATCTATATAAATAAAGAGAGCAGTTCTAAGCAAACTAACCAGTTAAATCGCGGAACGCAACAACCAAAACCCAGGCAAATCTTGGTTGGTACAATGAATGGGAAAGATCAAGTTTTACACGCTGCGGTAAAAACGAACCTTAAGCATTATTACTCTACTAATTGGAATCCAAACACATCAGAAGGTGAACTCAAGGACTACTTTAAACAGATTGATTCTAGAATTGAAATTTTCAAGCTTAATAGTAGATATCCAAATAACTATGCGTCATTTAAAATCTCCGTCCCGGTTGAAATTGAGTCTAAATTATTACAACCAGAAATTTGGCCTGAAGGTGTCTACTTGAATCAGTTTTTTCAGCGCAGACGCTTTGTTGCTTCAAAACAGGCAGTGGTCCCAAGAAGGCAAGAAAATTATTGATGAATCTCGCAACCTCATTAACGGACCGCCGTTAGCAACTACTGATAATCAGTTCAGTGATGACTTAATTCGTAAAAGTTTTTCGATAGTTCATATTAACGCGCAGAGTTTGTGTAATAAAATAGATAGTATAGAAATTTTTTCGACTGAAATCTGTCCAGATATATTATGCATTTCTGAGCATTGGTTGGGTACTGATAACCTTGCCTTGATTAAATTAAAAAATTATAACTTAATTTCATATTATTGCAGAGACTATGTGGCACATGGGGGTGTGACAATTTTTTCTAAAGCATATAGCAATCTAAAGGCAGTTGACATCGCTAAATTTTGTTTAGAGGTGCATGCTGAATTTTGTGCTGCTGAACTTATAAATCAAAATTGTATATTGGTTACTGTATATAGATCTTCTTGTAATGGTGATGTTTTACTTTTTATCAAAAATCTGGAAAAATTGCTAGACTATCTATTTAATAAATATAAGAAAATTATTTTAATTGGTGATTTTAATATTGATCTCAATACTACCAGTAGCCACTCTCTGGAGCTTAATAACATTTTTAAAATGTATGGATTGGATCACTTAATTTATGTTCCTACTAGAGTTACGTCTACTACTAGTTCTTGTCTGGATAATATTATAACAAATATTAATAGAAATGATATTGATGAGGGTGTTTTGGACTTGGATATTGGTGATCATCTTGCTTTGTTTTTATCAATAAAAACTCTTCAAAAACCTAAGGAAGCAGTTCAGGTAAAGAGAATTATTAATAATCACAATATCGGAAAGTTTGCGGATCAAATTAGTGTTATTAACTGGTCTGATTATAATATAAATTCCTTGGAGCCTGATCATTTGTCTGATGTGATTTTGGGTTGTCTTTCTGATAGGGTGAATTCTTGTTTTCCGTTGAAATGTGTAAAAAATTCACATTATGTAAAATGGTATACCAAGGAGCTTAGGTGCATGAGACAGAGGGTTTTTGCGTATAAAAAAATAGCTAAAGAGACTAATTCTGATAATGATTGGACTACGTATAGAACTTATCGAAACTTATATAAAAAATCTCTTAAACATCAAAAACGAAATTTCTATAGTTCGCAGATTATGTCCTCTGAAAACAAGCAAAAAACCACCTGGAAATTGGTTAATTCTGAGCGTAAAACCAAACATAATAATAAAACCTCACTTTCAATATCTGCTGATAATTTCAATAGCTATTTTGGTTCTATTGCTGGTATTATTACAAATTCCATTATAGAACCTTCCGGGGTTCCTAGTGTATCCAGAAGGACATCTTTTTCATTTTTTATGTCCCCTATATTGGAATCTGATACTCGAGAGGCTATTTTGAGACTCAAAAATTCAGATGCTCCTGATTACTATGGTCTTAATAGTAAAATGATAAAGATAGCTATGAATTCGTTAATACCTCTTTTAACCGTATTCTTTAACAAATGTTTGGAAGCTGGAATTTGGCCGGACTCATTGAAAATTAGCAGAATATTACCATTATATAAGAAGGGAAACTTAGATGATGTTAGTAACTACCGACCCATTGCAATTGTGCCCGTCATTAGTAAAATCTTGGAATATTTAATAAGTGACAAAATTACAAGCTACTGTGATGACAAACACTTGCTAACACCGTCGCAGTTTGGTTTTAGGAAAAATTGCTCTACAGCGAAAGCAATAAGTGGACTCGTGGAATACATTGTTGAGGGCTTTGATGGGAACAGAAATACGTTAGCCACGTTGTGTGATCTGACCAAGGCCTTCGATTGTGTTAACACGAGCTTGCTACTATCCAAACTTGAAAATTACGGTTTCAGATCCAAGGAGCTTGGGCTACTTACTTCATACTTAAACAACAGAAGGCAATTTGTAAGTTGTAATGATGTGGAATCAGATCTACTCCCCATTTCGATTGGTATACCCCAGGGATCAGTACTAGGTCCTCTGTTATTTCTTTTATATATTAACGATTTGCCGGACGCTTTGAAATCTTCTAAGTGCATACTATTTGCGGATGATACAATGATAGCATCACAAAAGGATGAACAACTAAAAACGGATGAGTTCAATATTGCAAAAGATTGGTTTTCTGCAAATAAACTCAAACTTAACGAAGATAAGACACAACATATATTATTTACATCTAGTAGACTTGCTGGTGGATCTGAACCCATAAATTATTTGGGCATTATGCTTGACTCGCGTTTAACCTGGTCTCCACATGTAAATTCTTTATGTTCACAGTTAGCTGGTCAGATATTTGCACTACGTCAATTGAGCTATAACTTAGATACTCATGTTATAAAAATGGTATATTTTGCTACCGTCCATTCGCGCCTCCACTATGGTATTACTCTTTGGGGTAGTTCTGCCGGAGTGGAAAAGATTTTTAAGCTCCAGAAGGCTGCTGTACGTATTATCGCTGGTGTGTCATACGATGCGCATTGTAGAGAGTTTTTCTTTAATTATAAAATCTTGACTCTTTCATGTTTATATATCCTAGAGTCCGTTATCTTAATTCATAAAAACTTAAATTCGTATGTCAGTCATTCGGACAATCATGACTATTCTACTAGAAATTTAAATAAACTAGTTCCACAGTACTCTAGAATACTAAGTGCATCAAAAAATAAAATAGATATAAATTTATATAACAAAGTTCTAACTATTTTTAAAGATGAAAATATTAAAAATTTGTCACATCGATCATTTAAAACGAAAGTAAAAAAATTTCTGCTTGAGAATTGTTTTTATACAGTAAACGAGTTTTTATCTTTTAAATAGGTGTTTAATTATTAAGATTATCTATCACTAAACTTGTTACCGTAAATCCATTTTAATGTAATCTTATTGTTTAATGTACGTTGTTGTTTTTAATCTGTTTTATATTCCATGTATAATTTTTTAAGCTACGATATTGTTTAATTTTTATATTTTATTTTAACTGTATATTTCAATTCATATTATAAACTATTTTATACTTTTGTACTCCTCACACATATTGTAATATGTAAAGTGGCAATAAACGATATTATTATTATTATTATATTTAAAGGTGCACTAAACAGACCAACAATACAAAGGGCATGAGACGATGGAGACTTAGGGTTTACTATACTTGGTTTCGGGCAGGGATCCAAAAACTCCTATTTATTATTAATTGAGGTTATTATGGCTGAATGGCCGTAACGTAATTAACTCCAGAGTAGAACTCTGACGCGACGGCAATGCCAGCACCGGATAATTTGTTTAATACAGGGTTGGTTTATTTGATAGGTTTAACTAAGGCAATTTTCATAGGTGTAACAAAACCGGTCCTATTGTAATCAACTGAAAATCTAAAAGAAGTTGCGTGTAAAGGGTGTAATAATAACTGCGATGAACTGTTAAATTTACGGGTATCGTTAAAATGTGATATTCCTATTTTTAAAAAACAAAAGTAAGTGTAAAAGAACTTTAGCACACAACATGCTGAATTTAGATTCAGATTCGTTTTACATTATAGTATCTGGTTTATGGACTGTGGCCGAAAAGTAATATGTATATACTTTAAATTAAATAAAAGAGGATGCCTTTTTATGCATGAAAACAAAGCGCTGACTAACCACCACATAATATATCGGTGATTCAACAGACATATTTTTAACTTCTTAAGTTTATTTATTTCTCTGTTTCTACTTTAGACAATGTCAATCCAACTATTTTTGTCTGTCTTACGATAGTTGAATAAAAAAATATTCCAAAATATATAGGTAGTAATATGCTTTTTAACTAAACATATTTTATGTTAAAAAAAATTAAGGTTAATGTTTTCAATAAATTATATAGAGTCGTAAAAACACCTAACAATCAATAGCAACAGAATAAATGCAATACCATCAATTCTGAGTTTAATCCGCTTTCAAAGGTTTGCAGTCTTGCCACACAATTATTAAATAATACTCTTTTTTGCAGGTACGTCGTATTAAATTAAAAACTTTAGAAACTGGTAAGTATAATATTTGTATTACATAATTTATGCTTAACATTGCAGTTATAAAACTTTGATTAGCATAAAAAATTATAATAAAGAAAAAACAAGGTAAATAGAGAGAAAAGCTAAAGGTTGCGAGTTCTACTCTCGCTGGCTGCGACATTTTTTCAATTTCTCCTTAAGGTTATTTAATATATTTTTGTTTGTATACTTTCTAAAAACTTTCAAAATTTTCAAAAAATCCAATGAGAGAAATCCCAAATAATCGTTTACTAAAGAAAACCTATTGCTTTTAAATTGGATTAACTATTATTATAAAAACTTACAGTAATTATTAGTTAAAACTTAAATATTTATTAATGGAACTGTTATATTGGCAGTCGGTGTGTGTAACTACAACTGATTTTAAATTTACTTTTTATCAATTTTAAATTAATTTTTTCTGATTTGCTTCATATAAATCTTATTTGCAATAAAAACCCTTGAACCGATGATTATTTCGTTCCGGCCGTTGGTCATTCTCATACTCATCGAGAAAAGGTCCATAATAGGATTCCGAGTAGACTCCAGACCTCTAGAGCCCCTAAAATACTAATTTCACTAGAAGAGCTTTGCCCTATTAGTAACCATTAGTCTGTAGGTTTGTGTAGTAAGTTATTTTTTTTGAGTATTTTTTATTGATTATTAATTTTCGATAAAACAGTAACACACATGAAATCTTAAATATATAATGTGATATTCCTATTCCTATTATTTTAATATTATTAGAGCTAATATTATCATATTGTTTATTGAAATCGCCGGTGTTTTAAAAGTAATTGTTTCGAGGTCATCAAAATTGACAAATAGTACGAACCCGTCTTATACCTTGGCCAGTTGGGTATTGTACCTTTGCGTCCACAACCGAAGGCCAGTCAAAATCATTAGTTTTGAACCCTTTCAATGCATCGATTTTTTTATCAGATGAGGATGTGGAGCTTTCTTCTACTATCTTTCTAGTTACATTCTGAACTCTTGCCCTTTTTCTAGCAAGTCTCTTTTTCAATTTTTTCCTTTTGTGGTGTTTCTGGTAAAACCGTTTTTATCCAGGTTTATGTTTACCTTACCAGTTACGATCCTTGGACCACCTTTGGAAATTAAACCTATTATTTCCGGAGAACAAAAAGCGATTACACTTAATGAACTGGCTGATCCGTTGCTAGACGGTTTGCAGAATCTTCTACTATGTTTTTAGGCAGATTCCCAAATGTTTCTGATATACTGGTTGCCATTCTTTCTGTGACATCTAATATTAAATATTCATCATTGCAAAAGACGTGGTTTTTTACTGGCCTAATTCGGGATGCTTTGAAACTTGCTTGATTATTAATCGGTATGAAAATGCACTTGAATATGCCAATCCAATTTCTGCTAGTACCTACTTAAAGCGTTATTGGCTGGCTGGATTAGACTGCAGCCACTCAGTAGCTAGTGTATTTTAAAATTTTTTAAACGACCCAAAAACACCTCTATCGCTTAATCTATGGCTTTCATGAGAATCGATTATTAATAAAACCTCCTTATTCTGTGAAGGTTTTAAATGTTTAATAAAATGCTTTAGGTATTCTAATTATTTTTCTTAATTTGACCAACCGCTTATATGCACCATTTTCAATGTTCCAGCAGGAGCACTCTTCAGCATGTGTTTTTTTAAATTCGTGCAAAAATCATAGCTGGAGGTATGGTTTTACCCATCGCATTAATGCAACCAATAATGAAAGTGTTGTCGCCTCTTCCATCAGATGTCATGTCATTTGTTTAGTACCCTTAACAGCTATAATTTTGTAAGGTGTGTGCACCATAGAGATTCCACTCTCATCTACATTGTATATGATTTCTGCATCAAATTGGTACTTATCCAATAATTCTTTGTATTTATTCAAAAAGGAAGAACCGATATGTTTGTCAAAACTCATGGCTCTGGACCTGCTGATCGCTTTTTATGACAACTCAGAAATCCAATTTACCTGCTTGGCCTTGCTTTTTCAAAAAGCAGGACATTTAATATTAATAGATTTTGCCAAATCATATGCAAGTTTTCGTGTCTCTTTTATTGAAACATCATACAACATCTTACTGCAAGTAATTAAATAGTTGTAAAACATCCCTTTGTGTTCGACGGAATTTTTTTTCAAACTATCGCAGTTATTTTTGTAAACAAAAAGTTCACCATCTTGCATTTTTTTAAATGGTTTTGGAGTAAAGTTCTTAACACATTAAATTATAAAGCAGTAGTTAGTGTAGCAATGTATTCATATAAAACTGCATTTAGGCACTGGTTAGAAAGGCAATGTTTATTTTTCCTAGTTTTCGCCATCTTTGCTTCTGCAAAATATGCAGATGTGCACAGGTAGTTTCTTATAAAATAATGTCGAAAAAAAAATTACTTATACCTTGGGCCAAGCCTCTTGTACCTTGGGCCAGTTCCAAAGTAACAAATAAATAAAGTACGAGATTGCATTGGTTTTTCCAGTAAAATCAATGTAATTTTTTTGTTTATGCACTGTATCTTTTTTTTACCACATTAAGGGATGTTCACAGGTAAAGTATGCGATAATAAATACAGCCTTTAAACGTAAAAATAGTCGGGTTTCCTTATAATCCTTGTTGATTTTCTAAGAGCTGGTGGAGCGTTAGAATATTCTGGTTCCTGAGATTTTGAATCAGCCTCAGTAATTTCAGAAAATTTCTGTGTCTCCGCTGTATTAGGTGTATCGTTAATTACCTGACCAGAAACAGCTAGGTGCCTTATGTAAACTGTAGATATTCTACAATCTGCAAGTCTGACGTAAGCATACTGTGAATAAGCTTTTAACAATTCGGTCGGTTTAACTTCAGGCTAGCACTTATTTGGTGTATTAAACATTTTAATTAGTACAGGGCCCGAGGAACACGTTGGAAGAGATTTACTGTTTGCAGGGTATAGAAACGTTCTTTTATGAAGTGAAACATCCGTAGCAGTGCAAAGTAAGGATCTGATTGAATGTAATGCTTGCGCTAAGACAAATTTCCACTTATAAAAATAATATCATGATACCTCTATACCTTAATGGTTGGAAAGAGTAGAACGACTAGTAGCTACTCCAATAGAAGTAATGATTTAGTTTCTTTTGACATAAAAGAAGAACCTTGATAAGAGTAAAAATAAAAAGAACTTTTAAAAACAAATAGTAAAATTACTTTTTTGATAAAGTATTAGAACATGAGAATTCGAAGGGAAGTCTAGTGAATTCATCAACAATTGTTAGCATATAGAGCATTCTTGTGCAAGGGACTTTTAAATTTAAATATTCCAAAGGACTTGTAAATTTTATTATATTTCCTTCATATTTCATAAAACGTGATTAAATTTTGGAAATACATAATTACATCACCTTACAGGAATTAAAATTTACAGGGGTGTTTTTTTATTTTTTTCCAGTGATACATACGGGTTACTACAGAGTGGCATAATAATTTTTCTTACGTTATTTATTGGAAAAGACTTATTATTGGCCAATGTTTCCATTTAAGGATACACTAGACTATGACTGTTCCGAACCTGTGTAGTTCGATCTTGTGCGGTTAAACCCTGTGTTCCCGTGCGAGAGTGAACCCTGGCGAAAAAACATTCATATTCGATATTCGACATTCGTTAGACGTTATATTTTGTATTTAATACGTTATTTTCTTTGTAATTAAAGTTATAAAATTAACCAGCGTTTATACACGAAGGAATAGCATATGCCTTTTTTTCTATCCAAGAGTGAATCAGTTCATTGCTAGTACGAGTTCGATAGAAAAAGACCAGTGGTCTACCACCTTGACTTAATGTAGCTACAATTGCAAAGTCGTAAGCGACTGTCTCTACTACAAGTAATTACGTATTATTTATACTAATAATCAGTGGCAAAGCTACATCTTTTTTAAAGGAGTTAAAAGCTCTTATTGTTGTCTCTGACAATGTGATACTAGAGCGGCCTTTAGTAGTTAAAGGTTTATATTTTTATATTGTAAAATAAAACTTTCAGAAAAAAGGTGCTAAAATATAAAAAATTAGTATATAAGGAAAGGCACAATTCAAGTAACGGTGGTGGAGGAAGCTGCTACCGAGATCGCGCGCTTTGTAAATCTGAAATCGCTGATTCAAAATCGCGACGCTCGGAAAATATTGACGTATCTCGGTCAAATATGGGCCAATTTTGATGTTTTTTTTTAATCTGAAGTAGCTGAAGAAAATATTAACTTTGGCTGTATTAGTTTTTTTTTCAAAATGCATATTTCTATATGTATTTAGAAGTTGTTCTATTTTAGTCTATGCATTATTGCATTTTTCTACATATTGTTTACATAAATAAATATTTATTAAATAGTGATGACAAAATAAAATTTTTATGTTTATTATCACAATAAATTAATTTATAACGCAGTTATAATGAGTATAATGAGTAATAATAAGAGTCGCAGTCAAAATTAATTAGTACACAGGTGAAATATATCTACCAGTCGAAGTAATAATAATATAGTAAAAAAATAGTTTTAATTAATAATTTAATAATGTTTCACATTTCATTTATATTTTTCATTAATAACATTCATTTTTGTTTTTTTTTTTGTCATAAAATCATAAATTTTCAGATTCGTCCTCTTCATACAAATCTAATTCAATAATTGGTGCTTTCGTGCAACCATCTCCATTACAACTAGTACACAATAGTTAACATTTTAAACCTACAGCTACATGATGTCGTAAACCTATTTGGCACTTGCATGAAATTTTTTCTGCAACTTTCGGTGTAATATGTTGCTCTTGGGACTGAACTGGTTGTAAACCAATTTTAGTCTTTTGCTAACCATATTTCATTGGATCTAGGTTGTTACCTAGACACGCTTGTACTTTTAGATAACATCTTTTGTAGTGGTCTGTAGCTGCAGCTTGAGTCGGTGGCAAGGTCTGTAGCTTAAAAGAAGCTTTGTTTTTTTGTCGCTCGAAATGGATGAATCTCAAGTCACTTAAAGTAAATTCTTTTTTTTTGTAAATGTTTGCCGGTGGCAGTGATAGGTCAATAAGTTGCTTTTTTGGTTTTAAACAAATTTTAGTATTTTAACAAATTTTAAACTTACTGCCACTACTGTTTTTTTTTACCGACGAAGACGTTCAACATTTTTTGTCCCCAATGTATCACCGTAGCCATCAAAAATTAGAAAAATGTTTACACAAAATCTTTTTTTCACATATTCAATATACTTATTCAATTTAAAATCTATTATATTATTAATTGACCAGGATATTTGGTGCAATAAGAAGCCACCATCAATAACGTGTACCATAGACGAGTTTAAGGGACATTGATCGACGAAATTAAAATTATCTGCTAATACACTTTTCTCTGTTTTTTCATACCAACTTCATCAAATAATGATAAGTGATAAGGAGCCAGTTCAAGTTTTAAAAAATACTTCATATCATGCCTTTCCGTAAGATTAAGATAGATGCGTTGAAATATTAAAAGTGGAAAAAATAACCATTTTTTCATTTATTTTAATTTTATTGTGCATGTCACTTAATGGTTAAATTTGATCTTTGTTTTGCATGTAATGTCAGTTATTAATGATAATCCAACTTCATACGTCTTGGGACAATTAATTTTATTATTCCCAACAATACTAGAAACAATGCATTGATCTGTTATTGGGAACGGGTCATGTTTTTTATAGGTACCTTTAAAACGTTATAGATAACCAGGAAGAAACTTAATATTCTTTGTGAAAGACCACGTCTGAATACAATTAAACTTGAAGTTTGCCTATCTTTTTTCCTTTTTTTTTATATTTTAGCACCTTTTTTTTTATTTTACAATATAAAAATATAAACCTTTTCTAATAAAGAATAACAATGTATCTATGTAAACAACATGTAGAAAAAGGCAATAATGCATAGACTAAAATAGAACAACTTCTAAATACATGTAGAAATATGCATTTTGAGAAATAACTAATACGGCCAAAGTTAATATTTTCTTCAGCTACTCCAGATTAAAAAAAACATCAAAATTGGCTCATATTTGACCGAGATACGTCAATATTTTCCGAGCGTCGCGATTTTGAATCAGCGATTTCAGATTTACAAAGCGCGCGATCTCGGTTGCAGCTTCCTCCACCACCGTGACTTGAATTTTGCTTTTCCTTATATACTAATTTTTTATATTTTAGCACCTTTTTTCTGAAAGTTTTATTTTACAATATAAAAATATAAACCTTGAACCACTAAAGGCCGCTGGATTTGTTTCTTAATTATTATAAACAAAAGAATTATGATTATTTAAAAAAAAAAACATCCTAACTTGGCTCCTATTGGTCCAAAAAAGCTTTTTTTCCAAACTATATGCTTTGAAGTCAGCTATCCGAATCTTAACATTAAAAAGTTTGTAAAATCTACAGAGAGCCCTGTAGCTTTAAAGGTTTGGAAAAAAGACGCCCCTTTTTTTAAAGCAAAATTTAAGGGGTTGAAAATTAATTTTTGACTATATCTCTTAAATAATTTGAAAATTTAGACCTTTAAAAAGCAAATGAGATCTTGTGGAAGTAAAGAGGACTAGCCAACAAAAAGTTACAGCTTTAAACATTAAGTGACTTGGGATAAACAATTAACAATATCTCAGGAACAAATTATTCGATTGAATTTTACAAAAGTCGTTTTTTAAAAAAATAAAAAGAATTGAAAAAACGACCATTTTAAAGTTTTTTTTGCAATAACAATTGGACCAAATTGACTGTAAAGTCTAAGATTATAGATTTTTTTATTCCCTACAACTTTTATTTTAAACTTTTTTCATCAAATGCACACTTTAGTCTGTAGAATAAAAAAACAGATTTTGCCAACTTTGGCAGCTCCCTGCTTATAAACGATACCCTTTCAGAAGTAACTTTTTTATACAATATATATAGTTATTGCCCTTAACACAACCGCACTGGTCCGATGCATTCCTAAATAATTCTCAAATATAGCCTGTTTTTCTCTCTATTGATTGGACTATGTAAGCAATCCAAGTAGGTATTTTGCTCATCTTGCACCACTACCACTATGTTTAATTAACCCCGTACACACATTCTAAAACCAAATTCGCGGGACAAAATTATTAGAGCATTTAAAGTGAAAATTATTGCAACTGTGTTATAAGCAAAATTAAATATAAATCATAACAATCTCGAAAAGAGATTGACCCTGCAGGCCATCTGTGAAAGTTCCCGCTAATTTCAGATACGAATAATGTATTTTTTTCTTGCTCTAATCTTTTTAAAAAAAACACTTCATTTATTTCATTCTTATCTGAAACTACTACACCTCTTCTTACTTGACGGTATTGACACATAGCCGACCAACGGAGTAGGTACTTGTCTGGTTTAAGTTATTTGTCTTAGTTTAAATATACGTACAATTTTATTTTAAAAACGTGTACTCCTTAAGGAGAATAGAAATTCTAATTCGTCTTTCCACGTGTTTAACGCAAACATTTTTTTAGTTTTTTATTCACAATTTTGGTTTGTTCATTTACCTAATAAAATGTGTTATTTTAATTTAACGATGGCATTCTTAGCCATATTCATTTTCATATTTAAATATTTTTGTTACTACAGATATAATAATTATCGATTCGCTTTTACTGCAATAGCATGATGTATCATCCCCTGGAATATAATCCTGCTTAAGCTAAAAGGGCCAAACTGGACATGGCCGAATATATGCACTTGCACTGTTTGCTTTTGCATGGTGAATTTGTTTTAATTTAAAAAAGAGACAGCTTTAGGATTATACGATGCAAACTCATATATTTGAATAAGCTTCTTAAACTAGAATAGTTTACTCAGAATAATTTTGCGATTTAAAGTTTTTTCCTTAATACGTTGCTACTTGTATTTATTAGAGAGTTTATAGACAAATGATTTGACACTATAATTTCGACATAAATTATTATCCCAGAATGGGTACATATGTAAATTTGGCTATTAGTTGACACAGTTTTTAGGGTCAAATTAATAAAAAAATATGATAATTGGTTAAAACAATGCATTGAATAAATATACATAGTTCAACACATCAATTGTGGGTTATTGGTAAAAATAATGGTTTATTACTAAACCCCGAAGAAAACTGACCTAATACATTTTGTATTAAAAGATCCAAATTACAGCCTTCTTGTAAAATTTAGTAAATTGTTCAGGGTACTGCTGGATAATCAACTACAATGGTCAAATTTGGATTGTATTTTACGAAAGTTGACAAGGCACTTTTTCTAACTATGGCAGTTAAAGAATAAACTTGACCTTGCACTCTTATTACTTTATTATAATGCGTATGTTTATTTAACATTAAATTCTGCCATAGTGCCCTCCACAGCAAACGATATTTCAATTCTAAAAATAAGAATATTACATCCCTTATGAAGAAGCAATCAATTTTTAAAATTTTCAAAGTTTTTGAAATTTTCAAAATTTTTAAAATTTTTTAATTTTTCAAAATTTTCAAAATATTTAAATTTTTAAAATTTCTACTTTAATACATATTATCATACTAGCTGTACCCGCGACGTAGTTCGCTTGGCGTGTTGATTGTTATATAAAAATATCTCCCCCGAATTCGTTAAAGGAGTGGGGGAGAAATTTTTTATATACCAGATATTAAGTTCAAAGAAGACAAATACATCTGTAAAAACCCATTCGAATCGGATCAGTAGTTTTAATGTGATGCGCGCACAAACATACAGACAGACAGACAAAAAATCTAACAACATTTTTGGGTTCTATATCGATGTAGTAACACCCCCCTCTAATTATTTTTTAAATATCTTTAATGTACAGAATTTTCATTTCTACAGAGTTATTATATGTATAGATTATTTTTCACGCCCTCGCGTGGCCCCTTGTGGGTGGAATTTTCTTAAATTCGTTTACAATTGACCTCAAAATTATAAAAATAACTATTGTGCAAAGTTTTAAACCTGTAGGACTTATAGATTTTAAATTTTAATTTTGATTTTTCACGCCCCCGCAACACCCCTGTGGGTGAAATTTCGTAAAATCAGTTTCCAATTGACCTCAAACTTATACAAATAACTATTTTGCAAAGTTTTAAACCTGTAGGACTTATAGATTTTAATTTTTTTTTCACGCCCCCGTAACCCCCATGTTGGTGGAATTTCATAAAATCCGTTCACGATTGACCTCAAAATTATAAAAATAACTATTTTGCAAAGTGTCAACCCTGTAGGACTAATGGATTTTAAATTTTATTTTGTTTTTTTTTCACGCCCCCGCATCCTCCCTTGTAGGTAGAATTTCGTAAAATCCATTCACAATTGACCTTAAAATTATAAAAATAACTATTTTGCAAAGTTTCAAACCTGTAGGACTCATAGATTTTAATTTTTATTTTTTTTAAATTTTCACGCCCCCGCAACAAATCCGTTCACAGTTGACCTTCAAATTATAAAAAAAAAATTCTGTATAGCTTTAACCATTAAGGTTGCACACGCGACGGAAGCTTAAAAAATGGAGTAACTTCTCCCGTTTTCCCAACATTTCTCTTCACTGCTCTGCTCCTATTGATTGTAGCGTGATGAAAAGTATACTATAACCAGCACAGGAGTATGAAAAATAATTGTACCCGATTCCGTTAAAATCCGTCGAGTAGTTTTTGTTTCTATAGTGGTTATACAGACAGACAGACAGACAGACAAAAATTTTACTGATTGCATTTTTGGAATCAGTATCGATCCCCAATCACCCCCTGATCGTTATTTTCGAAATATATTTCATGTACAGAATTGACCTCTATACAGATTTATCATAAGTATAGATTAATATACATAAAATTTAAGTAATAAGCAAAGTTTTTCTCAAGTTAAAAAAATTCAATATTAAATAGTTTAACTTTGATTAGTTGAAGTTATCACTTGTCGCTTGTCCTGTTACGCGTACATTTTTTTTTATCTTTTTCCCCCTTTTGTAATTTTTTTTAATTCTTGATACTTACCTACGTCTTTTTTTGTTTATCGACTTTTAATTTTGTTCTTTGTCATTTTTAACAAATTTTTACGATTGTAAACAAATTGTTACGATTTGTTTTATAATTTTTAACCATTTTTTAAGATTGTCATGGATTTCTTACAGTTTTTAACAATTTCAATTATCAAGATTATTAACAATCTTCACGAAGGTAAACAGTTTCTTCAAAATTTTTTGTACTTTTGACATATTTGATCAACTTTCAAGTTTTTAAGGTTTTTAAAAATTTCTTATAATTTTTTACGTGTTTTTCTTGATTAAACTATTTTAAACAATTTTTAAAGATTGTAAATCATTTTTTACGATTTTCGACAACTTTTCACGATTTTCAACGGTTTTAAAGATGCTTAACATAATATTTTACGATTTTTAACATTTTATTTTTTATTATTTTTAACAATTTTTTAAGATTACTTGCAATATTTACCTCTTTCACCGTGCTTTTACCATATCCAATAATCTTTTTGGATTGTTAACATTTTTTTTATATTTCTTCATTTTTTAAGATTTTTAACAGTAATAACAGTATCTATCGGGTTTCTTCTGATGGTATAGAATTTTTTTAATATATAAAATTTTGCCGCATTCTATTACGAATTCATAGTACGAAATAATATATACGCACGTTGCATTAAAAAATTAATAGTTTTTAAATTATTATAAAAACGTATAAGTTATAAACTATAGTCTATAAGTTGCCGAGGACTAATAGCTGTAAAATCAAAAAGATGGTTAAAGATTTTTTGAAACAGCGGGTGGTCTATAAATGACCTATAAATAAGACCCTAGACCCGAGATCCTGCATGTGGTTGTATGCATTCATAATTTTACAATCTATTGTTTAATTTTAAAAATATATGTAATTAATTTTTAAGTATTATATATGGTTGGAATCAAAAAAAAATTATCTTTACGTTTCTGGTATTTATTTATTTTTATCTTATCTATAGACCACCCGCTGTTCCCATGTAATGGTTGACTTCAAAGACTCTTTATCCAAAAAGTTTGATTAAAACCCATTAAGTAGAATTGATTTTGCTGTAGCCTCTAGGACGAGTGATTTTATTATATTCAGTTTGTTTGAGTAGTTTTTTCTAAAATAAAAAAGTTTGAGTCTGGAAAATAAAAATTTATCTAGTAAAATATTACAGGACGAGTGGTATTTAAAAAGATTATTTTTTAAACCATTCTGTACAAAAACTACTTTATTTAAAAAACTTCCTAGAACAACTTATATTTTATATTTAACACAAACGAAATGCCGTTACCCCACCTATTAACTTATCCTATTTAAAAACTAGAAGGAGCGATTTGAATTTAAGTTGACACTATAAAAATTTGCCGCTTACATTTATAGGACATTTATAGGTTATGTTTTAAAAGTGTGAAATATTTATAATGGTGACTTTTGTTAATTGATTTCTTTTTTTAATATAATTATTGTAAGTTTACTTTGTGACTATCTTAGACCATATAGAAAGTGTCCATAAACATTTATTTTCAATTTTATTTAAATAAAAGAAATGTATTTAAATTTGCCGCCTTGTAAATTTTCTAGTAACTTTTTTGGCTGTAAGTCTGGCTTTTCAAATCACTCCTCATAGTTTTTAAATAGAGTATAGATAGTATTGACAGTTGTCAGTCGTCGTGAGCGTCGTAAAAACAGGGTTATAATTTGAATAAATATTTATTTTTATACCTATTTATACAATTATATTATTAAAGTGAAAATTACCAAAAAAAAAAATTATTAGGTATATCTATTTAAAGTTTACCTACAAGACCACATTTGCCTGTAGGCATATAAAAGTTTTAAATGCATGCAGAACCAGGAAGCAGGTTAGTTTTAAAGTAGGTACCTACATATTTGATTTTTCATTATCGTTTAGATGAATTGAATTGTGATAATAATAATAATAATAAAATATCTTTCAGAATATTTAGATAATATAAATGAATGTTGATTTATAGTAAGGTACTTATAAACAAGATAATTGATTGTTTAATAGTGTTATTGAATTTTTGACAGTTCTATAATTTTATCAATATAAACCTGAATGATTGGCTAGATTTAGCATAAAACATTAAAGATTAAGCGTTTTCATTGGATGAAATCACAAAATTGTGATATTTTGACAGGTGAAAAAAATAATCGTAGATAAATTTATTAATGTGCTTTAAGAGTTTTAAAAGATACTAACACTTTTGACCGCTGCAGCTGCGAGAATAGATTAAACGTGGTTTTAAATGGTTAATAAACAGCTGAAAAAGACGTTAAACATTTCGGAAGCGCATTCTGGCAATTTTTCTGGTCTTACCGGATAAAAAACACCCGAGAAAACACGGCGAACGAATAAAAACATATTTTCCGTTTCAGCTCGGGCTCTGCAGCATTAAATTTTTTATTTATTAACTTAATTTAGCCCATTATCCGTTTTCTTTTTGAACTCCACTTACTTTTTTGACGTTTATAGTTAATTCATTGTTACGACTTTACCAGGATATAACAAACGTTTTCGGTTAAACCCACCCGTATATTCAGTAACTATACAAATTAAGGGGTCTTCAAACTAAACAAGAAACAACTAAAGGTATAAACCTTAATCATCGCACTTATTTTTTAATGTGACTTTAGTTGTTTTCATTTTACAAGAGACTACATATGTGAAAACTGATTTCTGAAACAAAATTTATTTATATACCTAGCACTTGATTGTGGCAATAAGTATAGAAGTATTGATTAATATTTAACCATAATATTTGTATCTTTATTTATTGTTTTACAATTTATCCATTTTTTTTTCTAGTATAAAGGAAGATTAAAAACTTTTTTTGGCACTACAATAAACTACAAACAATATATTGTTATAAAATTTACAATTTTTCATCACTTTCCTTAATAATGGTACCCAATTTTTTTATTTTAACGTTATAACACAATATTTATACAAACTACAAACATTTAAATAATACTACAATTTTTTATATCGTTTGTAGTTTCTTAGAAAGTTTCGTTTTTTTTTAGACCCACGCTTGTTTTACAGTTTTTCCGGATTTTCTTTTAGTATAAAATATAAAGATTAAAATTTTTTGTTGCAACTACAATAAACTACAAACAATTTAGCACTTAGTCAGAAATACCTACACTATCAGTCCTTTTACCCGGCAGTTAAAAACAGAGTTGGAGAAATGCCCAGACCGTCAGAGGATCACTTTTTCCTGTTGCGCCCTTGGTTATTTCTAAAACTCAATAGTGTTAAATAATATATTAATAATTCCAATACTAGTGGATTTCTAACAGAAGTAGGTAATTATATCTCTATATTTTTAATCCTTGGATGTGATTATGGTATTTTTTAGTTATTTTCAGAAACTCATTGACTTAAAACTTTGACCTTTTATAAACAATAAAGGCACTAGATTTTTAATATGAGCTTTAAAATTAATATGAAATCTGCTAGGATTAGTCCAAAATAATCAACCGCTCTTATATTTTGCGATTTTTAGGGTTTATTGTTGGTTGCTCAAAATTCAAGCCTAATAAATGAACGTTGGATTCGAGTTCAGAGCATCAATAACCATATAAAAAAGTTGGTCTGATTAATAGTATTAATCTTCTTTTTTTATTGTGTGTTGTTGTTATTTATTATTTAAAAAATAATTACATTTAAAATTATTACAAGTTTTTTTAATATTATTAATACATGCCTTCTGAAAGGAGTGTTATCTTCTGTCTGGAACGAGGCAATTACTATCCCCATTCAAAAGGGTAAAAAGTATAATGCATTTGAAGATCTAAGACCGATAATTACTTTATTACCAATTTCGAAAATTTTCGAAAAGATTATTGGAGCACCATCTGGACACTTTCGGAGTAAAACAGGTTTCAGACCAGGTTATGGTTGAGCAGCTGCTAGATGCTGTTCAACAGATGATGTATTTGTATTTCTTGATGCTTCCCAGAACTACATTAATCAAGGGTTGTTAATGAGTATTCTGCGTTGTATTGGTTTATAAGTGATTCCTTTGTCATTGTTTACTAATTATTACCAGAATAGATCGCAGCGAGTCAAGATATCCGGTAAGCTTTTTGACCTTTTACCCAGGTGTGCTACAGAGATCTATTTTGGACTCCTTGCTGTATGTCATACATACATACTTCAGATTAATATCGTTGTTTAAAGTTTTGCAAGTATCATCTATATTCCGATGATACGCAGTTTTACTTTTTATTTTGCACTAAGGATGGCAGTGGCAAAGCACATCATTAATGAAGATTTTACTCGTCTTATGTTAAATGCGAATTATTATTACTTAAAAATTAACCCTCAAAAGTCGTCTGTGCTTTTATTCTGCAAGAATCAGGAAAGTAATTTTTTGAAACTTGGCAATAATGTATAGGGTTTTTCATAGTGGCTACGGATTTAGGTTTGATGGTAAATGTTAGTTTTCACTTAAAAAAGCATATTTTCATTTCTATCTAAAAGGCCTCATCTTTAATTCAAAGTTATCCCTTATGTTACCAATCGGTGTACGTAAGACACTATGTGACTTCTTTGTCCTGGCTCATTATTATTTTTGTTATGTTGCTTACGCTTGTCTTGTCTTGATCGCTTTACTTCTTCCAGGATTCAAAAGGTTTAGAATTCCTGTTTGCGCTTTATATATTGTATTCGTCATCGTAATCATGTCTCTGGTGCCCTGAGGATTTTTGGCTGGGTTAATATGGAGGGTCGGCGTAGGATTCATATGTTGAGGTTCTTTCACAATGTTTTTTACAGGTCTCACAGTTCAAACGGACATTCACAATCTAAACCTACGCCATCGTGGTCTTCGTCATTCTAGTAATCGGTTCCGTCGATCTTTTACATACACAATGGCGTCGTCTTATAGTGATATTCCCGTTGAATGGAAAAGTCTAAATCCGTTAAAATTTTGTAAGAGTATAAAGATGCATCATCTGTCTAGTTAAGTTCGGCCATATAAATGCGATTCATGAAAAGAGTTTATAATTGTGTATCTTAATTTGTGTATGCTTTTAGCAATTTGTTTTTAAGTCTACATATGTGTCGCTGGGTCAAGTGATTAGCGCCCTTTTAGTTGTAATTGTGGGTGTTGTTGTAACATCAATGTCTGACTTTTTAAGACATTCGGTCAATCAAACCATTTGCTTAAATTTTATAAATGTTTATAAATTTCCGTTTTTAATTTTGTATATTATGTACATTTTATATTATCAAGCAATAAATTAGATTTGATTTGTTTTAATTTAATTAAAGAAAGTTTAGAAAATATTTTTCTAAAAGAAAAGGTAAAAAATAATTAGTGTTAATAGCGAGTAGAATATATTAATACTTTTTCAAAACGTCTTACTGCTATTAGCCTTGTTCAAATGGATTGTTTGTTGAGTCAATTTATTGAAGTTATTTCTAAGTGAGCTTAAAGTAAAAAAGTTTGCATGAAAACATGATTAATGATGTTAAACTCGAAATCTGTCTTGTACTTATGAAAAATAATAGCACTTTTGGTATGACGCTCGTTTTACTCAGGGAACAACATTACTTACGGCGATTTTTATTATGTGCTTCCCCATTATTTCCAGACGACGCGTCGCTCATCCATTTTATCATAAATTTATCATTTCATTTTATTCGAGCTACCATAAAGCAAGCGTTCATATGTTATGAAGATGTTAGGCGAGATTTTACGACGTATTTTATTATTTAATTTTAAAATTGTTTTAAACAGATTTTTACAACCATCACGAATAAATTAGTAGATCAATATTTGAATAGTTTTAGTCGTGATTTATTAGGTTTTATTATTTTTGAAGTAAAACTTCTTTAGCGACACTAGGAGTAAAAAAGTTATTCTAACGGACGTGACGTCATTCTAATAACAGAAACCGGAAACAAAACCTAATACTGACACGATTATGCATGGGCGCCGGCAGCAGGGTGCAAGAGGGTGCGCTTGTACCCCCCTGCTATGAAAGAAAATACCTGAATTTACCAGAAAATTACATATTTTTTAAATTTTTTTATTAAATTATTGTTTGAATAAAAACTAAAGGCGTCGCGGTTGCTGTCCAAATCATTCTACATTCTATATATATATATATTAGATCATAATAGTGTGTAGATGCAGATGCACCCCCTGAAAATAATCCTAGCGGCGCTCATGCGATTTTGCCTCCTATATGAAATAAAATTAAATCTGTAATTGTATGAATTGACAGCTGATCATCTTGTCAATCGAAATACATTGTATAAATAGTTTTTTGTGTATAAAGTGTTTGTATTAAATATGAATAAACAATGTGGATTTATTAATGAAGAAAGTGATGAAAAAATATTGATTGAAAATGAGTGAATAGGTAGGTACTCTATATGCATAAATTTTATTTTTGGTGTGTAATTACACTATTTATACCTAATTATTTATACCTATTATTTATACCTAGCTATTTTCGTTTTATAGACTTAAAGAGCTAAAAAGAAAAATAAATTGTGAACGTCAAAGGGGATATTATAAGCGCCAGAAAGATTTGAAGAAAAATGACAAAAATGAAGAGACAGCCACATTCATTATGATTTGATTAAGTAAGTTTATATACATACATACATATTATGATAGTAAATAATTGTTTATACGGAAGCTTTACGTTGAGTAAAGAAGCATGTTGCACGTTTTTGTTCATAAAATAATAATATTCAAAATATTTTAACACTTTCTTATACTTATTTTAGGTTTGGTTAGGTAGCCATAAAGGCCATAAAACCACTGGTCAAGATGGCTGACCTTTGACCACCAATAACAGATCCTTCGTAGACGTGAAGGAAACAAACTTAACTCAGGATTTTAAATTTTATGGAATATGCTATAAAATGCTACAAAATGAAATGGTTACCTAACTATCGAAGGCTCTTGTGTTGTGATGTATTACAATAAGGTAGATATAGCTACAAAATCACACATTCTAAACGTAATGTGTGTATATTTTTAATATTGTTTACCTATTATTGAAGCAAAACTTCTTTAGGCACGACTAGGGGTAGATTCTAACGGAAGATTCTGATGGAAGTAACTGTATAATTTCAGCTATGGGAGGAGTTTAAATTTCCGAAATTTATTTATGAAATTTTCAAACGGTTTCAAATATATTAATGGTATTTATAGACTAAAATCTATGTTTCACATTTTAGTTATCATAAACCTATTATTTCATATATAAAAAAAATAATGATAACTTTCAAATTCCTATTTCTAATGAATAATATAAATATAACATCTTATTTTTTTGTAAAGTATATAGGCAATAAATATGATTGAATTGTAATTAAATATTTATTTTCCGATACGTACGTCAACAAGTTTTACTTCAATCGCGCGTAAAGGTTACACGCACACTCTTTTTTTATTTACACAAAAATATTGTTATTTCTAAAGATAAAAAGACCAGTTTGATTTTACATTGCTCTTGTTGTTTATTTATAGACTAGGTGCACCCGCGACGTCGTTCACGTGGCGTGTTAATTGTTGTATAAAAATTTCTCTCCCCCACACCGTAAAAGTGGTTTTCCCAACATTTCCCTTCACTGCTCTGCTTTTATTGATTGCAGCGTGATTTAGAGTATCCTATAACCAGCTCAGGAGTATGAAAAATTATTGTACCAATTTTCGTTAAAATTTGTCAAGTAGTTTTTGTTTCTATAACGGTTATACAGACAGACAGACAAAAATTTTACGGATTTCATTTTTGGCATCAGTATCGATCCCTAATCACCCCCTGATAGTTATTTTGGAAATATATTTCATGTACAGAATTGACCTCTCTACAGATTTATTATAAGTATAGATAACTACCTGACAACGCGAACTTCGTACCGCCGAACAATTAATGTTTTTTTTCTCATTATATATTGGAACGAAGTTCCTTTTCGCGCGTTACGACTGAGACTAGCCGGAAAAAATTCAGACCAAAAAATGTCACGACACGACCTACACGACACACGCATGTTTCTCTATCTCTCTCTCTCTCTCTCATAGATAGATATATCTTTTTTTAAAAAGGAAACCCTAATATACATAAATACTAATAAAAGTACAATTAAAAAGACACTAATTTAAATTAAAAGAAAATTTACATTAAAAAGAAAATACTGTAGAAAAAAAATAAGTACCTATAATAGTATTATATTTTTAGTAAACTATTATTTTTAAGATAACTCGCAACGTATTTTTGAAATTTAGAAATTATACAAACAAGAAATTATTAAACTGACATTAAGGAGAAATTAAAAAAATGTCACATCCAGTGGGACTCGAACCCACCATCACTGCCTTATACGCAGGCATGCTTTAACCACTTAAGCTAGTGGATGATCAAGTGGTTAGGAAGCGAAACGTTTTAATGAACTCAAATCCCATCAGATATGAAATTCACTCACTTCCTCCTTAAGCACATGTACATGACGGTAATGAGAGAGAAGATTTGTCAAATCGACAATTGAAACATCAAACTCTTAGTCACTTTATTTGTGCCCTGTCTTATATTTTTATTCGGTTAGGAGACCGGAATTATTGATTTTTAGTAAACTAATCTTTTTGAGATAACTCTCAACGTATTTTTGAAATTTAGAAATTATACAAACAAGAAATTATTAAACTGACATTAAGGAGAAATTAATAATATATCACATCCAGTTTAATAATTTCTTGTTAGTATAATTTTTAAAATTCAAAAATACGTTGAGAGTTATCTCAAAAATAATAGTTTACTAAAAATCAATGGTTCCGGTCTCCTAACCGAATAAAAATATAGGACAGGGCACAAATAAAGTGACTTAGAGTTTGATGTTTCAATTGTCGATTTGACAAATCTTCCCTCTCATTAACGTCATGTAACATGTGCTTAAGAAGGATTTGAGTTCATTATAACGTTTCGCTTCCTAACCACTTGATCATCCAATAGCTTAAGTGGTTAAAGCATGCCTGCGTATACGGCAGTGATGGTGGGGTCGAGTCCCACTGGATGTGACATTTTGTCAATTTCACCTTAATGTCAGTTTAATAATTTCTTGTTTGTATAATTTCTAAATTTCAAAAATTTCAGTATTATATTTTATTTCATCCTGTTTTTATAAATTAATAAATTCATAAACATTTTAAAAATAGTTCGTAACTTGAGAAGTTAGTTACGTCAAATTACCTTAACTGTCAGTTACTGTCAAATATTTTGAAATTTTGTATTAAGTTGTTAATTCCTGTTTTAAATTAAATTGAAATAAAAAGTATTTTTGGTATATGCATGTCATCTAAACCTCTGGTATTGTATGAATAGACACTTTTGTAAAAAGAAACGAACTGACAGTGTTTCTTCATAAATTACGGATATTGCTGATGGAGTTAGGTAAGTAGAGATTTTATACAGACAATAATAAATGTATTTATAAACACTCTGTTGTGTTTACAAACTACAATTCCTTCAGTAATTAATCGAAAGGAACTTCGTTCCATCCGGGTGTCCCTTGACAACTCTCACTTTTTTTTTTGTTTGTTTTCAGGTTTTTGTTTTTGGTAGTCGTTGTGAGTTGTAATTCTTCCGGTTTTGAAATTTTTTAGTTGTTGTTTTTTTCGACTTTTTTTTTATGATATTGTATCAGTTTTCTTTTTTTTTTCGATTTTCTACACTTTTTCAAGATTCTCAATACACTTTTCCTAGAAGTTTAACAATATTTTATGATCTTTCAAATTTTTAAAGAATTATTTAACATTCTTTTTATGAGTTTCAACATTTTTTTAACCATTTTTAACAATTTTTTAAGATTGTCAAGAATTTTTAAGAAATTTTATCTATTTCTTACGTTTTTTAAAATATATTTAAAAATTTTAACATTTTTTACCATACTCAACATTTTTCTAAGATTGTGAACAATTGTTTACGATTTTCAACATTCTTTCAAAATTTTTTGCTATTTTAAACAAACTTTTAATATTTTTTCAACATTTTATTTGTATTTGTATATTTGTATTTTTGTATTTTTTATTGAATTTTTTTTAATTGTTAATTTTTTTGATTTTTAACATTTTGTCATGATTTTCAACAATCTTTCTGGATTTTTGTCTATTTTTCAATATTTTTAATGATTTTTTTTAATAATAGGTAATTATTGTTTTTTTAATTACTGGTATTTAGGAGTTAATAAATTTTTAAACAAAACGAATAAATTTTTAAATATTGTCCATACAAAGTTTTAACTCCTTATTTGCACCCTTAGTAATCCATCGCCTTGTTTTGCGACTACACAAAAATACTGCACATATTTTATCAAAAGAGTTTACTTGAGTTTTTGTTGAATTGTATAATTTAATAATTTCTGGCTTCTTTGTTTAGTAACTTTTTGTTGATTTGCGTGGTGTAAAGTCGAAACCAGTATTACGTTCCTGTTTTTTACAGAAACATAAGATATTAAGGTATTATTTCGTGTAAATTCGGTAGGAATTTCCCGCTTGTTTCTTCTAATGGTGCAAACATCTGTCAATTTATGTTTTTTCAGTTCTTGTAGAAACTATATCGTTGTGAAACAGTTGTCGCCGGTGACGTTTCTATTGCTTTTAGCTATAGGTGTAATCAACATCAAAACAGATGTCTAAGATTTAAAACATTTTGCTTGCTCTTTATGTATATAAGGAAGCCACAGTTGCCTCAGAACCCCACCAACATTTTATCAATAGGCACGTACCTATAGCTATTGCAGTTTTGTCTATAAAATTTCTGATTTTGGAACTAACTTATCCCCACAAGCTTTTCTCGATTCTCTTATGTTAGGATCATCGAAATATATTACCGTAAGTAGAAAAAATAATCTTTTCAAAAGCATCGTAAGTCTAAGGATGTCTCGTCGCATGCCATCGGAAGCCTACAAATTTTGTGCATCTTCGTAGGCTAATTTGAAAATCACAGATAGATACAAAAATCCGTACAAAGATTTTAATTCAACTTTGTTTGTATGTTTTATGCAAGTAGAAGTATCTTTGTACTTGTGAGATTTGTTAGTTATTTTACGATTAGTGTGCTCTAAAATTGTATGAAGTATATAATCAGTTACCAAGAGAAATCATGCTTTATAAGTTGTAGTGAGTATGCTGTTAGCAGCAGGTCCTTTCAGCGACGGAAGATAAAGAATCATATTTTCAGCTCGTGTTCTAGAACTTGCAGAAGGATTCTTGGACCACTTATATTTATTTTTTTATAAAAGTATGCTCCTAGATCTTTGTCGGCGCAGGTTAACTAATCATCATACTTATTATCGCGTTCTAAATCTGTATCAGTATTATTTTCAAAAAATTTATGACTAAAATCACAGTCACTCTCTTAAAACTCGTTTAGTAACGTTGCATTACTGTCACTGAAGTCAGATATATTGTGTATAAACTTTTCCAACTCGGCTTCAGTTAGTGGACGTTTCATACTATTCGTTTTTAACACGAGTAAATATTTCAAATGAGCCACAAAACTGCTATCGTTGGGTCAGATTTGGTCCGGACGATGGGTACTAGGCAGAAATCAAACAACAAATGGAGATGTGAGCACAACACTCTCAAATATGTTATGTCCTAGAGGAATACATACATTATCAATTATATATTGCTTTTAGTTATCTAAATACATGCGCCTAAAAAGGCTTCGGGCCAGAATTGACCCAACAATACCAGTTGAGGGATAATTATGTTTACTTTCATTCTTTAAAAGTGTTATGTTAAACGCTATTTTAAAAAGTTATGGCAAAAAATCTATTATTAGTAACCTACTAAAATAAAGTTGACAATAAGATAAATTAAGTTACTAATACATTTTCACTTTCTAAATATTTTTGATTCCCTTTTCACAACGAGTAAAGAGTAAAGTAAACCTGGCAAGGGGACTTAAAAACTTTTCCAACGAAAAAGCTAAAGATGCACGAAACTTTGTTTTCCTTTCGAATCCCTTTGATCTGTATTATTTCTTTAACTTTTTATTTGACATCTACAGGTTGTTTGAAGATTTAACAATTCACCATTGTTACAGCGAAATTAATAATGACAGGGAAAATGTTAACTTAAGAACAGAGGGGTCACAAATTTAATTTTCGTAAGTTCTTGGTATTACAAACTAATTATTTGAATCAAAGGAATTTATATGAGTGTTAACAAAAAAGTTTTTTTTTCTTTAAAAATAATTTAGTCTCATAAAATCGTAGGTAACGTTGTTTTTTAATAAAAATGCTGATTAAAAATTGTCCGGACGGATATCATTCTTGTACTGATGAGGCGCAATACGCCGAAACCGGTCTACAAGTGATATCCTTTCGAATTGCAAACTAAAATGGTTAGTTTTATTTTGCAGATATACTAACATCGTTTAACTTTGAACTGTAATTCTATGTCCGTCGGGGCATATAGCCAGGAAAGTAGTTGTTGGTTCTTAGTAAACAATCTATGTTCTTTGATTTACAAAGACTCTGTAAAACGTTATAATAGTATTAAACTATTATTACCTTTAACATCTACTGTCTATAACTTGTTTGTGTCATCAACTTCATATATTTACTTCTTTTATTGAGAAACTTTTGCCAATAAGATCAAAATAATAAAATAAAAAATCAATATTTTAAAAAAGACCGTTGCTTATGTATTTTGATGGTTATGTCAAATTGTTTAAGGGTCGTTTTTTAAAATTAAAAATGCCTGCCAAAATTAGAATAATTAAAACAATTTTTTTTCCTTTCTAAGCTTTCGACCAGATCAGTTGCCGTTTTAACGATTTTTTTTTATGTGAAACATCTATAGCCGCACCTAAATCCGATTTCTGGCGTGGTGACGGTGACGTATGAGTGTATGACGTAAAAAACCTAACGCATCGATAATATATAATAAAGAGATGTACTGATATCTTATATGAAATTGGTCTCATGTTTTGAGCGACGCGACGGTGGCGCGCCAACAATAGGGGAAAGAAGCTCATCGATTCAAAAATTTGGCGGGACAGGGTATGAATTGTCTCATATACAAATACACTTTTAAAGCTCATATTTTAATTTTTAATATTTTTACTGATGTGTAAAAATATTAAAAATTGAAATATAGACTTAAAAGTGCATTATCTATTCTATCTATATATATAAAAATGAATGTTTGTCTGTATGTACTCAATGAACTCAAAAACTACGGGGCCGATTATTATGAAAATTGGTATGTATATGTATTTTTCCACGGAGAAGGTTTGTATGATATGCTCATTGATGCCACTCGCCACCAGGTGGCGCTGCAGAGTAGCAACTTCTGTCCCGTTCAACCGATTGTCATGAAAATTGGTACGTATATGTATTTTTCCACGGAAAAGGTTTGTGTGATATGCTCACTGATGCCACTCGCCACCAAGTGGCGCTGCAGACTAGCAACTTCTGTCCCATTCAACCGATTGTCATGAAAATTGGTACGTATATGTATTTTTCCACGGAAAAGGTTTGTATGATATGCTCACTGATGCCACTCGCCACCAGGTGGCGCTGCAGACTAGCAACTTCTGTCCCGTTCAACCGATTGTCATGAAAATTGGTATGTATATGTATTTTTCCACGGAAAAGGTTTATATAATATGCTCATTGATGCCACTCGCCACCAGGTGGCACTGCAGAGTAGCAACTTCTGTCCCGTTCAACCGATTGTCATGAAAATTGGTATATATATGTATTTTTCCACGGAGAAGGTTTGTATGATATGCTCATTGATGCCACTCGCCACCAGGTGGCGCTGCAGACTAGCAACTTCTGTCCCGTTTAACCTATTGTCAGGAAAATCAGTATGATGATGTATTTTTAGCGGGTAAGATGAATATGATATTCGTATTAATGAAAGTTACCACCAGATGGCGCTTCCATGTATTAAATTCAATACTGATTAATAGATATCTACACGAATTCGTATAAATATAAGTTTGAAAAATCTCTATCTCTTCTTCTCTTTTATTTTTCTTAAATTTATTTTAGTTGCTGCCGTATCAACGCGCGCCGGGTACAGCTAATATCTTATAATATTTAGGTAAATAAATATAAAAACTAAATAATAAACAAATTTTGATGTGAAACATCTATAGCCGCACGTAAATCAGATTTCTGGCGTGGCGACGGTGACGCAAAAACCTAACACGACTCCGCATGCTATCTATTCTATGTATAAAAATGAATGTTTGTCTATATGTTATCGATGAACTCAAAAACCACTGGACCAATTATTATGAAAATTGGTATATATATATATATATATATATATATATATGTATTTTTCCACGGAAAAGCTATTTTCAAAATTTTCAAAATTTTCAAAATTTTTAAAATTTTGAAAATTTAAAAATTCTAAAAATCTTCACAATTTTGAAAATTTTAAAATATTTTGAAAAATTTTCAAATTTTGAAAATTTTCAAATTTTAAAAATTTTCAAATTTTGAAAATTTTCAAATTTTGAAAATTTTCAAATTTTTCAAAATTTTAAAATTTTTCAAAATATTTTAAAACTTTTAAAATTGTGAAGATTTTTAGAATTTTTAAATTTTCAAAATTTTAAAAGTTTTTAAATTTTTTAATGTTTACTTTAATCGCGCGTAAAGGTTACACGCACACATTCTTTGTTTATTGAATACTGCATACCTACCTGTACTTTTACAAAATAATGTTGATGTTTCACATCTGCCAGGCGTCCCGTGACGGCTTCCCTTTTTTTTTGTTGTTCTTTAATGATGCAATGATACAATGGTTTTTTAAATTTTAATCTTTGATTTGTTACTTTATCTTTATAACATAGATTATTAACTCATTCTTTTTTTAAGGTAATTAGCCAAGATCTCGATAAATCCAAAGTAAAAATGAAAATACATTTGTTTGGATTTAATAAAATGTGTGCTGTTTCTTTTATTTCTTCTTATAGAATTTTTTTCTTTGCATAAAATTTTTGTGTTATCCCATTTTATTTCTGAATCACCATAGTGGCAAAAGTTCCTTAATAAAAGAAGTAAATTCTGATTAATAGTTTAATAAACATTACGAGATCATTATAATATCTAACCTTTTTTATGTTATTTTCTCGTTTAAGGTTCACTTATGCGAACGGCACTCATATTGTGCGAGTAGCAGGTTCATTCAAGCTAAAAAAAAAATTTTAAAGGATGTTAAAAACGTATATAAAAAATAAAAATAGACCCCGCTTTTAGTAGATTTATATCTACTTTTCTGCTGGTTCACAGAGGTCACGACTTCGGGAAAATTTCACTACAGTTTTCCGTTTTGGGCCCTTCTGACCTCAAAAACACCTTCCGTTCAAAAGTTTATATATACATATAATATATATATATATATATATATATATATATATATATATATATATATATATATATATATATATATATATATATATATATATATATATATAATGTATCTAGTGCCTTACTGTCAAAAGTAATAATTTCAGTTTTGAACTGAAATGGTGTCGGTTAGAAATTTCTAACACTTTAAACGACACCTTGGATGCTGCGATATAAATAGATATAAATATCATTCAACCTATATCAGGGCAAAACCAAACTACAGACACGTGTTTCGCTCTTGGTTTGAGCTCATCAGTGTAGTACAGGCTATGTCTCTCAAGTCACTAATCAAGAGACATCCCTGCTATAAATTGAACGATATCTATAGATGTCAAATTGCAAAACTGATAAACAGTCGCAAGTGGTTCCATCTTCACTCCAAAAATGGTATTTCAGTGGTAGCTTTGCATCTTGAATATAACCTTAGGCAAGGTAAAATGATAAAACGAACAGAGCGTTTTGTGACAGTCTAAGAATGTCCAAAGATGATACACAATGTATCTAGTTTATTATTACTTTTGACAGTAAGGCACTAGATACATTATGTATCATCTTTGGACATTCTTAGACTGTCACAAAACGCTCTGTTCGTTTTATCATTTTACCTTGCCTAAGGTTATATTCAAGATGCAAAGCTACCACTGAAATACCATTTTTGGAGTGAAGATGGAACCACTTGCGACTGTTTATCAGTTTTGCAATTTGACATCTATAGATATCGTTCAATTTATAGCAGGGATGTCTCTTGATTAGTGACTTGAGAGACATAGCCTGTACTACACTGATGAGCTCAAACTAAGAGCGAAACACGTGTCTGTAGTTTGGTTTTGCCCTGATATAGGTTAAATAATATTTATATCTATTTATATCGCAGCATCCAAGGTGTCTTTTAAAGTGTTAGAAATTTCTAACCGACACCATTTCAGTTCAAAACTGAAATTATTACTTTTGACAGTAAGGCACTAGATACATTATGTATCATCTTTGGACATTCTTAGACTGTCACAAAACGCTCTGTTCGTTTTATATATATATATATATATATGTATATATATATATATATATATATATATATATATATATATATATATATATATATATATATAATTTGGTACAAAAATCAATCGTACAAAAATCTCGGTCAAGTTCGTTAATGGGCCAAATCGGTCCGGTCGTTTGGGCGTGACATCAAATCAAAATGGAAAAAAATTCTTAACTTTTTTACTTCACCCTGTACAAAAAAATGTTACGGGACTTTTTTATTTGTCTTAAGGAGACCTACAACTTTTATCTAAAACTTTTTTTTCTAAAACGTATACTTTTAATATATTCAATTGATATAAATCTACTGGTGCGCCTGGCTTACCAAGGGCCATTTTTTTTTATCCCAAGGATAGGAAAGATAATAAACCCAGAAAAAAGATATACAATTTAGTTAACCCGGTAGATTATTATTATAAGAAATTTAAAATTTTTCATTTTATTTAGTGACTGAAAAATAGAAATAATAAAGATAATATTTACAATGCCTAACTTATCATTTGTGGCTTAAAACAAAACTTGTTTTACAAGAAAATTTAAGGTTAATAACAATTTAGTTCTTTTTTTATGAAAAGTAAAAAAAAAATATTAATTTGAACAAAACACATTAGTAAAACAGTGTTTATTCAGTTAGTAAATAAATAAAGAAAAACCCTAAATTAGAGATCACAATAAAAAAATACATAAAATATTCCTATTATGTGAATCCCAAGAATAGTGTCATACAAATTTAATGATAACAGCTAAGTATAAAATATCGCTATCTATGTGTATTCTAAAAAAACTAAAAGTTTTGGAAGTTTGAAGAAACATTTAAAATGTTGTTGGTTTCACCTTATAGCTTTCGCTATTTTAAAATTATTATTAAAAATACAAAGACTAAAATCAATTACTGTTATAATTAAAAATACAATTTTTTTAAAGATAAAGATGGCACTGCTACAAAAATATTTCCAGCAAGCACGCAGGTTAAATCAGAGTATAAAATAAAACAAAGTTCTAAATTTCCAAAGAAATAAAAAGGTACTTCTTTCTTTCTTTCTTAATAGTATATCGAAAGTAGTATTTTTATTACTGTTTTCTTGATGATCGAAAATAGGTAGTTATAAAGGTAAAAACATACTGGTGGCTTCCAAAGTACTTTTTAGATAATTCAATAATTAGGTATCACAACCCCAGCACTCTTAGATAAAACTAATCACAAACACAATCACTGTAACACTGGGAGCACAAACTATCACGTAAGTTAAAATAGGCAAGAAGATTGTTTTTTTAGAATGATTTCATTAACTTTAGCCAATGGTTTAGAATATTAATTTATAATTGTATAATAAAGCCACACTTTGACTATTGTATGGCGCTACCTATATCTTGCTGAAAGAAACTAATTCAAAGGCTCCAAGTTTCACAAAACAAATGTATTCAAGTGGTTTTAAGTTGTACTATATATACACCGATAGATGCTAAGAACATTAAATTGGTTAACAATTGAAAAGGGTATTAAAAGAGCGACTTTGACGATTTTATTTATAAAATGTTACATGAAGATGTTCCAAAGTACCTTAGTGAACAGCTGATCTCAAGACATGACTTACATTCTCGTGTCCTAAGATCGAAGTATGATTTTAATTAGTCTTCACGGACAAGACCTTTTTAATGAGATCTCTGTTTCAGGAAGGTGTTGGTCTTTTCAATAATCTGCCAAATGAAATAAAAGACTCGTCTTTCTTAGGTATTTTCATAAATAAAATATCTACTTTTGTAGACTGAAATGTAAACTTTAAAATTTTTTAGTATATATATAGTTGTATTATGTAATAGCTGGATTATGCTAAATAAAGATTATTATTATTAATATTTAATTTTTTGCCAGACCAAATCAAAGGACCTTACAGGGATGACCACGTCACGAGAAATAACTCTGATTAGTCAAGAGTTGCATCCGAAAAGCACGAAAAGCACGTGTTATAGTAATCTTTCGTTTGGCATGGAGGCATACTATAGGTGCTGCTTGATTTTAAGCAGTGATGTTAAATTTTAAAAAACAAAATGCAGAAAAAAGTGTTTATTTAAAAAAAAAAAATAATGTTATTTTAAAAATGCTACAACAAAAATCCGGTCACTTCCATTTTGTATACTTTTCTTATTTGGTCGGTGTTTAGTGGTTTAAATAAAAAGAAAATAAATTAATATTAAAAACACTGTATTTACAACAATGAAAATAGTTATTTTAATGTTTTTAATTGATTGGATCAGCGTTGAAACCAAAAATTTGACGTTTGGAAAAGAATTATAATAATTTATCTTTACTAACAACAGTTTTTTTACATATATTTTTGTAAAAACGATATGTTTTCTGTTTATTTTAAGAAATTTAAATTACTTTTTATCAATTTATTTAAATTGTATTAATATTACTCCCGAAAATTTGCAAAAGTTATGGCATTATATGAAGATTCCCGCAGTATACGGTGTTCAGGATCATAATTAATTTAGTATTAGTTTCACCCTCGACATTATCAAGTATGTTAAAAATCCTATTATAAAATTTGTTATTTAAAGATCATGTTCGTTAGTATAAAACACAGTAGTTGTTAGGTGAATTTCAATCTAAAAGTTGGCCAATCATTCTGAAAAACAATTTTCTATAATAAATTGCACACGTGGAGAGCGTCTTTTTTTTCCTTCTAAAAAACACAAAACACACCTCAATGGCATACAAGCGCCGACATACGGTATACTACAATTTATTTAAATATTGCCAAAAGTACCGTCTATGTCTATCGTGTATTTTCAATGTACCGTTAGACTGAAGAACACATTAGAATACCAGGATCAGGGAGACAATGATTCAAATCAGCGTGATGAGCGTTTTTTAAAGATTTTCTCATTACGTAACCGCTTTCTAACGCCAAATATTCCGCTTATCGTTTGTTTAAAGCCCGAGAAACTCATATTTCTGCACAAATTGTAGAAAGTGTTCTGCATGAAAAAGTAATTTACGTTTTCAGTAGCATGCCCAAAATTAACAGGAGCTCATTGAGTTTACAGAATAATATTTACCAATACTCACAGCGACTGGATTGTTCAGAATGAAGTGTTGTAATGTTTTCTGACATTACTCGTTGTTGCTTACGATATCCAGATAGATATTTCACATATAGACAATATAGACGCCAAAAATAAATGCATTGCTACTATCTAAGGAAAGTCCATGCAAGTTTATTTTATTTATGGTTATGTGACAAAACAGAATTAAAGAAAATAAATTTAAAAAAATGTATCTTGACCGTTTTACCCGCACAAGGTAAATAAATACGGATGTTACCAATTGCCCTTTATAAAAGACATGGTACCTACTTACTATATTTGCACATTTTTTTAAAATATACATTACTTTAGTATTCGAAAACTCAAAACAATTAACGGTATAAATTTTCAACGTTGAAATAGATGAACAATGAAATTTAAATGTTTTTTCCAACTTTAATTATATTTTAAATTGTAAATTTTTTTTATATAATTAAATTTAGATTTCATTAAGTAGATATCATAATATTTGCCATCAGCAATATATTTATGTATATATTTGATTTTATCCAAATTTTATCCAAATAATGCATTCCTGAATCTAAATAAACATTTAATAAAATAAAACATATTTCTGGTATTGCTTTTGTAAAAATAATAGGTTATAAAATAAAGTGTAAAAATGAATATTAATTTCTAATAATTTGTTTGCTTTAACCAAAAATTCTATTAAGTGACTAAATTTAGTTCATTTCGCCGTATGCTTGATCTTTAACATGCTATTTTAAATTTTCGCGCCCAATTAAAACATGATTTTAGAAACCATGCTAGAATTCCTGGTTTTGCGCCTAATCGGCTTTTGCATTGTAATTACTTCGTCAGAACAAACAAGTTATGAGCTATTGATCGGTAGTTAAGGTCAAGTTAGACCCTTTGGCAATGAATTATTTGCACTAAATTGGTAAAGGAAATCTACAACGTCAATAGTAGGTAATACATGTAAACAATTTAATATCAAATCAAGTTCCAATAATTACGGTTGTGGAAAATTTTTCGGACCATCCTTTATTACCGGTTATAATTGAGTTTAAAAAATTTAACACCTATGTGTTGCTTTATAATACATTTTTCTAATACTGATTATACCTTTTTGCTCTTAAAATATTAATTAAAAAAAAAAAAATATATTTTTTGATTTTCCTCTCTATTTACTTAAATAATCTAAAATAAAAATATATACAAATGTCATGATAACGTAAACGAGGTGCTTCATGGTTTCTGGTTTGTTTTTTAAATTATTATAAAAAGTCTAAGTAACAAATAATGTACAAATATGTACAAATAAAACAATAAAAACTACTGAAAAACTGTTAGTATCTGTTTCAAAGAATGTCAAATACGCCGAACATGGTTGCAACTTTCGAGGACAAATCCTAATGATGTAAGGACGAATTTAAATATTTTTTTTGTGAGCCCGACTGTTTACGTTTTGAACAGAGAAAAAATTGTGGTCATACAAATTAAAAATTATACAAAAACACTTTTAAAAATATAAAGTTATATACTTTTAATTTAGAATACAAAAAATATAAAAACAATATAAAGTGTGAAGTTTGAAAGCTAAAGCAGAAGTAAATTATATCAAAAACTAGGAAGCTTATAAAAACATATAAAAAGAAAATATTACATAACATAATTCTTACAACCAACAAGCTACGTAGTCAAAAGTGGTCATGCAACTCTTCCCTTCTAAAGAACCAAAAATATCGGAGAAATTTTTGGGGGGTCGGTTTGTAGACTGGTGTTGGTCCAATTCTGAATTTTCTGTTCTGTACATCCTTTCTAGAGGTTGATCAATTTTATAAATTGATAGAACCCTCTCATGTTTGGATGATATTACAAATATTTTATTTATGGATATTTGTTCTATTGTTGATTCTTGTATATTTTCTTGATTGATATAGCAATTTTTTTGAGGTGTAGCCATTAAGAATTTGTAAGGTACATAATGTGTCTTTCTTTAGAAGGGTTTCTTGGCTGTAATATACATCCTCTAGTGAGGGACATTCTTCTTTTTGTGGTTGCGAATTCGCTCCTTCTCATGCCAGATATGGATAGGTAGGTGTAAATTATTTGTGATTTTGTATAATCGAAAAAATGTAATAAAATTTTTAGGAATTTGGTATAAGGACTGCAACATGTACAGCAAATATTAATTTTGTTTTTGAGAATGTTACTTGAGTTCCAAAGATTAGATAGTATGATTAAGTTTGGGTATTTCTTTTTCTCCATAAATTTTATTTAAGTAAGATTCTGAGGTTTCTTGGCTGGATAATATCTATCAGAAAAGTATCGTCTTTAATTACCTTAGCTTTTTTAAACTTTGGTTATTTATTGTATTTGAAATATTGTTTGTACGTAGATATTCATTTGATTGGATTAATTGGGAGGGTCAGTTCTTTGTGTGCTGTTTTTTTCGATTACTGTTTCTTTCACTGCTTTATTTTCTTATTGGATCCTATTATATAATTCTTTAGAGGCTCGTTTGAGATTTTAAACGTATTCAGATAATATTAAGTTATCATTTAAATCAAATAAAGCCGGCTTGTTAGTATGCCCTTTGATTATTTCCAAAGGGGTGTAGTTGGTTACAAACTGAATGGAATTATTGTACTTATAAGAACTGTATGTTTAATTGATTGGTTGAATGTAACGTCTTTGTTACTTTCTCTAAAACATTTGAAATGTTTAATTAATGTGGAGTGAAACCTCTCGATGTGAGAGTTCGAGTTGCTATTTGTTGTAGCTCTATTATATAATAATAATCTTTATTAATAGCATTTGGTAACAAACTACAATGATTAATTATGAGAAATACAATTTTCTATATTTCTATATGCCTATATTATCTTTAGTATATATATAACAACAATTTTTAATTTTTTTTAAAGATTTGCAGCTTTTAATGACCTGTGGAAGATTATTGTAATCAATTGGACGGATGTAAATGGGACGCGAAAATAATCCCTTTACCTAAAGTTGTAAAATTATTTTTGATCCTAACTTGTAAACTGGGCGCTTGACCTTTCTTAAGCGGCTTCCAGGTAATTTTCTTAAATCTTAAATAATTTTTATCATTGGAAAGCGTGTTTAATAATATAATTTATTGCATTGTAAAGCTAAATTTTACAGTCTTGGTACCGAGAACCTTATTTCTAAAAAGGATAATGTTCACAATCATGAATCAGATGCGCAAAAGGTAAACAGGAAATGTATTACAAATATTTGTAAAAGGAAGGCCGAAAAAGATGTTACTGAAAGACCTTCAAAAATTATTTGTAAGGCATTAACATCTCATTTGCCATCATCTCTCACAACCACTGATAATAGTTACATAAGAAGAAATATTTATAACTGTCGTCGCAAGATACTACCTAAAAATATAGAAGAAGTACACGGAGCTCTCAGTGCATATAGGGAAATATTAACAAATAAAGGTAAACGTTTTTTGTTTATTAACAACCTAGAAAATAATATTATTGTGTTTACATGTGAAACAAACATAAGTATTTTAACGAAGATGAATACACTGTATATTGATGAAACATTTTCTTTTTGTGCAAAGTTTTTTCGTCAATTCTTTACAATTCATGGACTCCAGAATGGCCACTATGTTCCTTTAGTTTTTTGATTATTACCGAGTAAGACTACTAAATGTTACAAAGAGTGCTTTTCTTTACTAAAATCTAAAATTTATAAAAAGTATGGTCTTTTGTTTATTCCAAGACAAGTTTTTGTTGATTTTGAAAAGGCCATACATGTAGCATTACTTTATATTTGACCCGATGTATATATGGCATCTGGCTTAAAAACACTTATTTGAATCCAAATATAGTAGACGACTGTTTTCTATTCGATTTGATGTCTTATAAACCACACAATAAAGTTTTAAACAAATATTGTGATTATTTGTTAGAAACATATATAGGGGAAAACGCAACATTTCCTCCGTCTGTGTGGGCGGAAGAAACTGCTTCGGCTACGAGAACAACTAATTGTTGTGAGTCGTTTCATGCAAAGTTTAGTTCCTCTTTTTATTCATCACATCCCTCTATATATTTCTTAAAAAGTTAAAAGAAAGTCAAATCAATCAATCAATCAATCAAATAAGCTTTATTGTCAAAAAATTACAAAAATTTGTGTAGACAAAGCCAACAACAGATAAATATAAGATAGAACTAGGAACTAGTTCTACCATATATACATAATACATATACACATAAACATAAACATAAAAATATAAATATTTAAAAAAAACATCATTAGTTGACAAAACAATCCATAACAAACATAAATTGTTTCACCAACCAATTTATAAACTTAAATATTGTTTCCTAAACAAAATTACAAACTGTAAACAAAAAATCAAAAAATCAAAAAATCACACATTAAACAGATGAATAACATTAACCAGTGTGCGAAATGCTCGTATTATTAAAAAAATCGTTTACTGTATAAAATGGCCTTTCCAGCAAATATGATTTTAGTGTCTTACGAAATAGAATAGGGGCTGATATGGACTTAATCGCAGATGGCAGATGATTATGCAATTTTTTTGCGTTGTATAGAATAGAATTTTTGACCAATTCGGAGGTTGGGATAGGAAGACGAAAATTATGATCCGCATTTCTAATTGCATAGCCATGGAGGGGCCTTTCCGAGACAATTGTTTGGTGCTTGCAGATTAAGCAAATCGATTCATAAATAAACAAAGAAGGAAGTGTTAATATTTTATGTCTTTTGAAGATATCTTGGCAGTGGGCTCTGCTGTGTAATCTAAGAGCATATCGGACAGCTCTTTTTTGAAGTCTGAATATACGATCGAATTGAGTCCGAGTGCAGGTGCCCCAGAAAGGAAGAGCATATCGCAAATGTGATTCGAACAGGGCAAAGTAGACCGTTTTAGCTATTGATGTGTTGAGCTCCCCGGAGACCGATCGCAATGCAAAGCATGTCGAACTCAGTTTTTTTGATAGGGTATTAATGTGCGTTTGCCACTTCAGTGAATTGTCCACAATAAGACCTAAGAACTTTACAGACTCGACGACATCGACAATATTGTTATCAAGTACAAGAGGTTGTATCGTCAGCAAATAGGCAGATTTTTCCGCTAATGTCCAGACAAGCAATGTCGTTGATGAACAACAGAAATAGAATGGGGCCTAAGACAGAGCCCTGAGGCACCCCACAATCTATTTGTTTGCACGAAGAGGTGGATGAATCAACTCTGACCAGCTGATTTTTGTTGTTTAGGTAAGAGTTGAGCCATTGCAAAGGAATGCCACGAACTCCATAGTGCCGCAACTTTTTGATCAGGATATTATGATTAACACAGTCAAATGCTTTAGAGAAATCGCAGAAAATAGAAGCTGTATGATGCTGGTCATTTAAGTTAGAATAAATATTGTGGAAGACAGAAAACATAGCATCATTTGTGCAACGGCCACTAAGGAATCCAAACTGTTGACTTGTCAATATGTCATATTTACAAAGAAATGATAAAAGTCTTTTTTTGAACAGTCTTTCTATAATCTTGGATAACGTCGGAAGAAGAGCGATCGGACGATAGTTGGAAGCTTGGTCCCTATCCCCTCCCTTGTACAAAGGTATTATTATTGCCGTCTTGAGGCAGTTGGGGAAGGTTCCAAGTTGGAATGATTTGTTTATTAAGGCAGTGAGAGAGTACAGTGTACATTCCGGAAGGTTAGAGAACATTTTCAGGGTAAGACCATCTGACCCAGATGATGATTTATTTTTGATGTCGTCGATTGCACTGCAAAGCTCTGTTTTCTCCACGGGTGTAAGGAAGAAACTGTGTGAATTCAACCTGGTACCAGAAAGGTACAAGAGTGGGTCGCGAGAGGGGGCTATGGTATTCACTAAGTTCTTTGCCACATTCACAAAATAATCATTTAGACTGTCCGGAGAAGCAGAGGTTGAAATGGTAGAATGGGTTTTATTCCTCAGATCATTGACAATAGACCACGTATCCTTGGTAACATTATTGGAGTTTGTCAGTTTATTTTTATAATATACATCCTTGGCACCTTTTATAGTTTTTTTATAAATTTTCCTGTAATTTTTCACGTAAATATGAAAGAGGGGATTCGTCGTGAATTTTTTAAGGTGAGATAATGAGCGCATATTCTTTGCAGATATCCTTAAGCCTTTGGTAGACCAAGGTTTATGTTTTTTAATTTTAATTTTTCTAATGGGAAAAGCTTTGTCCACCATCCCAGACAGTTTGTTTATAAATAAAGAAAATGACGAATTAATGTCTTTAAGGTGGCACTCCCAGTCAGTTGATGAACATAACTGCTTGAAATTGGAAAAATTCTTTCTAGAAAAAATTCGACCTAACTTGTAAGAGGGAACTCTACGCTTAGATTTTACAGAAAAACTTGTTAATACTGCTTCATGATCTGAGAAACCTGAATTAAGTACCGAACAGTCTACAGAGTCCGGATCAAATGTTGACACTACATAGTCTATTATACTGGAACTGGTTTTTGTTATTCTAGTTGGAGAGTTAACATGCATCTTTATACCAAGTGAGTTAAATATAGATAGAAGAGAATCTTGAGCATCACACACATTGGAAAAGTTAACATTAAAGTCACCACACAAAATTAATTTACTGTTAAGAGGAAGTGATTCAAGCAAGCTCAGTAGTTTATAACAGAACATAGGCAAATTCGCGTCAGGGGTTCTATAAATACAGACTATATAAAGATTGTAAATACCACTATAAACTATAGAAAATTCAAATAATTTCTCAGTTAGTAAGTTGTCAAATTTAGTCACTGCTGTAAAGTTATTATTAGTGGACATTATTATAGTTCCTCCATGCGATAGATTCTTTCTGCTATACCTTGATATTGTGGTATAGTTTTTAAGGAATACTGGCTCATCTGCATTTAGCCAATGTTCTGTTATAGCAATAATTTCGGGAAAATTCAGTTGTTCTAAAAGTAAAAATAAATCATCAGTTTTGTTTCTTAGAGATTGAATATTAATAAGAAATATGCTGAGCTTGCTATCGTTCACTGATTCAGAGTCTGCTTGATACTCTGAACGCGTCAATTTTTGTAAAAATTTGAACAGCTTCCACTAGGCGAGCCACTAGAAAAATACTTGTTGTGGCTTTCTCTACTCCTCTGCAGTTGCTGGACTTTCTCCGAAGAGAAATATGACTTGAAGGCAGAGAGATCCGCCTCAACTTCCGCCAAACCAATACCATATGCATTGTGGAAACGGAAATATAACTTACGTAGGGAATCCACGTCTCCAGGAAGGCCCTCCGATGCTAGCGACAGTTTGATACTTGTCGCAGTGTACCCCTTTAAGCAAACATTGGATGGCTGCTCATGAAGATATGCTAGATACAGCCTAAGAGGTTTCAATATTGAGGGATCTCTTAATCTAGCCAGCAAGTAACGATCATCCGCATCAGAAGAGTCCCGTGACAAACGCACTATGGGTGGAGTCATAGGGTCCAAGTTTAGTCCACCACCGTTCCCCACACTTCTCTCCATGCTGATCGCAACCTTTTGCTGGATGGCTTGGTTTTTGCATGCCGCGATGGCCTCTTTATCAGAGCCGATGGTGATTGTTGCTGTTTTTAAGTTTCCACCCGGAGGCGAGGTTTGTACCTTTGCTGAAACAGTCTCCGAATGCTGATGACTTGCAGATGAAGGAGTTGAGGTTGAGGTAGATGTGTTAGGTATGTGAGATTCCATTTCCATATCCATAGTTTCTAAAGGTGTTCCAGATCCAATTATTGTGCCCGGCGGCCATGTGCTCGAGTTTTTGAGAATTACTAGATGCTTTTTGTTTTTTACACCGATTTTAAAGTCAAGAAGTGGGCTGTTGCTTTTTGTTAGCAATGGAAAACAGCGTATGAATTCTGTGGTTTTAAGCTTCTCCTTAACATAGTGGGCGAGCTGGCTGGTAGTGTATGGGGATGGAATTCCTGAAACATTTAGGTAATGCCATTCACCAGCAGATCCGTTCTTTGGAGGCGGGGGCGTAGTAACTTTAACAGGAGTGGTGTCTTTTACTTGCGGGCAATCAGATCCAGTCATCTGAGGCGTGGAGGATCCAATTTTAACAGGAGTGATGTCATTTACTTGTGGGCAGTCAGTTTGAGTGGATGTCGACTTACATGCTCTGGGCTGGGAATTCTTGATATTGCCTTGCTTCTCGTTAGACAGCAGTCTTTCGACCATAGCCGATAACTGATTTACGGTCTTACGCAAATCACCCATTTCCTTTAACATCTCGTTCTTTGATGAGTCGTGAACCTGGATTCTGACGGGCTCGTCCTGATTGTCCATAAAGACAGATGTTAAATTGAAGACATCCTGCTTCATCTCTCTAATTGATTTCGATAAGGAATTGATTCGAACATCAGAGCCTCCAGTATAGTGAATGTGAATTTCGTCAACTTTTTTGTAGAGAAGTTTCCATCTGGCGTCATGCTCACTTACAATATCATAGATCTCCGTGATGATTGGGTGTAGGTCGGTATTCTTAATTAGACAAGCTCCAAGGGCTTCTATGCAATCAGGAGATATTTGCGACTTGTGAAGTTGAGATACTTTGTCGTGTAGGTATTTCAACGTAGGCGAATCACACATTTTGCAGAAAATATTAAATTGAAACATATGTCAAAATACAAAGTTTAAATAAAACTGCTATATTGAAAGATAAAAATGTAAAAGCTAAGTTGGCTTCACTTCATAATCTTGTTAATAAATATAAGTTACGAGAAATAAATAGACTGCATCACCTAAAATGTACTTCTTATTTATAATGTATTGATAAACTACATACTGTAAAATAATTTTTTTTTTAATAGTACTCGAATAACGCACACAAACTACAAAGAACCTAAAATGTTCTTTCGAAGTAATAAAAGAAATAAGAATTTTAAAACACTCTCATGCAAAATATATTAACTTGTTTAAATATTATACTATTTAATTATAAAAAACCCGTACAAGAACAATTTAAGCTTGCGCCCCATTTACCTATAGGATTAAACTGACTCTAAAATCCTCGCGCTTGTCCGGATTATGCAGCAGGTAAACTTCGCGCCCAGTTTACCACCGCCGAATCAATTAGTCCTCTGTGGAATAAATTATTTTGTTCAAAATTTGTTCTGACTTTTGAAATATAAAAATCACCTTGTAACCTTGTAGGGTAATTATGCACATTTTCTATAAAGTTAATTTGATCTAATAAATGTTCAGGGTATATAAGCCATTCACTTTTTATTTCCATCTCAGTAGGTTTTGTTAGTTACATGAAATTCGCCCAGTATAATACACGTCTGTTCATATTGTTCTGTGGTCTTATTAATTGTAAATACGATGTTGTCACGTCTTCAATAAAAATATGTGTATTCATTACAAATATCTTAAGTAATTAAATCTGCAAACCAAATTTAAAACTTGCCGAAAATAAGTCAATGTATTTAATATTAAATTGAATAGGTACTAAAGTAGATACGTCAGTTTTCGCTGCAAGTAGGTACTATTAATATCCAAGAATGGTCTATTTAAATTCACATTAATTTTGACTGATATTCAAAATAAAACATTCCTTTGCACAGAACAGATCCCTGTTTATAGTCAATTATCATATTATATTATTGATCTAGAACGAAAATAGTTATTATCCTATCAAGTGCGGAAAGTTATACTTTCCCGCAAGAGTTAGGATCAATATTTTTTCTACAAGCATAAAAAAGATACTTTATTCATTTTTTAAATTTTATTTTCAACTCCTAACAATGTAACAAAATTTTAATTTGTGACAATTAAAGTTTGTTGTTGCTTTGAGTAACGTTAACAGAGGTGTTTTAATAAATTATGATTTTTTTAAGAACAAACATTTTAAAAATCTCTATTTTTATGCAAAATAATCTTTTTTTTACTATTTGTATGTAGTAGGTACAACAACATAAAAGTAATAATACAATAATTTTCCAAAAGGTTATTGAAGGACATATTCATTTAATAAAAAAAGAGAAAGAGATATTTTCTGAATTAAAATGCGTGCGGAAAAGTGTTGTTTTACGCATGCTTGTAGAAAAATATACTTTTATATTTACATTTTATTACAAATAAATAATATAAGTAAAATTCAAAATGTAGCACATATACATATATTAATAAAAACGTTTAATACAACTTTTAAATTACTCAAGCAATAGTAAAAGATCCTTTTTACAAATGTATAATAAAACTTTTAAATTATTCAAGCAGTGGTAAAAAAAATTATTTCATCAGTTTTGAGTTTAACATAAAAACACAGTACTTAAAGTCTATAGGTATCCATCTTTTTTAAAGTCTTCTATTTTACATCCAAATGGCATCGTAGTGTAACATTATTGTATTAGTGGCTGTAGGATAATAAAATTTCACATCCAATGGGTTAATTGAGGAAACTATACTCCAGTAAAAATTTGATTTTCCTGGTCCGCCCCAGGTGGTGTCGCATTTGACTTAAATATGCTGATGTTTTAATAATGTTCTTTATAAAAGAAATTTTTCAGAAAAATTAAGATTTGTTAGACATTTCAAACCGATACAATGAAAAAAATATTTTAATAAACTACATAAAAGCAAATACAGATGCAGATTTAGATGTAACATGTAAATGTTGTCGGTGTATTTGTATGATCAATCCTCTTCCATTATTTCACGTGAAGAATCAGAGTCACTATCAAATCCAAAATCGGAATCGTCAGAATCTGATTCCTCCAATGAAATAATTAAAGGAGGAATATTGTCATGTGAGCAGTTTCCCATGTAAGTAGTCCAATCTGCCAAAATAAGTTCGTCTGTATGTCTACAAAAATTTTGCCACATGTCTGGTGTACATTTAGTCAATGCTTCTGTCCAAGTTTTTTTAACTCTTTCCTGGTCAAGATAAGTAGATGTAATATGTTTGTTATAATATGTCTTAGTAAACCCCCATGCTAGTTCTATTGGATTGTAGTGACAATGGTATGGTGGTAGTCGAAGTACTTCATGTCCTCGTTGTTTTAAAATTTCATCCACTACATATGTCTTTTCGTCAGTTTTATAAGGTAAGATTATAGAGTACAGTTGTTTCTTTGTCATTTTTGTGTCAAACCTAATGTTATTGTTAATCAACCATTCCTGCATCATTGCTTTTTTCGCTGAAAAAGAGGGTGGTTTGTTAATTTGAACTGAATGGTATGGCGCGTTGTCCATGACCACCACACATTTTTCTTGAAATACAGATAGAGCAGGAATGAGTTGATTAACAACCCAGTTTTTAAAAAGGTCACCATTCATACTTTTGTGATAGTCAAGGTCTGTATTCGAAGAGTCTAGTAACAAGTCACATCCTTCCAAAAATCCAGTATCAGTCCCTGCGTGTAAAATAGTAAATCGCTTTCCTTCGGATTTTACACGAGCTGGATTACTTTTTAGGTCAGAATCGTGCACCCACTGACGCACTGAACTACCATTTTGATAGATCCATGTTTCATCTAGGTACACGAATCTAACTCTCTCAGCAAGACTTTTTAGTTGTTTATATTTCCGAATGAAAGCGATCTTTCTAATTTTAACGTGTCGTTCACATAAAATATGTCGTCCATTTACTTTACTTTTTTAAATTTGTATCCCAATAATTTTATAAGTTTGTATAGTGTCGTAAGTCCCCCTTTAAAATCAAAATTTTGTTTAGTATCAGTCAAAAGTTTGTCTAAAGTAAAATGTTCAGTTTTAGCATGGTACATCCAAATCTGTCGCTGTAAGTCTTTTTTTAAAATAAACTTCTCAAATGTATCAGTTTTACATCCTTTATCTGCGACTTTCTTATTATTTTTCAATCCTTCTTTAATAATCTTCCGTATTTTCGATACACTGATCTAAAAAAATTAAGCATTTAGAATGTTTGTCATATTAATTAGATTCAAAAAATATACCTCAGTTACACAACGGTAGTTAAGAGATTTAAAAATATTTAACAAAATTTTGAATTAAATTATAGTTACAAAAATGTATAATTTCGAAATTTGAAATCTGACAACATTGTATATATTATTATGATATCTGTCAAAAAAGGTTATGTGTTCTTTTAATAATATAAATTTTATTTAAAAAAGTGATACATATTTATAAATTCATTACAAAAACCTCTCTCAATTAATCTAATGCAAAATATATAAGTTTATGTTAGCGACTAGCATTGATTTAAAAGAAATACACATAAAATCGTACTTACTTGAAAAACCTCGGCCAATTGATTTAAATAACACTCTCACAGCTGTTAGCTTGTTTCCTAAACATACCATAACATCTAACGATGCTGTTGTGAATTTCTGTACTTATTTTTTTTGGCATTGTATATTGAATCTAAGAAAGCATCAAATATTTCGTTATTGAATCTTCAACAATTTTACCTTTGACAATGTGCTGTCAATATTTCGACAGTAGGTACCAACCCAACAAATTGAAGTGCCAATCCAAGAAATAAAATGCATAGTCTACTGAGATTGAAATAAGAAGTGAATGAATTATAGTAGTTTATTTTTTAGTTTGAATATAACTACCATTGTATTCAGGAATAAAGTCTGTTTAACTCTCAAATTTTTATGTTTGTGCGTCTGTTACAGTTCAGTTCAGTTCAGTTTAAAATCATTTATTATATTAAATTATATACATTTTCTATATATATATATTAGTACAAGGATAAAATAAAATATATACAATATGAAAATTTGAAGAATTCTTCTTTTACGCCCCCTCCTTACTTGTTAACGTACCTATTATAGGGCGGTTTTGCAACAAGTTCTCTTACCTGTGAAAGATTCATAATTTTGTCGTATGTTTGTGTGTGTTGGTAATGTTTATGTTATGGAAAAAGTTGAGTAAAAAACCATGTCAGTGTTTTTTCGTTTCCGTTAGTAATTACCTCCATCGCGATCCCCCTCCTCCAGTAGCCTCGAATTGAGGAATGGCGAGGGCAGCACTTACTGTCTTGTTTCAGTTTAGGTTATGTCGTCCCGTACATTGTGTTAGTCCGGGGGTTCATAAAACAACGGAAGCCGTTCATGCATCAAGCCATGCTTCCTATTAGGGTTGTCCATTGCTCTGTGGTTGGTAATGTCGTTTCGAATCTTGTCTGGTAACGAATGTTTGTAAAATTTGTCCGAGTTTTGAACAATGAACTCCCTAATGGTTGGCATGGCCGATTCGCGATGCAGTTCCGTGATTCTTGTACCCCAGTCTTTGTTGAGTATTAGTCTGAGGCATCTGTTCTGCAGTTTTTGTAGTTTTTCTATTTTGTAATCGCTGGCAGAACAGAATACCTGGTATCCGTAAGTCAGCGTAGGTCTAATAATTTGTTTTTATAATTCACGTTCACAAAGTTTCTATTTCGACACTAAAAACGGTATCGAAATAGATTCATTGTAACACTGTTTTTGGTAACTTTTTGTTTTACACAATTGGTTGCACTGCACTGATTTTCAACGAAAGAGTTCAGGTAGTAAATCAAGAAGTATGTTGTAGTAAATTATTAACTACATTATCAGCGTTATTGCTAAATTCGGAATATTTTATACAAATTTGACAAACATTCTAATTTACAATCATTAAAACTGACAAGTGTCAAAACTGTCAAGATTGCCAACATAAATAAATATTTTGAAAAACTCTCATTTTACTTTTTTTATACTTTTAAAAGTTCATTATAAAAAATAGTATGTAACACTCGAGTTACAATGACGGTTTGTAGTACTCGTTCTTTGCGAAACTCACCGCTTCGCGGTTCGTTTCACAAACTGAACTCGTACTACGAAACCTCTGTCATTGTAACACTTGTATTACAATATACTATTGTATGTTAGTAATTTGTTTTTCTTTGTCATGTTACTGGTTCTACATAAAAGTGGGTACAGTTTCTTTATGATTCCTCGTGTTTTGTTTGTCAAATTGTTTGTGTGTACGTTGTGGTTTAGTTTTTTGTCTAGATGAAAACCCAAGTATTTAATGGTGTCTTTGTCTTGTATTTTCTGTCCTTCTATTTTTATTGTTTTGAATATTTTGTTGTTTGTTTTTCTTTTGGTCATTGTTATAATTTCTGTTTTGTTTGCGTTGAGTTTAAGTTTGTTATCTTGTAAGTATGGTATAAGTGTTCTGTTTGTGTGTATGTCGATTTTTCTGGCAGCAATTTCCATCATGTCCGATCTGTTGTAAATGCAAGTATCGTCTGCGTAAAGTGCTGTTTTTACTGCCGTATCTATGGGTATGTCGGATGTCATGATATTGTAAAGTGTTGGAGACAGAACTGAGCCTTGTGGGACTCCTGCCTCCATTTCAAAACTTTCAGAATATGTGTTGTTTATTTTTACTCTGAAAGTCCTGTTGTCTAGGTATGTAAGTATTGTCTTGTAGGATATTTACCTAAAAAAGATATTGTAACGGGATAACCGTAACGGAAGGGACCTTAGTTTGAAAGATTGTTGTTGACAGTTGATTTTTAGAAGTTTGTAAAAAAAATCAACTGACCATTTTAAATAATGTTTCTAGAAAATTCTAGAAACTTCTAAACACACTAACTAGATTAAATAATGTTGTATATAAGGGGATGCACGGACAGTTAACGTCAGTTCGAGTCAAGTGTTCACAAGAGTTCATTGTATTGTCAAGTAGTTAGACGTTATCCAGCAGAGTTCAGTGTATCTTAACAATTTTGTAAATAAATTGTGTAAAAAGCCCCCATACGTGTTTCAAATTGGTGTCAGGTGTGGGGTGAAGATACAAGAATGCCTGGAAAAAAGATAAATGAACTATTGGTGGCAGAGCTCAGAAGAGAGCTTGAAGAATTGGAATTGGAAACTACTGGGAGCAAATCCGTATTGTTGAGAAGGCTCCGTGAATACTACGTAAATAATAATGTGGACCCTGACGCTGTCGAGTTTGAAGACCCAGTTCAAAAAGCAATTTCCCAGCTGAAAGAGGAGCTATCAGGACAAATGACGAACCAACAGGGGGAGCTATCCAGTCAGATAAAGACCCAGCGCGAAGATATGTCCCAGCTGTCCCAACGAATGACGAGCCAACAAGAAGAACAAACTTAACAACTTTCCCAGCTATCAGGACGACGAGCCAACATGAGGAGCTATCCAGTCAGATGAAGAGCCAGCGCGAAGATATGTCCCAGCTAAAGAGGAGCTATCAGGACGAATGACGAGCCAGCAAGAGGAGCTATCCAGTCAGATAAAGAGCCAGCAAGAAGAGCTATCACAACGGATGTCTACCATATCAGATGAGTTATCCAGTTCGTTCTCCCAGCAAATATCACATCTTCGTGAAGAACAAAATCAGCAAGTGTCCAGCTTGCGGGACGAACAAAATCAGCAAGTGTCCAGCTTGCGAGACGAACAAAATCAACAAGTCGCCAACTTGCGAGACGAGCAAAACCAGATCAACCAGCAAGTGCAGTCCGAAATAAGAAAGCTTCAACGAGAACAGGAAGCTAGCCGCCGAAACCAAACCATCCACCACGGCGACGGAGATGCAAGAAGGATGGAAACCTGCCACGCAGACGTCGAACGACAAAGAAGCGAGGAGACGACCCATGGACGAACGACGATGAAACCCCCGACCTTCGACGGGAAGACTTCCTGGCCAAATTACCTGAAACAATTCGACGCAGCGGCCAGAGCTAATGGATGGTCATCCCAGGAGAAAGCATTGTCCCTAACCGTAGCTCTGCGAGGCGAAGCTTTAGACGTCTTGCAATCATTGACGCCGGATGAAGCTGACAACTTCGAGTTATTGGTGAATCGTCTAGAGATGCGTTATGGTCAAACTCATCTACAACCTGTGTACCGAATGCAGTTAAAGAGCCGAAAACAGAAAAATGGAGAAACTATCCAGGAATTTGAAACGGATGTAGCAAGAATGGTACGACTTGCGTATTCAAATGCAGCGGAGGATTTCCTGGAGTGCCTAGCAGTCCAAACCTTCACCGATGGTCTTCGAGACGTCGAGTTGCAGCGCGCTGTACGGCTGGCGCGGCCGAAGACCCTTGTGGACGCCTTGACCATTGCCCTGGAGTTTGAGGCGGCGACGGAGGCCTCACGTGGAGTTGCTCGACTAAGGGAAATCACCGGTAACTACGACCATGCCGTTCATTCCGTTAGCGACGTTGAAGCGGTAGTAGAGAGGTTTATGAAGTTATCTCCAAAAAGAAGGCGCCCAGTGAGATGCTGGAACTGCGGAGAACTAGGCCATATAAGAAATACTTGCCCCCATAAAGAAAAATCTCCTGCTGAAGTACCCCTGCAGCAGGAAAACTTTAAACGGGTCGACTCCTGGAGGGCGCCTTCGACCCCAAACATTCCCGTAGTCCCTCACACCATTAAATTGGCAACTCTGCGACATCACGTGGACAGCTTATATGTAGATGGCCTCCTTGATGGGAAGAATATTAGCATGCTGGTAGACACTGGAGCTACAAAAACTATCGTCCGACCAACCATCATTATGCGAAATAAGATGTTGCCTACCAGTTGGAGACTGCGTACCGCTACCGGAGATTCTGCTAGAGTCTACGGTGAGATACAGGTGACGCTACAGTTTGGTTCAACCTCTCTTGTTCACTCAGTGCTGGTGGCTGACGTTGATGAAGATGTTGTTCTGGGCATGGATGTTATGCTCCACTGTGGTTTTCATTTGGATCTTCGCCAACGTATCCTTCGTACTGGTAATGAAGAAATATTCCTGCACCGAAAACAAGTTGACAATGCCTCGATTAGGCTAATCGATGATATCGAACTTCCGGCAAGCTGCGAATGTGTCGTCACAGCGCGGTTGGATGGACTGGAGCCAGATGGTGCCCCAGCCATGATAGAGCCGAAGAACCATGACCATGAATTGGGAAAAGGACTCCTTGTGGGTAAGACTCTTGTTAGATCCGCCAAAGAGGTACCCATCCGAGTTATCAACTTGAACGATCATCCAGTTCTTCTCCGAAAGGACACGGAAATGGGAAGTTTAGAACCAGTAATGGCCATAATTCACAAGATAAATGGTACGGAAACAGATGAGACCAACGAAATTGAACAATTAATGACAAAATTAGACCCCTCTTTGTCAAAATTAGAAAAGAAACAGGTAAGAGATCTACTTTACCGTTATAAACCTGTATTTGGTTCTAAAAGTAAACTGGGAAGAACTGATGTTGTACAACATAGAATTGACACTGGTGATGCACGTCCGATTCGACAGGTACCCCGAAGGATGCCTCAAGTTAAAAAGGAAGAAGCAGACAGAGCCCTTAAAGAAATGATTCAAAATGGCATAGTCGAACCATCCAGTAGTCCGTGGGCTTCTCCTGTGGTATTAGTGAGAAAGAAAGACGGATCAATGCGATTTTGTGTCGACTATCGAAAGCTAAATGATGTCACTAAGAAGGACAGTTATCCTCTGCCAAGGATTGATGATGCCCTCGACGCTTTGGCGGGTTCTACTCTGTTTTCTACCTTGGACCTTAAAAGCGGATACTGGCAAGTTAAAATGAATCCTGCAGACAAAGAAAAGACTGCCTTTACCAGTGGATCAGGGTTATGGCAATTCACGGTCCTTCCATTTGGCCTCTGTAATGCTCCTGCGACGTTTGAACGACTAATGGAGAACATCCTGCGGGGTTTGTCATGGGAAACTTGTCTAGTTTATCTAGACGACATCATCATAATGGGTAAGACCTTTAAGGAACATTTATCTAACCTGGAAGAAGTTTTTAAAAGATTACAGAACGCTAATCTAACATTGAATGTTAAGAAATGCCACTTGTTCCAGAGACAGGTCAACTATTTAGGACATAACGTAAGCAACGATGGCGTTGCTGTTGATCCCGCTAAGATACAAGCCGTTCAGGAATGGCCAATCCCTATCGACAAACATCAGCTCCGGAGTTTCTTGGGTCTTTGTTCCTATTACCGACGATATGTCAAGAATTTTGGAGACATCGCCAAACCCTTGACACGTTTGACAGAACAAGATAAGTCCTTCTGTTGGGATCAGGAATGTCAAAAGGCGTTTCAAATATTGAAGAAACAGCTTACGTCAGCACCTGTTCTTGCTTATCCACTTCCTGATGGTAAGCTTATTTTGGACACCGACGCCAGCAATGTGGGAATTGGAGCCGTCTTGTCACAGCTACAAGACGGTAAGGAAAGAGTGGTTGGTTACTTCAGCAAAACTTTATCGAAAGCTGAAAAGAACTACTGTGTAACTCGGAGGGAACTGTTAGCAGTTGTAAAATCCGTCGAACACTTTTATAAATATCTGTATGGCAGAAAATTCCTGATCAGAACAGACCATGCTAGTTTAAAGTGGCTACTTAGCTTTAGGAACCCAGAAGGACAGATAGCAAGATGGCTCGAAAAACTCCAGGAATATGATGTTGAAATCGAGCACAGACCTGGAACCAGACATCGTAATGCTGATGCACTTTCCAGAAGACCATGTCGACCTGATTGCCCCCATTGTACCCGTATGGAGCAGAACGAGGAAAAACTTGCCTTAGTTAAGGTTGTGCCAGAAAACGAGAGCTCTATGCTGGAGGAGCAACAAGAAAACGATCCCGTTCTGAGAAAGATTAGGGAATGGAAGAGAATGGACCGTCGTCCGTTGTGGAGAGAGATATCCTCATCCTCTCCTGCTTTAGAAGCATACTGGTCCCAATGGAACTCTTTAATTTTGGACGGTGGGCTCGTTAAAAGACTGGTAGAAAACTCCGAGGGAACAGAAACAAGGAAACAAATAGTGGTCCCAAGAAATGCTGTACCAGAAATTTTAAAGCAGATGCATAATGATAGTTCTGGAGGACATCTGGGTATCACGAAAACGCTGCAAAAGATCCGAGATAGATTTTACTGGGTAAATTGCACTAATGATGTTAAAGATTGGTGTCGTAAATGCACTACCTGTGCTGCCAGTAACGGTCCGCACCGAAAACCGAAGGCGGAAATGCAGCAATACCTGGTTGGAAGTCCTTTTGAAAGAATCGCGGTAGATGTATTGGGGCCACTTCCACAGACCGATGAAGGAAACAAATACATCTTTGTTGTAATGGACTACTTCACTAAATGGGTTGAAGCCTATGCAGTTCCCAATCAGGAAGCCACCACTTTAGCAGATATATTGGTTGAAGAATTCGTAAGCCGATTTGGGGTACCACTAGAATTACACTCAGACCAAGGGAGAAATTTTGAGAGCAAGCTGTTTCAAGAAGTTTGCCAAAGATTAGGTATCCGCAAAACGAGAACCACAGCGATGCATCCTCAGTCTGATGGAATGGTGGAACGAATGAACCGAACTATAACCAACTATCTGTCAAAAGTGGTGTCAGATTGTCAGAGGGATTGGGATCGACATATTCCACTATTTCTAATGGCAATTCGATCGGCCATCAACGAATCAACTGGCCAAACGCCTGCGAAGGTCCTGTTCGGTAGAGAAATGAGGCTACCATGTGACTTGGTGTTTGGTTGTAAACCTGGTGAAGAAATGGCACATGAACAATATGTCACCGACCTTCAGAATCGAATGGAAAATATACACAACCTGGTGCGTGGAAAACTACAATTATCTAGTGATCGGATGAAGAGGTACTATGACACACGGACAATGGAAAAGAGTTACCAAGTTGGAGATTTAGTCTGGCTCTATAACCCCCGACGGCGTCGAGGTATTTGTCCCAAATTACAAAAGAACTGGGAAGGTCCTTACACCATCAAGAAGAAGATTAACGATGTCATTTATCGGATCGTGAAAATTCCCAGAGGGAAACCCGTCGTGGTCCATCACGATCGTTTGGCGCCTTACCAGGGAAACCACAGTGGAGATGCGCAGCAACTCCAAGAAGATGGTTTGGCTGGCTCAGGGAGTGTGCGGGATTCCGATGTAGGAAATAACATTCCAGGAGGAATGAATCTAAGGAGGGGGCAGTGTAACGGGATAACCGTAACGGAAGGGACCTTAGTTTGAAAGATTGTTGTTGACAGTTGATTTTTAGAAGTTTGTAAAAAAAATCAACTGACCATTTTAAATAATGTTTCTAGAAAATTCTAGAAACTTCTAAACACACTAACTAGATTAAATAATGTTGTATATAAGGGGATGCACGGACAGTTAACGTCAGTTCGAGTCAAGTGTTCACAAGAGTTCATTGTATTGTCAAGTAGTTAGACGTTATCCAGCAGAGTTCAGTGTATCTTAACAATTTTGTAAATAAATTGTGTAAAAAGCCCCCATACGTGTTTCAATATATTAGATCCCTGTCGAAGAACCGTTTTTGAATCTAATATTTTTCTATAATTTCTGTTTTCAAAAATAAATTCTTGTCAGCTTGAAATATTATTTTATTCTGTTTTTTTTTTTACAATTATTGTTTTTTCACAGTAAACCATGTTTTATTTAATAAATTAACATTCTAGTAAACTAAGTTTACTAAGTCTTAATGTCTTAATATATAAAATTAAATACAGTATGTCTATTTAAAAAATAATAATAATTAACAAATATTAAAAACTATTTAAAATATAACAAATTCTCCCCACCAGTAATTGTTTCCAGGGATTAAAACAATTACTTAATCATCTTGATTTTTATTTCATTGTAAATTTAGAACACAAAGTCGAGATACTGGTCTTCTTAAAATAGTTCCATTGGCGAGTTGGACATCTGCAATTCTTATTCTTCCATCTTTTGCTGGGTGGAGTTTAACAATTCTTCCCTTTAACCAAGTATTGCGTGGGCCATTTAAATCAACTAGAATGACGATGTCATGTAGTCTTAAGCTTTTCGATTCTTGATGCCATTTACTTCTTTTTATAAGATATGGAAGGGACTCCTTTGTCCATCTTTTCCAAAAGAGGTCGTTTAATCTCTGGGCAGCTCGCCATTTCGACAGTAAATTTAAATCACTTTCGGAAGTTTTTGCACATGGAAGTGCAGCATATTTGGGTCCAATGAGAAAGTGATTCGGAGTGAGAGGTTCAGGGTCATTTGAGTCGTAAGATATGTGAGTCAAGGGTCGTGAATTAATTATATTTTCAATCTCAGCAAATAATGTTCTTAAAACATATTCCTGCGGGTACCTATTGTGAAGTGTTTCTGATAAAATATTCTTTATACTTCTGATGAGCCTTTCCCATGCACCTCCCATGTTTGGAGCATATGGTGCATTATATCTAAAACGAATGTTTTGTCTTACACAAAATTTATTTACATCGTCTTCTTTTATTTCAGCAAGAGCTTCTCGTAGTTCTCTGTCAGCTGATTTAAAATTACTCCCGTTGTCACAGAATAGTTCTTCTGGAAAGCCTCTTCTACTTCCAAAGACTCTTAAAACATGAATAAAACTATCAGTACTGAGGTCGTGGGCTATCTCCAGGTGTACTGCTCTTGTAGCCATGCATGTAAAAATGACTCCGTAGCGTTTTTCATGACTACGTTTAACAGTTACTGGTATTGGTCCAAAGCAGTCGACACCTGTTCGAATAAAAGGTCGTACTGTTGGTTCCAAACGGCATCTAGGTAATTGTCCCATAATAGGTATAGTTGGTTGTGCTTTTTTATTTTTACATGTTTGACATCGAATACATGCACTTTTTACCGCTTGCCTTACCCTTAGAATCCAATATTTTTGACGTAGATTATTTATACACGTGTCTTGTCCATGATGGTGAAGTTGCTCATGATAATGTTTTATTATTAATTTAGTTATTACATGCTTTGGGTCTAAAATAATGGGTTTTTTAAAATCTTCAGTAAAACCATCTAAATTGTTTAGTCTTCCATTAAGACGAATTATTCCATCTTCGTCAAGAATGCAGTTTAAAGTAAACAGTTTGCTACTTTTTTCCACAGTAAGATTTTGTTTTAAATTGTTAATTTCGGAGGAAAATGCATCATGTTGGATACGTTTTAAAAGAAGTTTTTCAGCTTCAGTCAGTTCGTCTACGTCAAGCTCTTTTATTTTAGTCATTATTGCTTTAAAGTCTAAATTTTTTAAATTTTTAGTATCTATACTTGTTTTCAAATTTTTAATAAATCTTAACATCCATCCAGTAGAACGCAGTAATTTAGTCCATTTTGAGAAGTATTCTGGATTTGGAACCGGAAGATTTATTTTTGGAAAGTTAAGAAATACGTAGTCCTTTCGTTCTTCTAATAAAGTGACATCAGAAGTTTCATTATTGTTGGTATCTCTTTCCTGAGGCCAGTTTTCAGGAGCAAGTTTTCAGGAGAAAGTTTGGTCCATAAAGCCATCTACTGTGTTCAGATAAGTCTAGTTTGTAAATTCTTTTTGTTGCTTCGTCTGCAACATTTTCTTTCGAACCTACATGTCTCCACTGATTAGGATTAGTCAATGTTTGAATTTCTCCTAGTCTCTGAGCTACAAACATTTTAAATCTTTGTGCTTCTGAACGAATCCATTGTAACACAGTTTTCGAGTCACTCCAGAAATAAGTCTTACCAATATCAAGATTTAGGTTTTGATTTAAATAAGTGCCTAGTCGTGCACCCATTAGAGCAGCCTGAAGCTCTAACCTAGGAATCGAAATTGGTTTCAGACTTGTAACCTTTGCTTTAGCATTCACAAAAGAGATTTATACGGAGTTTTCTTCTTGAATGCGAAGGTATGCTACTGCTGCAATTGCTCTTTCTGAAGCATCACAGAAAATATGCAATTGTATGTCACTTAATTGTCGATTTAGTTGTCTTAGTATTGTCTCGGAATATTAAATTTAAAAATTTGTTGTAAATCATTTATCCAAATTGTCCATCTGTTATTTAAACTGTCAGTAATTTCATCATCCCATCCTAATTTAGATTTCCAAATATCTTGTAGTAAGATTTTCCCCTGAATGGTAAAATTTGTAAGAAATCCTAAAGGGTCAAATATTGACATTACTACTTTGAGAATTTCTCTTTTTGTAGGACGTTTTGTATTATCTAATATTTCCTGTTTAACTTTGTGAAATTTTGTCTTGAATGTAAAAGTATCATTATTATGATTCCAAAATACACCTAAAATTCTTTCTATTGACTTTTCAGGATCTCCCTGTAAGTCCTTATGACCTTTATTTATTAAGTCTGGGTCAATATTGTCAAGAATGCTCTCTGAATTGGATGACCAATTACAAATTGTAAATCCACCTTTTGAATGAACAAAAATAATGTCATTTATTAATTTTTTACCTTCCTCCAGAGAATCTACAGACCCTAAATAGTCATCCATGTAGTGGTCATCAATTATAGCTTTACATGCCTCTGGAAAGTCTTTCATAAAATCTCTTGCATTTCTATTCTTAGCCTCTTGTGCAAGGCAAGGTCCGCTACAAGATCCAAAGAATACAACTGTCAGTTCGTAGGTATCAGGTTCTCTTTCTCTGTCCATTTTCCTAAATAAAAATCTTTGTGCGGCACAATCTTCTTGCCGTACTTTAACCTGTAAAAACATTTCTTTTATGTCTGATGTAAAGGCATATTTTTTAATTCTAAAATTAAGTAAAATTTTAAAAAGGGAATTATAAAGGTCCGGTCCAGTTAAAAGGCAATCATTTAGGCTTAAATCGTGCGATTTCGAACTAGCGTCAAAAACAATGCGTAATTTAAGTTTGTTAGGGTTTACAATGCCAAAATGAGGTAGATACCATATTTTCGAATTTTCAGTATCCACTTCTTCTGGAGTAAGTTTTCTAATATAATTTTTCTTCTCAAGATCCTCCATTTTGTCGCAATATGCTTTCCCATAAAGTTTGTCATTATCCATTTTTCTTTCTGTGCATTGTAACCTCCTCATTGCATTGTTACGACTTTCTGGTAAAACCATATCTTCATCTTTCCATAATAAGCCTGTTTCGAATCGATTACCTACTCTCTTCATCGTTTTGTCTAAAATATTCTTTGCTCGTATATCTTCCCTAGAAAAACCTTTATTAATATGTTCTACGCCTAGATTATCAAATTTCCATTGATCTTTTACTAATTCATGTAATAGATCTAAATCGTCTCTTTCTTTAACACTAATATGACAAATATATCCCTCTGATTTGTTAAAATTATGTTCTTTTCCTATATTACCATGAATTACCCACCCTAAAAGAGTTTTACTTAAAGCAGGTCCATTCCATGGCCCTGTGATAACATTTCTATTCACAAGTAATGGCCAATTGTCCTGTCCTATTAAAATTTTGGGTTTAGCATTAGTCATCGATTTACATTTGTTATTAATATACGGATAACATTTAGTTATCTCATCAATATCCACTGTTTGAGTCGGAAGTGAGAGTCCTCTCATTGTTCTTACGTGCCTCAGTTGAAAATCCTTTGATCCCTCTTCAGTACTGATAGTGAAACTTAACAGTTCTCGAGTCATGTTGTTCCTTGGTCTGATTGTTTGTCCACTGGCTGCAGAGTTGTTGTTGTGGTCCATCTAGCTCCAAAATATCAGCAAGGTCTTGATCAATGAGGGAAACAGTTGAAGCATCATCTAAAAGTACATAAGTATTGATACTTTTGTGGTTGTAGCGTATAGATACTGGTAGAATTTTCAGAAGAACACGAGTCTTATTGAAAATGTGACAATTTACTTGTTCATTATTTTCATTAATTATTGTCTTGGAAGTTGATGGAACTACTTCGATTTCATTATTATCAGTGACTTCGTCCTTATGTAAAAGAGTGTGATGGTATCTTTTACAATTATTAATACCACATGCCTTTTTCCGTCGACAGTCATTCAAGCTATGGTATGGAGTCAAACAAGAAAAACAAATTTTATGTGTAGTGAGTAAATTCCATCTTTGGTCAACAGTCAAATCTTTAAACGATGAACAGCTACTTAAATGGTGCAATTGTTTATTGCAACAAATACATTTTTTCTTTGAAATTGTCGTCATAGTTACGTCTTTTTTAAAAGTAGTTCTTTTGAACTTTGAATTATTGTCATTAGAACTATCAGAATAAAATTTTGGCGGTTGTATTTGGCATGCCATCATGGCTTTTCTGTCGAGCCAGTCTGAAAACTCGATTAATTTAAAATTTGGAGAAGTTTTGTCGGAAATATATTCTGTCCACATCATTTTATACGTAGTAGGTAATTTGTTCATTAGATCATGAAGGAGAATTGGATTCTGTAAATGATCTTTGGCGTTTAAGGATTCTATAGTTCCTACAAGATTTTTCACTTCGTCAGAAAAGTTAATCAGCATATCTAAGCGATCATCCTTTACTGTAGGATAATGTTTAACCTTATCAAGGAGCATTAAAACAATATGTTCAGGTTGTCCAAATCGTCTTTCTAAAATATTGATTATTTTATCGACATTTTGGGGCATAATCAACAAACTTTGGACGATTTTAAGAGCATTACCCTTAAGAGCTTTTTGTAAGCGACAGTGATTTTCCTCTTGAGAGTAGCCACATAATGCCGTAGAGTGTTTAAATTGATAAATAAAATTTGGCCATTCGGTGGGATTTCCAGAAAAGTATGGTAAATCCTTTGGCATTGATTGTCTAGTTAAAATTTTAGTAATATGTGCAGGTGTTATCTGACTACCACAGGCATTATCATCATTGGGATTATTTGGAAAAGATTTTGGTACAGTATTTCTTACCTCTTCCATTGGTGTCTCTAATCTACCTTTTTCCCATGGATTGACACCGTCTAGCCATTCCTTTATGTTAGGTCGGGTAACAATGGACTCCTGTGACTCTGACTCCTCATCACTTTCCCTCGAGCTTTCCTCTATTATCGCTAGTTTCATGGCATACTCCAGGTCAAGATATTCCTGTTTCTTCTTGAGTTCCTCTTGTTCCAGTTCTTTCTTTCTCATAGCAAATTCTAGTTCAATTTTTCGTCTTCTTGATTCGGTCGTGTCAGCAGTCTTCTTTGTCTTTGATTTGCTCCTTGCGTCACCATTACTTTTTGAGCTCCGAGACTTCGGTGGCCCTAGATATGTCGAAAGTTCTGGTTGCAGGACATCAGTAGATTGTCTGTTTTCTGTAACGTCTGTCGTTTTTTTGTTGTCTGGATTCTTTGCCTTGAGACGTTCACTTCTTTGTAGAGACATTTTCCACGGTGCAGTTCTTTAGACGAGAAGGACCATATATTGTAGGATATTTACCTAAAAAAGATATATTAGATCCCGGTCGAAGAACCATATATTGTAGGATATTTACCTAAAAAAGATATATTAGATCCCGGTCGAAGAACCGTTTTTGAATCTAATATTTTTCTATAATTTCTGTTTTCAAAAATAAATTCTTGTCAGCTTGAAATATTATTTTATTCTGTCTTTGTTTTTACAATTATTGTTTTTTCACAGTAAACCATGTTTTATATAATAAATTATCATTCTAGTAAACTAAGTTTACTAAGTCTTAATGTCTTAATATATAAAATTAAATACAGTATGTCTATTTAAAAAATAATAATAATTAACAAATATTAAAAACTATTTAAAATATAACATGTCTTAGTAAGATAGTTTGGGAATTTATATTTGTGCATTTTGTAGATGAGTCCATTTGTTCAAACTGAGTCAAATGCTTTCTCGATGTCGAACGCCGCTAGCACGGTGCTTTGATTTTGTCTAAAACCTTGTTTGACATAGTTAACGATATTAATGATTTGAGCTACCGTGCTATGGCCCTTCCTAAAGCCGTATTGTATGTCTGGTATTAGATAAATAAATAAATAAATAAATAAATTTTATTTGCTCACACTTACAATAAATATGTTTATGGTTGTCAAAAGAGAAAAAAAAACTATAGAAAAATTTGATATCTCTAAATAGAATAAAACATAGAAATACAAAATATGTTTAAAGATTACATATTGTTTAACATTTTTTATGCACAGAAAAATACTAAGAACATAAATATCACATAAAAAAATATAATATGACATATACAATTACATAGTGCACGTTGTCTGTTATTAAAACAGAAAGAACAAAATTAAAAATTAAAAAAATTGAAAAGATAAAATTCACAAGGAAAATTAAAAATTGAAAAGATAAAATTCACATGGAAAAGTCTTCTGGAGTGGTGTCAAAGAACTCTTGAGTAGAGTAATATGCTTTATGTATTAGAATATTCTTAATAACTAGACTAAAGTTTTTTGATGTCAATTGTCTTATATTAATAGGCAGATGATTGAATAATTTAAAACATAAATAATTCAACGGTTGTTGCGTTCTGTTTAGCCTATGGAAAGGAATTTTTATTAAGTCTTTTGATCTTGTGTTATATTCATGGATATCTGAGTAATTTTCAAAAAGGTTGTTTTTAACATATAACAAACAGTGGTAAATAAAAATGGATGGAACCGTCAGTAGATTGTACTTTTTAAATATTGGTTTGCAATGTTGTCTACAATCAGCATTTTCTAAAATTCTTAAAACTCTTTTTTGTATTTTAAAAATTCTGTCCGAATCAGTAGAATTTCCCCATAACAAAATACAATAAGATATTAAACTATAAAAATTACTGTAATAAAAAGTCAATGATGTAGAGAAGTTAGTTAACTCCATAAGTTTTCTGATTTGAAATGCTACTTTGTTTAATTTTCCTGCTAGTTCATTAACATGATCTTTCCAATTAAGGCATGGATCTAGAAAAACACCCAATAATTTAACTGTTTGACTATTTGGATCCGAAAACTTGATTTTTTGGGTTTTATTTACATTTACACAAAGAGAATTGGAATTACACCAAATTACGGTGTCCTGTATAGCATCTTCACTAAGATGTTCTAATTGTAATGATGTTTGTCCTACGTTTACTGCTGTCGCATTATCAGCATAAAATACTTTTAATTTAGCAGAAATACTAGATGGCAAGTCATTAACAAATATTATAAAAAATATTGGACCTAATATTGATCCTTGGGGTACTCCAACTGATACGGGCAGAGCTTCAGATATGTCTCCATTACTCAATATAACTTTCTGATATCGATTACTTAGATATGACTGTAGCAGGTTCGCCTCTAATGCCATAAAATTGTAGCTTTTCCAAAAGGTGCTCATGATTTACACAGTCAAAAGCCTTTGTTAAGTCAATCATTGTTGCACAAGGATGTTGTTTTTCGTCTACAGCTTCTAAAACCTTTTCAACAATTTTTATAAGAGCATGGGTGGTAGATTTATTTTTTCGATATCCGTATTGGTGTTCGCTGAATATATTACGTTTTTCGAAATATGATACAATTCTTTCTTTTAGAGCAGCTTCAAATATTTTTGCAAAGATTGGAATCACCGAAATAGGTCGAAAATTACTTATATCTATGGAATTACATTTTTTTGGTATTGGAACTAATTTGGATATTTTCAAGGCATCTGGAAAGATACCTTTTTTAATACAAATATTAAATATATAGGTTAAAATCGGTGCCAACTCTGTGGCCAAATATTTTACGATTTTTGTGTTTATCCCGTAAATATCCTTACTACTAGTGTTTTTTAAATTTTTTATACAATTTTCTATCTCCTGCGGAACTAAAGGCTGGACAAAAAAAGAACAACACGGTGATTCATGAGTACTCCTCAAAAAATACATACTGTCTATTTCGTTGTACTTACGTTTTTCGGATTAACGAAAACGTTTTTTAAAAATTTTTATTTTATTTTAAATACAACTTTATAGTGTAGAATCTAACATCAGACTGACTATTTTAAAATGATATAAAGTTTAAAGTAAATTTTACAGTATCAGCTAAATATAATATTCATCATTAATTTATTTTATAGTAAGGTAGAATGGGTCACATAACTCCTCCCTCCTTAGAATGAAGTTGTGGTTGGAACAAGCAAAACTTCTGGTTGTTGCTGGGGTGAGTTCTCTCGGTAGAAGTTGTAACTGCATTTTCTTCTGAAATTTCCTTTAGGTGGATGGTATTCTTGGACTTTCGAATTTTCTTAAAAATAAACCATATTAATAAAAATAACAAGAAAATATAAAGGGGTATGGTCCAAGGGTGATGACTTGAAATAACGTCAGGCTGTATTGGTTGTAGTTGTTCTATTTTTGATTGTAATTTGTAAAGTTCGTCTAACGGTACAGTTTCTAAACGGAGCTTCGTCGCAGAGTCATTGATTTCATGAGTTTTGATATCTGGAAGCAGCAGTGGTGTTGCTTTGACTTCTTTCTTGTCGTTTGTATATTCGAACAGCGATGTTTTTATGCTGCATTGATATGGAACTTCTATTAAATAGGTACCTTGTAGTACGATGAAGTCATTTCTGTCGCAGTGAATTTGTAACTTTTCTTCTTTTGGAAAGATACCAATGTACTGTGATTTGCTCACTTCTTCAATTAAAGATGTCGCAATTGTAACTGACGCTATTTTGCAATGTGGGGTATTATTTCCCAATTTTAGAATCGAAAACACACAATCATCTTCGATTTTTCCATGTAAGAGTTTATTGTCCTGACACAAATAAATTGGGTCCAAATATTGGCAACATTCAGCATTGTATTGGAACATCTCGTTACTCATTGTGAAGTAGGAATTTGTAGGGATTATTACGGAGAAATTTTGGGTAGGTATAGAGTACAGATGATAGTGAATAAAAATATCTGGATGTACAATAGGAACATGTAAGGCAAAAACCAACCTATTATTTGAAAAATATGCTTCTACTTTAATGATATCGTAAAATTTGTGGATATCATTAATTTTTGAATATACTAATTGTTTGACTGCATGGTGTTTTAAAAGATATAATAATATTGATTTCATTTCTTCAACAGAGACAATGCTATGGTGTAAACTTCCTAGCTTTGCAAAAGATATGGCATTCTCGATATTAATAAGAAATGAGAGTAAGGTGTCAAGGCTAAATTTTATTTGTGATAGTATATCCGATAAGGCATAATAATGCAAATCATCTTTAAGCAGTTTCTCAAAAGATTTTCGTAAAATATCCTGATTGTGAATAATTAAAGAGAATGTTTTATTATTATTTTTAATAATTTCTTTTGTAATAGATATTTGCTGATTTACATTTTTAATTACTTGATTCTGATTTTCCTGCAGCTGTTCAATCATTTGATCATACTTAATAGCATCTTCCTGATCTAAATTACCGGTGATTGCCTTAATAATATTACCTAATCCGTTTATTAAACCACGTTTTTGTCTAATGTTAAAAGGGAATATAGAATAAAATTTTGATTTAACACTTTGCAATTCGTATTTCACATGGTTTTCCATTGTTTTTAGGAAATCTCCGTAAGTATTATTTTCTACTGCGGTTTTGTTTACTTTAAATATTCTACAAAGATTATCTTCTAGATTTCTGATTTCTAAGTAAATTGGTTTGATGTCAATGTAATGTAAAAATGTGTGTGTGCCAACTTTAATTTTTGCTTCCCCTAACTTAAAGGGTAAGATCCCGGGGTTGTTCTTCAGGTTCTTCACCGTCACTGTTTGAGTCATCGTCATCGTTAGAGTCATTGACATTGTCAACAGGATCCTGCAACAATTCCTTTGTTTTAGTTGTAGGCCTTTTAAAAATATTTTTATGATATATACTACGATCTGTTTGTAATTTTAAACCCTTATCAGCGACTATATTTTCACGAATGAATGGAGGATTTAATTTCTTTCCTCGCGTTTTTACATTGTGTCTGTAAGCAGTTGTTTGTTTAGAATAGTCAGGTGGTACTTCTCTATTTTCGTTTAATTTTGAAATTACTTTTTCCTTTTGTTGCTGAGAGCTTTTATAAATATTATTGTATAGTATTTGGGTCTTTTGTTTATGCTCTTCAATGTAATTATTTACCAATTCTTGTTGAATGTCAATGTCAAATGGATCTTTGGTATTTAAATGTCCAGATATAATGTCAATAGGTTTATGTTTTGTTACTGAATGTATGGAATGATTGTATCCAAAAATTGCATAAATCATAAGGTCAACGGTAGGTTTTTCTGGGTATTCTAATTTGAGTGCCCGTAAATGCTCAAGAATTGTAGAATGAAATCGTTCTATACAAGCATTACTGTTGGAATTTTTGGGAGTTGTAAAATAAATATCGATTTTGTGTAATTTACAAAAATCAATTACTGTAGAGTTTTTGAACTCCGTGCCACTATCAGCAATAATTTGTAAGGGCAAACCATGAAATGACATAAACTTTATTAATGCCTCTATTATGGAAATGGCATCTGCTGATCTTATTTGAAAAGCTTGTCCGTATTTTGAAAAATTGTCAAAAATTTTGTATTGTCGGCTTGAAAAACGTCTAGATGTAAAATTTCAAAAGGACATTTAGGAGTGGGTGTCAACTGATATTTAATTTTTGGTGGATTTCGGTCATATTTGGTACGCTGACAAATATCACAATCATTTACATAAGACCTTACGTCGTTATCTAGATTTGGCCAATAATACTTTCTTTTTAGTGTTTTAATTGTTTCTTAAATTCCACGGTGATTTGTTTTAATTCTATGATTATACACAATTAAATCTCTTTGTTTTTCGTTATCAATTACATCTTCTAATATTTTATTGCATTTTATAAATTTAAATGCTGAGTCACTAAATGTTTCTATCATTAGATTACTTAAGCTTTTGTAAATTTCGTCATTGTCGTCATCTTTTATGAAAAATGCATAAGTATTTTTAGGTTTTCCAAAGTCTTTTAAAAACTGTATGATTGGGGATAAATCATTATTTACAATATAAATAGTCCATATTTGTTTTTTATTATCAAATATAGTTTTCTTGGAAAGTTTTCGTGGTAAGGAAGATTTATGTATGTGTAATTGGTGTTTAAAAACATTTATTGGGTTTTCAGTGGGGTGTATACCTAGTACAGGGTTTTCTGCACTACTATGTACTGTAACTTCATCAGTAACTTGTTCGGGGTTTGTTTCTATAGGTTCAGATAAGAACTCAGGTGGAATAATGTCGTCAATTGTCTCAATTTCTCTTGTAGTTAAATTCGGTCTTGTATTTCTTATATATTCCTCTATTTCGTTGTCTATGTCTCCAGGATTTCCTATAAGGGAGTCGATCTCTTCTAAAGGATTCGTTTCTGTTTCATTTGGATGTATTTCAATTCTGGACAGAGCGTCTGCATGACTTATTTTTGATCCTTTAACATAATGTACTTTATAATCATACTCTTCTAGCTGTAGTCTCCAACGCACTAACCTTGAGTTAGGTTCTTTTAAGGACATTAACCATTGTAATGGTTTATGGTCAGAATAGATGTTGATTGTTCTGCCAAACAAATACGGACGAAAATATTTAGTAGCCCAATGGATTGCTAATAATTCTCGTTCGATTGTGCTGTAGTTCTGCTCACTGCTATTAAGCGTTCTGGAGGCGTAAGCAATAGGTTTGTCAGATCCAAGGGGTCCTTGTGAAAGAATTCCACTTATCGCAAATTTACTTGCGTCTGTTGTTAAATTGAAAGGTTTAGAAAAATCTGGATGACTTAAAATTGGATCGTTAGTTAAAAGTGATCTACAATGGTCAAAACTTTTTCTGTAAGTATCGTCAATTTTGATTTCTGCTCCTTTTTTCAAGCATTGAGTGAAAGGCTTTGTTATGGCTGCAAAATCTTTAATAAATTTTCTATAATAACCCAAAAGTCCTAAAAATCTTCTAATTTCTGTAATAGTTTTAGGCATAGGATATTCGAGTATCGCTTTAATTTTTTCCGGGTTTGGTTTAACACCGTCTGGGGTTACAATATGACCTAAAAATGCAGCTTCCTTGCGAAGGAATTCAGATTTATCTAACTGAATTTTTAAATTAGTTTCCCTTAATCGTTGGAATACTTTTTTCAAATTGACTATATGCTCTTGTAGTGATGTTGAATACACAATTATGTCATCCATATAAACAAAACAAATTTCGTGCTGCAAACCTTTGAGTATTTCATCCATAACTCGCTGTAAGGTAGCTGGTGCGTTCTTCAATCCCATTGGCATACGAATGTATTCGTAATGACCGTTTTCGACATTAAAGGCTGTTTTCTGAATGTCTTCTGGAGCCATCTCAATTTGGTGGAAGCCACTCGCCAAGTCTAAAGTCGAAAAATATTGACATCTGCCAAGTTTGTCCAAAATATCGGTAATATTTGGCAAGGGATATCGATCGTCAATAGTCTTCTCATTGACTTTTCTATAATCCACAACAATTCTCCATTTCTTTTTGCCGCTTGCGTCTGCCTTCTTCGGGACTATCCAAATAGGAGAGGACCATGGACTATTACTAGGACGAATTATGTCTTGGTCCAACATACTATTAATTTGTTTCCGTACTTCCTCTTTATGGATATAGGGATATCGGTATGATTTGGTATATACAGGAATTTCATCCTTAGTTTTTATATTATGTTTTAATTTGTTTGTAAACGTTAATTTTTGTCCTTCGTAATGAAAAATATCTGAGTAAGATTGACATAATCGCATAATTTGATATCTTTCTTCCTCATTCATATGGTCTGTACGAATTAAATTACAAATGTCATGAACTTCGTTAGGTACAGGAACAATGTCAGCATGGTATATCTCAAAGTCATTGTCAATAAATTTATCTGTTCTTATCGGTCTATAAAATTCAATGTCGGCAACAGTATCACTAGGATTTTCTATTTCTACCCAAGCATAATTATTTTTAGCCGTTGTCAAGGATGGTTTTATAAAACAATCATTTATTTTAGTACAAGGAACTATTATATTACCATTTTTTTGTGTGACAGGAATTTTTACTTTACTTATAGTATGAGGCATAATTTCTGTATAAAATAATACCTTTTGTTTTGAATCAAAATAATGAATTGCATTTTGTGAATTGGGTGTAATTAATATTGAATCATTAAAATTAATTTGTGCATTTAATTTTTTTAAAATATCTAATCCGATTAAACCATCAAAATATCTATGAAATTTAAATAAACAAAATTTAATTAGTTCGTTACTATTAAATTCAGGAAAAGAGGGAATAGATACACAATGATCTCTCTGTGATTTTTGAAATATGGAACAAACTGTAAATGGTTCCTTATAGATATTTTCGGAAAAGAATTTAGAAGCTATTTCTGGATTTAAAAATGATTTAGTTGCACCAGTATCAATTAAAAGTTTCAAAGGGGGATTTTGTATTTGTATGTAGGGTAGTTCGGTTTTGTCATAAATAGAGTTGATTTCTATTACGTTTTCTCTATTTGGAAAGGGGTTTCCTGAAAATTTTGGTCGGAACTTTCAGAGTCTACAAAAGGAATCTGATCTAACTCGAAATTTTCTGTGTCCTGATTAGATTGTTCATAATAAATTGATTCACCATTTTCTGAAAATAAACTGTCATGATTCTCAGAACTTTCTACGTTGTGTAGTTCTTCCATGATAACATCTGGTCTTTGATTAGGATTGGACTGAAATCAATTTTGATTTTGGAAATTATAAGGTCGAATTTGATTTTGAGAATTATAAGGACGATTTGTAACTTTCGTTACCACGCTCATTGGTGTTGGTTTAGGCAAAGTATTTTGAGGGGGATTTTTCCAGACATTTCGATTTCCGAATACTTGTGAATTTGTTGGAAATCTTTGAGGTTGAGTGTTCACTCGAGGCGGTAATTGAATTGGTCCTCGTGGAAACTGGTTTTGAGTTTGATAAGTCATTGGTTTTGGTTGAAATGAAGTTTGAGAAGAAAAATTTGGTGTCTTACTAGGAGGTTTTGCTGAATTTGATTGGGGATGATTATATTTTTGTAAATAGCGAATATTATTATCTTCAATTATATATTTTTGTGCTTCAGCCAAATTAGTTGGTTTCATAGCCCTAATCATCGAACTTTGTGGTTCTTTTAGTCCTACTAATAAAGTATGCAATGCATGAGCATCGTATAAAGCTTTCTTACTAGTTACTATAACTTCATTATTTTCGTGTATATTAATATAATTATGTAATAAATTTAAAGTTGAAAGAACCCTTGCATAAAACTGCAAAGAATTTTCATTTGCATTCTGCCTTAATGCACTCATATCTGCTAACAAACTACTTTCATTTCTTTGGTCGCCAAAATGAGTAATTAACAACCCTTTAATAACATTCCAATCATTGGATCCGCTAAGATTAAAAACTTCTTCTGCAGAGCCAGATAGTTTTGATAATATACTATTAACTAAATGTTTATTTTGTGTACAACCCGCATTTTCATGATTCCAAAATTCATTTAACAAATCAGTAGCGGTAGAAATATATCTATATAATCTAGTCGGATTTTCATCAAAAGTGGGTACCGTTTGCAAAAATTTTATATCAAAAACTGGAGGATTTGGCATGGTTCTAGATGAAGATGCCAAAATATTATTTAATTCTATATTTATTTCGTTAATTCTATTTTGTTCTAACGTTAAACGTTCTAAAGATTCTACTAATTGATTTGTACTATCCAAATTATTTTCACTGAAGGAAATATTGGGATAGGAGTCTGACATGAAAAATATAGGAAATTACAATGAGTAACTTACCATTGGAAACTTGTCTTCATGGCACTAGATCGATTCTGGATACCACTTGATATTTTCATTTATTTCTTCTTTATTTCGTTTTTCTCTTGTTAGGTTATTCCCGATAAAGAGTAAACTCACGATTTTCTGCGATAGAAACCTTCGAGGAATGATCCTACTGACTGCGCCACTTACGTTTTTCGGATTAACGAAAACGTTTTTTAAAAATTTTTATTTTATTTTAAATACAACTTTATAGTGTAGAATCTAACATCAGACTGACTATTTTAAAATGATATAAAGTTTAAAGTAAATTTTACAGTATCAGCTAAATATAATATTCATCATTAATTTATTTTATAGTAAGGTAGAATGGGTCACATAACTTTGTTGTTAATGTTATCACAAATAGTTTTTGCCACATTTATAAAAAAGTTGTTAAATTCGGTGGCTGATATCTTTGATACAGGTTTTGTTTTCTGCTTTACTAACGTATTTATCATTTGCCATGTTGCCGAACTTTTGTTGGTGGAATTCTCTATCAACTTTATATTTGCCTGTTGTTTAGCTTCTCGTATTGCAGCCCTATAGTTTTTTTTCAAAAGTCTATGCAAGTTGTTGATTTCCTCCGAAGGTTTACACTGTTTTATTATATTAGTTGCAAATATTTGATCTCTTAGTTTTTTTAAATCGTTATTGTACCAATTTAATTTAGTAATATCAGCTGCTTTTTGTTTTTTCTCTGGAAAACAGTTATAAAAGATTGTTAAAAATATACTTAAAAAACAATTAAAAATATTATTTGGTTCTTTCGAATTTTTTTCAAGAAAGAGCTTCCAGTCATATTCTATAAAATTACTTTTAAATGTTTTCAGACCATTTTGCGTTATATGTCGAACTTTATAGTAGGTGGCATTTTTAATAAAATTGTTAATATTGATGGTTGCAACTATTCCTTTATGATCAGATATATCAAAATCAACAACTTTTACATCTATTGTATTATTATTTAAATTTGTGATTAGGTTATCAATACAAGTTTTTATTCTTGTAGGCTCCGTTACAGTCATTCTAAGATTATGCGCTTCTAACAAATCCATCAATTCATTTATATTTTTATTCCTTGGTACCGCAATGTAATCTTCATTGAAATCACCATTGATTATGATACTACAATCTTTATATTTTGTAATCTGTTCTAACAAAACTGAAAATTTTTGTAAGAATGCCAAAAAGTTTTCATTATAAGGTGCTCGATATGTTGTAATTATTATCATTTTAAAATCAACAAGTTTTACTGCACAACACTCGAAGACAAGCTCTTGACATAAATTATTAAAAGTGTCAATTTTGATAAAGTTTATTGTTTTTTTAACAAAAATTGCAGACCCTCCATGAATTTTATCTGTTCTACTATAAAAACTACTTAAAATATAATTTTCAAAACTAATACATTCTAAATCATCATGCACAGCCCATGTTTCAGTAAAACATAGTATGTCAAAGTAATTATTGTGTTCATTAATTACTTCTATTTCACCAATTTTATTTTTGATGGATTGCGTATTATAGTACATCAGTCTTAGTTGCTTTATTTTATTAGTACTAGTGCTATTTACCTTAAAACCTTCTTGAATACCTGTCGGGATAAGGTGATCGTTTTGGGAAGAACTGTTTCCGGTTGTAGTGTGGTCTAGCTGAATAACTTCTATTTTGTGTGTAAGATTGGTATTTTCGAAAAAAATATTCCGACACTGTTATACCCACCGGCCACATCGTTGGATCTAGAATACTTTCCTTTATGTTTTTGTTAACCGCTACCTTGAAAGAATTACATGTAATATCCTTAGATTTTACTTGTTCACATATAAAGTTCACATATTAGTCCTTTGTGATTAAGTGTTTTATATATTCTGTTAAGTATTATTATGTCAATTATTTTGGCAGTTACGTTAAGTAATGAAATGGGGCGGTAGCTCTCTAATAGTCGTTGGTTTTGGTATAGGTATTATGTTAGCATTTTTTAGTTGGTTCGGGTAGTGTTGTAATTTTAATATTGCGTTTGTTATGTATGTTAGTTGTATAATTGCCCTTTTTGGTAAGTTTTTAAACAAAATAGAGTGTAGATTGTAGGGCCCAGGTGCTTTTTTAGTTGCTAGTTTGTCTATTGTTTCTCTGATTTCTTTGGGAGATGTCAAGTCCTCAGGCGGTACTGGTGATATTTCTGTGTTTTTTAGTCTGTAAATTTCGTCATTAATTTGGTTGTGTTTGTCTGTATTTGTTGTGTTATTTTTAAAACAGGAAGCAAAGTGCTGTGCTAAGGCATTGCTTTTCTGTATGTCATTGTATAATGTTGTATTTGTTCCTTGTAGGGCTGGGATATTTGTTTGTGTCTTTGTCAGTTTTCTAGTTTGTCGCCAAAGTGTGTTATCGTTAGGGTTAATGGCTTCTAAAAAGGTATTCCATTTTCTGTTTTTGTATGATTTAATTTCGTTGTTAATGTGTCTACCCAGTTCTTGTAATTGTTGTCTGTCTTCGTAATATCTGTATTTTTGCCATCGTTTTCGTAAGTTATTCTTGAGTTTAATCATATTAATTATGTTGTCTGGTAATATGTCTCGTCTTTCTTGTATTGTACGCTTTAATGTTATTTTGTTTCTTGTTTTCGTAATTAACTGTATAAAATTATTTAATTCCATGTTGATTTCTTGTGTAGTATATATCTTGTTGTTTAAAATAATTTTATTGTTAATTTCTCGTCTAAATGAAAACCAGTTTGTCTTGGAGTAGTCGTATATTTGTTTTGGTCGTCCAGTGTTTACCTGTTTTATGTTTGTTTCAAATATAATTGGAATGTGGTCAGAAGTCATCGTTATTTTTGTTCTTAAATTTTGTACTGTAATGTTTTTAGTTATGACTAGGTCCAGAGTGCTTGGCGTCATGTTGTTGAATGGGTAGAAAGTTGGTTCGTCAGTGTGAAAAATACATAAATTGTCTGTTTTAGTTATGTTTAGTAAAAGTTTGCCGTTTCTGTTTGGTATGTTACAGTTTTGGTCCCAAAGTGAATGTTTTGCATTCAAGTCTCCTGTCAGTAGCACTTTGCTCCCTGTCGCAAAAAAGTTATGTAGATCTGTTTCTGTATCTGTCAGTGTGTAAGATGGGCTGAAATACGCCCCTATTATTATCAGTCCTTGTTCTAACTTTATTATTTTATGCTCGCATTTTGCGTTTGTATTGGGGCGTATTTCATGTTGTATGTTGTGTTTTATTAGAAGAGCTACACCCCCTTGTCGTCTGTCTGTGTCTATTTTATCTTGTCTGTACGTTTTGTACCATTTTATGTAAAATTTGTCTGTAGGAAGTAAATGTGTTTGTGTCAAAACTACAATGTCAAGTTTTTGTTTTTGTATAAAAGTTATAACTGTGTGTAACTTGTTTTTTAGTCCGTTTGTATTGTAGGTACAAATTTTCAATTTGTTTGTCTGTATGTTGACGAAGTTTAAAAGTTATATTTGTCGATATTCTGTGTAAAGTTGTTGTAAATTATGAATTTTTCTATCTTACTTGTTGCATTTCGTAACTCTTTGATTAGGTCACTTACCGCCCTGGTCAATTCATCGAGATTTACAAGGCTGTTGAGCTCTTCGAATAGACTGTTTCATTAAATTTTTCCATTTTGTTGGAGGGGGTGTGTAATGTTTTGGCTACCATTGATGGTGTCTTTGCCTTGGGTAGTTGTGGATATTCTTGATCTATGGGTTTGGCTTTGTTACCTTGTCTTTTATCCCAAGCATTTATAGTGGGTATCGGTGCTGGAATATACCTTTTGGTGTTGTTTGCGCTGATTTTTTTTCGCTCTTCTATTATACTTAATTTTTTCAAGTAAACCGGGCATTCTATTGAGTTTGCGGGATGATCGCCTCTGCAATTTATGCATTTTTCCGGGGTGTCACGCGTTTTCGTACATACTCTTGTGCTGTGTGGTCCTGCGCACTTAAGGCAATTTGGCATTCTACCGCAATTGGTAGTAGCGTGACCCCACGCTTGACAATTATGACACTGTATTATTTGTCTTACGTTTTTCCTCAGTTCCCAGGTAATTCTAGTGTTCGCTATAACTCTTATGTTTTTGTTTAAGTATTCTAGTGTTATGGCAGTGTCTACTGTTATTAGGAAAAGTGGACGATACTTGGTGTTCATTTCAAATATCTCTCTGGGCTGGATCTCATACGCGTTAATAGGTTCATCTGCGATTTCTTCAGCTGTGATGCCTTCACCTAGACCCCGGAGCACAAATGCGTGTGATTTGTCTTTTTGTTGAGTGTAAGTAAAGTATCCTGCTTTTTCTGATTTAAGATTGTTCAGGAGGTCTAAATATTCCGTCTCGTTGGCTACAGTGAGGATCGTAGAATTATTTGTGTATTTTATTTGGTGCTCATCTTTTACAATTTGCTTTAGTGTTTTAGTGAACTCCTTATGGTTATCTACCACTCCATCTAGGATAATTGGAGGACAAAACTTTCTTTTTATATTGATAGTGTTTTTATTGTTTTGTTTTATTTTCATCGTTTTTGGAGATTTAATGCTTGTTTTTCTTTTTCTTTTTTGTTTATTCTGTTCAATTTCTGTTTTTTCATCATCTGACAGACTCGTTTCGTCATTTTCGGATATTGCTTGATACCTGTTGCTAATATCAAGTGATCGTTTAGCTTTTTGTTTTATTAAGTTTTTGAGGTTGGTAGTTTTCCTAGGTACCTTAAAATCATCTCCAAGTGTCTCGTTACTGTTATTTTCGCTGTTTTTGTTGTTCCCATGGAACCAGCTGGTAGGAGTGAGAATTTCCTTTGCCGCTACATTTCTCTTATCTGTTCTTATGGGGCTTGTTTCCATATTTTCAGTTTGCATTTGTGTTTCTTTGTTCTGATTGTCTGATAGTATGTTATATCTTATGTGTTCTGGTAGTTCCTTATGTATATCAGACTTGTTATTGCTGATTGTTATGGTAGAATTGTTTCTCACATAATCTGATTGAAATTCTGGGTTTGTGACATTTTTAAGTTCGTTTATACAGTCTTTGGGTAGATTCAAAGTGATTTTTTCTTTACCTGATTCTTCAGATAGGTCCTCAGGTTGGTTCATGGTTATGATGTTAGGTTCAAGATGTATTTGTTCATTCATCTCGTCCTCGTTGGGGTTGTTAATCACTATATCGTTAGTGGTGGTGTCACTAATTTCACAGATTTTATTTTTATCACTGTTTTTTAATAGGATGTTTTCATGCACAATAATGTCGCATGTTTTTATTGGCACTTTCGCTTTACTATTTTTTCTGGTTGATTGTCGCACTTTGGTTTTATTGATTGACGAGTCACTGTCTATGGATTTTTGATTTTTTAACCTGTCTTTAGCTTTCACAATTGTATTTTCGCTCACTATTTTATTTAAAATTTTTTCTTTCATGCGTTTGGTGTATAATGTCTCATACTGGTTTTCTTGATTAAACTTTCTAGCTACAGCCGTAATACTACTCTTTTGTGGATTTATTTTTGTTTAACACTTAATATTAAACTTTAAACTCACAAATCTTTAAATTTATAATTTAACACTAATATTTAGAACGTAAACAGTATTTATTTACATTCACTTTATCGCAAACCGGTATATCTGTATTTCTGCCGTCGCTGCTTCTTAGCCAAGCTAGATTACAGTCCGACGGTAGAACTATGTTACAGTTCAGAATAGTTCTTAGTGCCTGATTTTGATTCTTTTGAAGAATACTTATCTGAGAGTTATTTAACATATACAAAATTGAAGAAAAGTATAGTTAAAATGTGGAAGTACAATTGTTTTGTATATTAATAGCTTACTCCAAGAACTAAGATTCCTTCCCATTCTGTTTAGTAAATTAATTTTTTTTGTAACTTTCTATGTTACATACACAGCATGACTAGAGAATGTTTAATTTTCATCAATTTGTATTCCAAGATATTTCCATTCATTCACCTGTTCTATAGGTACATTACTGTATTGTATACCAGAGTGTGATCCTGTGTCAGTTATATTAAATTTGTTTTTTAAAAACATAAATTTCGTTTTGCATTTATTTAGGATAAGACTATTTACACACAACCAAATATGTATTGAGTTTAACTCGTGACTTAATACATTTACGACATCTTCCACAGTATCCCCAATATAGTATATTAAAGTATTATCAGCAAACAATTGAATTTTACACTTTTCAACACAATGAACAATATCATTAATGTACAGTACAAAAAAACTTGGCCCTAACACTGTACCTTGTGGAACTCCATATTGTGTTTTCACCAAAGACGATGTATTCTTATCGAATTTAGGTTTTTGTTACCTCTTATCAAGATAATTGCTAAACCATTGTAACACTGTACCACCAAGTCCATACCTCTTTAATTTCACAATCAACAATTTTTTATTCACCGTTCCAAAGGCTCTTTTAAAATCTAAAAATATTACTCCGATAACCTTTTTTTCGCCGAGAGCATTTTTCTATTCACCTAAGACTGTTTGCAAAGCGCTTTCACATGAATTGCCTGTTCTAATACCTGCCTGAAATGGTGTTAACAAATGATGGATTTCTACATATTCTTGAAACTGGCTATAGGCAATAGATTCTAAGAGTTTTTCACAAGTGGGTACCGTATTAATCGGTCTAAGTTATTAAGGTTTTACAGTGCTGCTTACTTTTTCAATGGGCATTATAGTTGTTATCTTCCAGGTATCTGGGAATGATCCTTGTTCTAAACTTGTATTAATGGTATGGACAAATCTATCACCTATTGCAGTTGCAGAAATCTCCTAAGTCTTGATTCGGTTTTTCAATCGGTATGGTAATAGGTAGGTACATAATGTATAATAATAGTTATTATCCTAACAAGTGCGGAAAGTTATACTTTCCCGCACGCGAACTGCCGATGCCCGAACGACGCGAAGGATCAATACTTTATACAACTACTGCTCTGGAAGTAGAATTTGAAAGGAATATAACAAATAATTTTTTCTTTTGACACATCTGGCAATAAATTTGTTGTTGCATTTTTAGCTGATTCTACTAGTTCAGGTGGAGTTAAACATCTTTTTTTAATCGACCATTATTTTAAATAGTACACTTTTTTTAATTACCTACACTTTCTTTTTGCGTTTAATACAGTTGCGTTGTGACAGTTGTGACATAAATTAAAAAGGGTTAGGACTGATCGAGTAGTCTCTCTAGTCAAATAAAAACGACAGATAGTCTAGGCGGAATCCGTGTAGTTATGTGGTCATAACCAAATATGTGCGTTTATTAAATACATATAGTCAAGTATGCGACTATTGTGTACTTCGGAGATGACATACTGCGCTCGAAAAGTCAACTTCCAGAGCAGGCGTTGTATAAAGGTTAATAAAGCTTCTATTCTACCACTGATACACCGTTAATGCAAGGTTTGGGAAATGCTTATCCGTATCGAGAAAATAAATCGATTATGGTCAAACAGGGATTATTGGAAATTCTAAATACTTCCATATGAGTATGGTCAAGAGATTTAACCGCGGTAGGTGTTAAGTTGAATTTTAATATTGATGAGTTTCTGTGGTATTTGTTTTTTAGACATACTTTACATTTACTTTTGTATTGTTCGACGTCTTCTGTCATGTTAAACCAGTAATATCGAGAACCTAAAGAACTTTTGACTTCATTAATTCCACAATGACCTTATTTGTAAATTTGGTTATATTCTAAAAGTTCTTCCTGTCTTTTACTGGTTATAACGTCATCTAATATTTTAGTACATTGTATAAATTCAGAAAATGAATTTTTGGAAAACTTTTGTAAAGTTGTTGTAAATAGTTCTGCTAATAATATTTTTCTAAAAAATATTGTGTCTGTTTGTTGTTGTACGACGATCAGCATTCTGTTACACTCGAACGTTTTATTTTTTTTATTGATGTTAAATTCGTCATATATAATTGGAATCTGGTTTCCATATAAATTCAGTACCTACTTTATATGTGATAGGGATTCCAAAAAAAAGATGGCACTGTTTCCAAGTCAGCATTATTTTCTTCAGATTTATCATCTGTCGGTTTAATTTGAATATTTGACAAAATTTTTAATTTTTTCCTTATATTCTTTCTACTTTATTTTCTGGGAGGTCTGGCAGGTTCAATATAACTATATCGTCTATGTCATCAACATTTCCAAATTTTCTAAGATGTCATTGATGTTAGGTATTATGTATCTGTCACTAGTTATTTTTTATTAAGTTTTCTATAATTAATAACCTGGCGCCATTATTGTTGTCTTAATGTGACCATATTTTTGCTTACGATCCATATGGATGAACTCCTAGGCGAAGATATAGTGCAAATTATTCCTCTTTCTAACATATCGTGAATATCTGTACGACTTTACATGAATGGGGTTCTCGTCAGTAGTTTTAATCTCGTGTTTAACATTGAATGTAAAAGTCAAGGGTTCGCCAGGTTTTAAAAATACATCAAAAAATTGTCAACATAATTTAAGAATACCTTCTTTTTTCTCTTTGTTCATGTGGTCTGTTCGAATAAGATTTGCAAAATTTACTATATTTTTTTCACTTGTCGTAGATTTCTTGTCACTATTAATTTAGCTAAAATCATGAATTTCATACAATTCATGTAAAAATGGTGTTAAACGTATTGGTCTATTTAATGTAGCTGATATAGATTCATCAGTAACAGCAGATCCATGACGGGCTATGGTTTATGTTTCAGGTATGAGGACTTTTCCCAATTGTGTTTCGTCTACAATAACTTTACCACATAATATATTTACAAAAATAGCTTTTAAAAGTATCTTTGATGGGGCTAACGAGAATTTAAATTTTATGTCTTGTGGTTTCCTAAATCTTATAGGATTTTCTACAAAGCTATTGATTAATCTTTAATTTGTAAGATCTATATTTAATTCCATATTTTTTAGATCTTCTACGGCCTTTATTCCATTAAAAAAAATTATGTAATATAAAATTAATAATATCATAACATCTGAATTTAGGGAATACTGGTATTTTTGCTTGATATTTGATCCACTAACTTACAAGAGAGGTTTTGATATCTACGGTGTTTTGATAATTATATTGTGGATAAAATTTTTCAGCAATTATTGGTCTAAGAATTGATTTAGTACTTCTTGTTTCTATTTAAAGATTTTATTTTGGATATAGAATTTCGATATAAGGTAACGGGTATGTGTTCAAATTTTTTTCGATTTCCTGGATGCAGGTGGTTGAAAATTTTCCTCTTCAACATTGTTACTCTCTAGTTTGTTTTTAATACTTTTGTGTGCATAGTAAGATTCCTCATTATCATAGTTGTATTTATTTCTTCAAAAGAACCTTTATTTTGGTTGTCATAATCCTCTTCTGAGAAGCTATTTTTGTACGGAACAGGAGAGTTTTGCACCCAAGTTGTATTGTTATTTTGTCTATTTTTATTAAGAGATGGTACTTAAGAAGTGTGCACATTTGTTCATGTTTAAAAATTTAACTGAGTGGAATTGGAGTTGGTTTAAAGACGTTACGGGGTTTGGTGTCCAAATACTTGAGAGTTAGTGGAAAAGTCTGAATAATATTTTTGGGTTTATTGTGAATTTGCATACTTTCGTAATTAAAAGAATTTAGTTACTAAGAAGTAAAGTTGCACAAAGAATTAGTAACGATAATTCCCTTTCTAGTGAGAATCAAGTTTGACACATCAAATACTGCAATACAGTTATCCAAAGTTTTACAAAGCTATCAAATTGCCACTAAACTGCGAATTTAAAACAGCCAACCAAAGATTCATAAACTCCAAAAATTCCTGTTTAGAAAAACCCCTGACATTACCAAAATTAAAACAACTAGGATTTAACAAATTTGGAAGATAAAACCTGTAATAAGAGATTCATCTTTTGGATGGGCTCCATAAATTGACGAAAGAAGAACCAGCCACAACAATACTGATAATATTTTTGGGTTTTACAGCAAAAAGAAAATGGACCAGAAAACCAGAACCTACAACATCCAAGGATGATGGAAGTGCCAAAATTTTGTTCGTCTCGTACAAAACTTTCTCTGGGGTTCGAGAAGTTACTGGCTGGTGACCTTACGGTACCCTATTCCACAACGATATTGCGATATCAGCAACGTATAATAACATTTGATGCTGAATATACAATATATTTTATTATAAATATTTGATCAAGTGTATTTTTATTTCAGTCTGATATGTATTTATTATTATTTTCATAAGTAAAATAAAAGGTTAAAAAGTGTTCTTTTCTGATTGTAAGAAACATAATTTGCATTGAAGTGCATTGATCGTTTAAATATATGATATATACATTAACGAAGCGTCATTTATTGCATACTTATACAACATAAAAATATGATTGTTATAGGAAAATTGTATAACTCTTAACGCCTTCTATTAAAAACTTAGGTGAATTTAACACTTTAAGTATAAAACCTTACATTTGCAAAAAAAATCAGGATAAAACTAACCCAATCTTTTAAGTTAATAAAATAACACATATCATCAAAATTTCATTGAAATCAGATCAGTTGATTTAAAGATTAACACAAACGAACATCGTAAAACAAGATTTTAATATATAAAGATGGATGCAATTTCGAATCACTTTATTTTTGACGTTGTCAAATAGCCCAGCTGTACTGTCTATGTTTAAATATATCGCTATATAAGAAGAATTTAGATTTTTGTAATTATTATCGTTGGGTTATTGACCATAAATTTCCAATTTTAAAAATATCGAGAACGGTAAATATCTCTGTCATCGTAAATCGTTTTTATCTCAAAGTAAGTGGGTATTAAAATATATGTATGGTCTGATTTGTCGTTGTTTGAAATCATAGAACTTTTTTAATTACATTTTTGTCTTATTTGGATAATAATCTATATTTTGACAATATCGCTAGATTTTTCTTATCTGCAATACCGGAATAAAAAAAATTCAACAATTTTTGGAAAATAATCTGTTAGAAATGTTTTGTAATTGCTTTTTACAACTGTAACGTAAATGGGCATTTTTTGTAACAAATCAAAAATCTGAGCTACATACATGCTTTAAATCTAGGGATATAAATATTTTAAATATTTATTTATTTATGTTACAAATTAAGCTATGTTGGACTGTGTAACACAATTCTAGCAATCTGTATTAGTGTAAATATACAAATAAAATTAATCCTCAACGAATGTTTATAAAAAAAATGTTTTTTTAAAGAAAAACAAAATAAAAGAATTTATGATGAGAAATTTATTTTGATAATTTACATTTTTACTTAACATTAAATTAGTTTTTTATTAATTGTTTTCACGGCAAAGGTGTTTTGAAAAATTGTTTTAACATGCCTCGACGTCATTTTGCCAAAAACAAAATTTTAAGAGCTGTGGAGATGATTGAGGCAGGAATGCCCCAAATGAATGTGAAAAACGCTATAGAAATAACTCAGAACGCTATTATACTCCAGAGTGACAAGAAATTTCTTGGAAGAGCAAAATATTCCAGTTTTGCACTGGTCAGCTCAATCGCCCTATCTCAACCGTATATTTAGCATGTGTGGGATATTCTTTAGCAAAAAGTTTTTCAAAACCACAATTAGCTGTTTCATGCTCTTCAACAGTGCTGGATGGCGATTGTACTTATTTTTTAATGAAAATAAGTCATTTTTATATCTTTGTTCATTTATCACGTATCAACTTTTACAAGTTATTCCATAAAATTCTTTGGAATCATTTTAGGAATAAAGTTTTTAAATATCAGTGTATTTGGGACGTACATATATAAGACCATTGCTTTTGTAAAAAAGAACAAATCGGCTACAGAAACGTTAGCATTGCTAAAAGAAGTGTTGTCTTCTCTTAATATTGGATTAAAGAATACAAAAATAAAAAAATAAAAGGAAACGCTAGAAAATATTTAGATTATGTTCGTGCTAAAAAACTAATAGCACTCAAGGAGTGACGACAGAAGTTAAAAGTTATGTTTAATGTTTAGAATTGTCCCCCATCGTTATTATCAATTACAAAAAATTGCACTCCCCTATGTAAATCATAGTTTCTTCTTAAAGTTTAAGTAATTCTAAAATAAAGGAAAACGATAGATTTTACATGGACAACACAAAGGAATACCCTAACAATTTTAGAACAAACACAAAGTGAAATGTGCAAAAAATTCTGGTCTGGTGCGTAATTTCTAACAGGAGGGTCTGGCTTTTTGTGGGAACAGTGAAAAGTTAACTTAGAACAGTTATACTTATATTGATAATTGTGTTTTTAAATTGCTTTAGTTTGTTCATGTTTTGGCAGACCTAGCGTTATGCCATTACTAAAGGGACACCAAAAACCAACTTTGAGAATACCACATATTTTTTGTTGCAAAAACGATAATACTGCAAACATGCCGTATGCTCACCCAATTTGGAATTTTTGGGCTTTACTGTTTAGGAAGATTTGTTATGAAGGCTTTGTGAAGATTAAGATAATTATTTTGTCTTCAAACTCTTAGGACATACGTTATAAACCAAATAAGATACTTGGTTCGTATTTATTATTGTATGAAATGAAGCCTTTTAGGCGCACATATCCCCAAAAAATTGAAAAAATACTGTGACCATAGGTGTTAAAGTTGAACATTCATAAAACGATTTAGTGTTATTAAAAATACAGTAATATTTAAATTTAATAATAGTGATTTAGAATTTGAAATCGAATTTTTCATGCTCTGTTTTATATATATTTTTAATAAAATTATTTTCTTATGTATATCCATTTTTTTTTGTTTTACTCTGTATCAATAACACAAGAAAAAAGTTGTTTGCTTTAGATATGGGACAAATGATATTCCAAGTATTTTTACTACATAATTATAATTACTATGAATTGCTAAGCCTCAAAAAGTATGATACTAGCAATTTATGAAAAATATAGATTTGCTTTAAAGAAGTCCCAGCTGTCGCAATAGAATATCGATAAAAATATAGAGCTGGCGATCTTAGATAATGCTGCAAATATTAAAAATGCTGTAAAGATGTCAGGCTGGATTTTTTTATGGTAGGCTTACACGCTTGGCAAATCTCCGGAAGCATCCACAAGCTCCAAGCATTTACAAACGCTTAAATGTCATTTACCCGCTTGCAAGTGTTCTAGTGTGTTACGCAAGCTTACTTTAATCTGTGTTCTAAAAACCGACAGTGGCGTGGATCGGCAACAAGCTCTTCCCATCTCAAGGAAGCCAAGTCAAACACCCCCCTTGCACGCTTCTGTTTGTGGAAGCTTACCGACATTTGCCAAGCAACCATTGTTTTGATCATACATTAAATCTTTTGTATTTACAGATAAATAAAAAAGCGCAAATTGATAAAATGTTACTGATAACGTTAAATTAACAGCCAGCCATTTTAAAAGAATTTTACGTTCAACTTATATAGCTAGAAGATTCTCCAGTCGAGGCTTATTTTTTTTATATATGACCACAAATACCCTTATAAGTACAAAGTGGTCCGATACTTTATTTTTTTTGGGATAAGGTGCTTGTATCTTAAGGTTGATCCCATATAAATCTATACATATAATAAAACTGTAGAAATGTATATGTTTGTGCGCGCATCACATGAAAACTACTGATCCTATTCAAATGCGGTTTTCAAAGACGTATTTGTCTTCTTTCAACTTAACATCTGTTGTATAAAACTTTCTCCCCCCCTCCCCTTTAACGGGGTGAGGAAAGAAATTTTTATACAAAAATCAACACGCCACGCGAACGACGTCGCGGGTACATCGAAATAGAACCCAAAAATGTGGTTAGATTTTTTTGTCTGTCTGTATGTTTGTGCGCGCATCACATGAAAACTACTGATCCGATTTGAATGCGGTTTTGACAGATGTATTTGCCTTCTTTCAACTTAACATCTGGTTTTTAAAAATTTCTCTCACATTCCTTAAATGGGGTGGGGTAAGAAATTTTTATACGCCACGCGAACGACGTTGCGAATACAACTAGTTTAAAATAAAATCATACCCTAAGGGTAGGTAATCAGAGGGTGATTAATTGTTTACTAACTGATTGTAATGTATGAACACGCAAAATATTTTACAGAGTACTCCAAATTCGGTATTTTATATTGTCTATAGGGTATATAGGGTTTAAAGTCTCACAACCATTAAAATGGAAAATCTAGCCCTGGGGGTAGGTACACAGGGGTTAATTGATTGATCAATTACCGATTGTAATTTAGGCCCACGTATAAACATTTAAAAAGTAGTTCGATTTTAATTATTCTGTTTTAGTTAGATAGTGTAAATATTAAAATTGGTTTCATATTTCTTTTTTTTTTCTATCATGATTAGATTCTTATACATATCTCTTTCTCATTTAAGCAGTAATTTTAGTAGGCCTTCTTATTTTAAATATCCTATAAGCCTGGTTTTGTAAGTGTTTATAAAGCAACAATCAGCTATAGTAGTCAATAACTAAAGGAAGGTTGTAATTAAGTTAGTAATTAAATAAAGTAAAACATAAAAAATTATAAAATAAAATCTTTGAGTCGAATCCAACAAATCAATAAACAAAGAATATTAAATTACCTTTAATTTAAAAAATAACCAAATCGATTTAACAACTTTGAGATTTTTTCACAAATTAATTGTGCACTAAGAATTACTTTCGTTTAAGCTAGAGAAGATTAAAGTAGCACAAAAATACTTTCTGGAGCTTAAGGCGCCCAAAACAGCAGCAAAAAATCATTTTTGGTGTACGAAATTAGCAAGAAGATGTCAACCTTTTTTCGTTTTCTTTTATTTGTTTAATACCTTAGACTTTAATATCGATAGATAAACAGATGCAGCTTACAGAAATAAGAACAGGCATTGTAAACGTCTGAAATCCGAAGATCAAACAATATAAATATTTTGTTATGCGCTGAAACCTGCCTACTCTCTACTCTAAATCCTTTATTTGAGAATTTTATACCAGTGACTATTACTAGTATATAACTGTTTTATTTTATCACTAGTAGCCAGTCTGTTTTGTAATTGTAATTTACCACAACCATTACTCAATGCATTAATGTATATTGATTTTTATTAAAAAAAAATATAAAAAGTGTTATTACTTAATCTAATTTTAAGTACACATATAAAGATAAAATAAATATTTTATGTACCTACTGGGTTTACAGGTTTAATTGCTATTATTACTTGGAGTTTTTGCACTCTGTCGAACATCCTGCTGTATGTATGGAAAATTAATCTATCTATATCTATACATCTATCTATATCTAAATCTATACCTACATATAATAAAACTGTAGAAATGTATATGTTTGTGCGCGCATCACATGAAAACTACTGATCCTATTCAAATGCGGTTTTCAAAGACGTATTTGTCTTCTTTCAACTTAACATCTGTTGTATAAAACTTTCTCCCCCCCTCCCCTTTAACGGGGTGAGGAAAGAAATTTTTATACAAAAATCAACACGCCACGCGAACGACGTCGCGGATACATTGAAATAGAACCCAAAAACGTGGTTAGATTTTTTTGTCTGTCTGTCTGTATGTTTGTGCGCGCATCACATGAAAACTACTGATCCGATTCGAATGCGGTTTTCACAGATGTATTTGTCTTCTTTCAACTTAACATCTGGTGTATAAAAATTTCTCTCCCATTCCTTAAATGGGGTGGGGTAAGAAATTTTTATACAACAATCACACGCCACGCGAACGACGTTGCGAGTACAACTAGTTTGTATATATTTCTAAAAATACCGTATATTTGATTTGCATAGTTCTTTTAATGAATATATCTGAGCACAATTTAATTTTTAGCAGCAATAAGTTGTATTTGTAAAAAAAATTATAAAGCGTATTTACAAATATATAAAACTTTTCTTTTAATTAGAAACTCTACGTGTGTAAGCATTATTAAATGTTGTGTTAGTTGGTAAATAAAAAAGAATTACAAACAAAAATTAAAAACTCGGCAAATTTATATCTTCTCCTAGTTATTGTCTTCCACATCGTCGGCAGCTTTTTTGAAGTAGGCCGTAGATTTTCTATTCAAGTTTTCTGACTCGACTCAGGTAAGTGAAGGAGCTCTACGTCGAGGAACGAAGCGGAGGGGCTCTGCCCCACTTTCTGGGCACTTACGTTATTGCTCTCGTTGGTTTACAGCGTCAGTAACGAAGGATTTTCTTTTTTACTATTTTTACCGTGATGAAAGCTACAGAGCAGTTTTAAGTTAAACTGTTTAACAATAATTTTTATTTATAATTTTTTTATGCTTTGATGATACATTTTATTAATTTACAATGTAATTACAATAATAGGTAATAATGTAATAAATTTAAATATCCACTGCTTTAGATATTGATTGCGTAAGTAATATTCCATAAAAAACAATACTTGTCAAAAAAAGTCTCGCAATTTAGTTCTTCCAGCGTAAAAAATTGTGAGATCCTTGTAATACCAAATTGGTTATAAATTTATATTCAGTCTCTACTTAAGGGACCTTCTGTTTTAAAATGTTACGTAACTATGTATAACCTATATAATCTAACAACATCTTATATACCTACATTATTCCAAGTTTAAAAATATTAAAATAGGCCTTGTTAGATGATGAATTTCGCCCAGTACATTTAATATTATTTTTAGCTGTTAATGAACTGTTGTCATGTCAGCAATAAAATAGTAGTGCTTGTGACAATAAATAAAGTTACAATTCTGTAGGTACTCCATTTCAGCATTCCGTGCAGTAACGTCATTAAATCATCAAAACATACTTTTACAATAAAAGGGAAATTCTCAGTTCAAAAATATATATTTAGATATGATCAATGTATTTTCTAAATAATAATTATTAAATGTAGGTAAACAATAAAAACATTTACGAAAAACGTCTTACTTTGCAATTTAGGACTCTATATGCTGGTATTATAGAATAACAACTTTTATTATAAGCATTCATAAATAAGAAAATACAACATGTTCAATTTTGTAGATGTTGAAGAAAACTATAGCAGCAGCTATATATTAAAGCAACTTTCCTGGTATTTATTTGTGTCAGCTATTTGGATAAGTAAAACAAACACAAAAAATCCTATAAAATGTCAGGCTTTGTTATATATCTAAGCTTTGAAATAATGAGAAATCCATTTAAAATATGTTAAATCGTTTCAGTGCGATGATTCGGACGAAACACTGATAGAAAAATAAACAAAGTACAAAAGAAAATAAGACATACAAAATTAAAAAAAAACATATAAACAACAGCTATAGATTTGGTTAAAACTATTGTCACGTTAATTTGTTTGTAACGTATTTTCAATCCACCTCCTTTATTTTATGGGATGTGTCAGATTCACGATCAAATCCAATATCAGAATCATCGGAATCTGATTCATCCAGTGTATGGAGGGTAGAGGTAAGGAGAACTGTCTCCGTGTATTGAATGTGTCCGTCAAAATGTGGTAAATAAGGGTGGCGCTACGATCGTAGTAGGGTAAATTTTAAAAAAAGCGCCATAATTTCTTAGAGTAGGATAGATAAATAAACAAGGAAAGACACATTTCCGCTTTATTATGACACCATTTTTAAAATAATCATAAGGTACATAAGATAATCATAAAGTATAAAACGAATTTAAAATACACTAAACTGAATTCGCTGACCACGTTTTTTTATAGCACTTATATAATTTGTGACTTATATTACGAAATCATACGACATTTCAATCAATTTGTCAAAAACTGCTACATTCATTCTGTACCCTACATCTACTTTAGCGCCATTGTAGTGGCAAGTTTGAGAAGTGTTATGTTCCTCTAAAAAGTGGACACATTTTTAATCATTTCCCATTTAAGATCGTTCTCCTTACCTCTACCCTCCATAATCCAGTGCACTAATCAAAGTTGGAATATTGTCAAGTGAACAGTTTCCGTCAAAATAATTTCTTCTGTCTACAAAAAGTTTTCCACTGATATCACTTGTCTCAACGCTTCTGTCCAAGTTTTTTAACCATATCCCTATTCTAATATAACGATGCAATATGTATAGTTATAGTACGTCTATGTTAAGCCTCATGCCAACTTTATTGGATTATATTGACAGTGGTATGTGGATCGTCAAATTACATCACGTTCATGTTGCAAGATTTCTTCTACTACATATATTTTGTCGTTACTTTTGTATGAATAAACTATTGGGTATAACTGTTGTTTTGTCTTTTTTTTAACAAATTTGATGTTATTACTTCTCAACCAATCCTGAAATATCTCTTTTTTTCCTGAAAATAGAGCTGGTCTATGTAGATGTACAGAATGATATGGATCATTATTCATGACCACTACTTATTTTTCTGAAAAATTGCATAAAGCAGAAATGAGTTGATTAACAATCCAGTTTTTGAAAATTTCACTGTTCATAGTTTTGTGATAGTAAATGTCGATATTTTTAGAGTTTAAAAACCCACTATTTGTTCTTGCGTGTAAAATTTAAACCACTTTTCCTCGTATTTTACATGCAATGAATTACTTTTTAAATCAGATTTCTGATTACTTTAATGTGGTTTTTTAGTTACATAAATTTCAAAAATAATTGTTTTGTTAATTTTGATATGTCGATGCTCACTTTAAATTTATCGCCCGTTTACTTTTATGACTTTATATTTCATTGATTTTATAAGTCTGTATAAAGTAGAACGTTCACCATTAAAATCTTAGTTTTGCATCTCGCCAGTCAGAAGAATTTATTTAAAGTAAAATATTCGTTTTTAGAAGTGTACGTTCAAATCTGCCGCTGCAAGTTTTAATTTAAAACAGGTTATCAGATGTATCTGCTTTAACTTTCTCCCTTTTATTCACCGCTTCCTCAGCATTAAGTAAATCTTCTTTTATAATTTGTCGTATACAATTACCACTAACCTAATGAACAGAAAATTAACATATAATTTGATAGGACATGGATCAATGAATAAAACATTAATTCAGTATAAAAAAAGCCAGCTTCATATGGGAAGTTTCAACCCCAGGCGAAACGTCAAATTTTTTATATTAAATTGATGTATTATTCAGTAATCCATATTTCATCAAATTACAATATAACATTACTTTAATATAATTAAAGAAAATCTTTTATTCTTAAAACATTCTTAATTCTCGATTATCTTATATATTTTAGCATATACATATAATAAAACTGTAGAAATGAAGATTCTGTACATTAAATCTATTTAAAAAATAAGCGGGGGATGTTACTACATCGATATAGAACCCAAAAATGTGGTTAGTTTTTTGTTTGTTTTTGCGCGCATCACATGAAAACTACTGATCCGATTTGAATGCGGTTTTCACAGACGTATTTGCCTTCTTTCAACTTAACATCTGGTGTATAAAACTTTCTGCCCCCATCCCTTTAACGGGGTAAGGAAAGAAATTTTTATACAAAAATCAACACGCCACGCGAACGACGTCGCAGGTACATCGAAATACTTGTAGAACCTAAAAATGTGATTAGATTTTTTTTGTGTGCTTGTCTGTCTCTATGTTCGTGCGCGCATCACATGAAAACTACTGATCCGATTCGAATGCGGTTTTCACAGATGTATTTGTCTTCTTTCAACTTAACATCTGGTGTATAAAAATTTCTGCCCCATTCCTTTAACGAACGACGTCGTGAGTACAACTAGTTGTAAAATATTGAGTAATTTTGTAGGTTAGTTTTTTTGATTAAAGGCTCTTTAATCGTTTTTTAAATAAATAGTACTGTCTCTGTATACATTTCTTGTGTCTACACAATTTTTTTCCAGTATATTTTTTTAAATATCTAACAATTATATTTATGTTATTTGTCAGTTTGTGACTTGCAGTAACTTTCAAACATCAACACCATAAAAACCAATACCAATGTGAATAAATAAAAAAACAACCTACTCTAGATATTTTTAAACGAGGGATAATGTATAGCGATGGTATCAATATTAAAAATCTTTAACGTTTTAAACAAATAGATTGACTCAGTCATCGCATAAAAACACAATATGTTTTACAAGTAATACATTTATAAATTATATTTTCATACTTTAAACATTCCGGTAAGTTGTTAAATGTCTTCGGTCCCAAGTAATAGTAACTTCTTTGGCCAATTATTTTATTTATTAATAGAACTTGGAATTGATCATTTTCTCTTGTCGTGTAGGAGTGTTTACTTATTTTTTAATAACAAACTGTGTCGTCATCAGAGTAAAGATAAATAATTGTTTCATGTCTAGTGCATTTGCCTATGAAAAGAGGATATTTGTTAAAAATCGTAATTTTTTTCTGTATATTATTTTCAAAATCCGCTCGTTTTTAAGTATTCTTTATTAAAAAATGTTGAAATTTGTTTTATTTTACCACAAAACTAAGTATTTTAAAAAAGTAAATGATATGTTAATTTGATTTTAATATTTTCGATAATCCTTATACTTGTGTTTACTGGAAGGTTTATAGAATAACTACAAAAAGGCACATAAATGGTCTTATTAATACAATAATCTGTTTTTAAATCATTTGTGGATTTAAGATTATGCTGTTGGCAATTAAACAGCACAGAAATCGTTCAAAAAATTGTTTTCGGGAAATTTCAGTTTTACCGATGAACCGCGCTCAGAGAGATCAAAAATCATGAATGACGAGGAACTTCGACTGGTTGTGAAACCCAGGACAACGTGGCCAGACCTTGCAAAAATTCTCAGCGTGAGTCCTGAAACATCCTCTTCAAGTTGGAAAAACGTGGAAGGTAAACAAATGGGTTCCACATGAGTTGACAAATGACAGCAAATTAAGGCGTTCCACAACTTAATCGGTTATTAACCTGCAACAAAGCTGGATCTTTTATTTAAATTTTAAGCGTTCTTTATATCAGTTGTCGCCTATTAATTCGGTACCACACACGCCCAAATTTTCCGAAACAAGATTTTGTTTTGTGTTTTCTGGACAGCAATTGGAATTGTCCATTATGAGTTTCTGGAAATTCAATGAGTACAAGCAGCTCTCATTTAGAATAACGTAAAGCCTCATACCGCAAGAGCGACACGAAAAAAAAAATTATGAACTCAGCTAGCAAACGTTACAGCATTCTTCATATTCTCCCGATATTTTGCCAAGTGATTATCGCCTTTTTTAGATCTCTTGACAACTTTATGAGGCACAGATAGTTTACGACTTAAAATGGTGCACTATAGGCAGTCCGCCAATTTTTTTGGCTCCAAATACTGGCATTTCTACAATACTGGCTTATAGTCTAATCAACAAGTACCTTTTTTGGGCACCAAAAATTATAATTTTGGTGTCATTCAATTGGTATTGATCTCTAGAAACTTTTTGAAAAAGTTAAAAATGCGCGTTCAAAAAACAGTGCTTTGTTTTTTTTTAATCTCGAAAACAATTAAATATTTTTGAAATTGAAAAAAAAATCTAAAAAGAGCAGTAAATTTCACAAATATAATTCCCAAATCCCGAAACTGTATCTCCAATACCAAAATCAAAATTTTTGGTGTGCTCTGAGAGAATTCCTCAAAAAAGGTACTTGTTGATTAGACTATTACAAAAATTGGTTCCAAAAAATCATTGAGTATGATGGTAATTACTTGGGGTAATAAATATTGTCCCATTGTTTCTCAATAAAAATTATATTTTGTCAGTCTTTTTAACCACCCGATATCCTCTAAGTCACATACACTTTTCTCTCACTCCTTTTTTTCTTTTTGTCCTCCGACATATTTTTAATTAATTTTTTTGTTTTCTGATTTGATTAACTACAACCGATCATACACGATGGCAATTGATCACATTAACTCATTAATAGTAAGCGATCACAAATTATAAACAAGTAATTACATATTAATTTTAAGCGATCACATATTAATACAAATAGGTAACTATAAATGATCAAAGTACCTAATCAAAAGTGATAACAATTATTGATCACAAGTCATTAAAAGATATTGCAAGTAAATACAAGTGATTATAAGTGATTTTAAGTCATTTTATTATTTTATACAAAATATTGTTTTTTTATTAGACTTACTAAGTTTTTTTGTTTTCGTTAGTGGTAAATATATTTCAGAACTTAATTTGTCAGTCGAATTTTTATCATAAAAACTTGGCTTTTTTCGGAGTTGCTCTGTCGATTTCTACATTTTTTTCATGGAAATGTAAATCAACAAAATATTTGTTAAGGATCGAGTGTGAACCCTCATGTTTTAGGTAAGGATACACCCCGAGTCTTCAAAAAATAACTGAAGGTATGGACAGGAATATTTTTAGATTAGAATTTATCTGGCACAGGGTATTTGAACTTATTTCAAATAGAACTGAATTTTAAGGCAAATTCAAAATTTCAGTTCTAAACTGATAGGGCTTCCTCGCATTTCTAAGAATAGTTAAGAGAATGTTTCTTATCGAGATAGTCACGACGTTAAATAGGAAAATATTGCTTACCGGAATGACCTGTTCGTTCTTCCGATTTACCTCTATTAGATTTTATGGACGATTTATCTAATTGTGTTACTTTTGGTTGTTTTAAGTATTTTTTTATTATGGCTATTTAGTTAACAGCAACGTTTAAGAGGTTTAAAAGAACTTCATTTTATTTTTAGGTATTTTTTATTATTATAAATACTTTTTTTAAGCATTGGAACTCATTATTTTTAGTTTATAAGACTAAGTAAGTGTGTGGTTTTATTATTCTAAACAATTTTAAAAGATATTCCTCATATATTTTAGTCTTTTCTTGTTTTTAAGGATACATACTTTGTAAACACCTTTTTGATTTTTAATGATCTTAATGACTATGTCTTTTAATTTGGACCAACCTTTAGATCAGTCCTTATTAAAAAACATCCTATGAACTACTTACTTACTTGCTTTTCTTTTAACCTGAAGTGTAGTATGCATTTGTGACCTACAACTTTTTTCATAACTATGACTTTTTATATTAAATGATCTGTCTCTATTTAAATTATTAAATTTGCAGACACCACTTATAAAGGTTTTGGTAACAACATAACTGTTTTTTAAAAAAGTGGTTTAAAGACCGTTCATTCAGTTCGAAAGCTGTTTACAGTGGTTTAGAGCAGTTCAACCAGTTCGAAAGCGGTTTAAATGTGGTTCATAGACCAATTCAAAAAGTTTCAAAGCTCTTAAGAACAGTTAAAAAAGGCAGTTCAGACCAGTTAAACAAGTTCGAAAGCGGTTTAAATGTGGTTCGATCGGTAAAATAACTTTTAGCTTGTCTTGCCTCTGTCTGTCTGTCTGACTGATCCAAGTGCTAGAATACCTACTAAAAAGCAACAGAAATAACGGTTTTATTATGCTGAAATCAGAAGTTAGCAGGAGTGCTCACTTCCAATGTATAATTCTTTTAATGTTGTTCACATATTGTGTTTGTTTAATTATAATTTAGTTTTTTTTGTTTTAATTTTTAAAATATTTTTGAAGTAAAACTTCTTTAGCGACACTAGGAGTAAAAAAGTTATTCTAACGGACGTGACGTCATTCTAATAACAGAAACCGGAAACAAAACCTAATACTGACACGATTTTGCATGGGCGCCGGCAGCAGGGTGCAAGAGGGTGCGCTTGCACCCCCCTGCTATGAAAGAAAATACCTGAATTTACCAGAAAATTATATATTTTTTTAATTTTTTTATTAAATTATTGTTTGAATAAAAACTAAAGGCGTCGCGGTTGCTGTCCAAATCATTCTACATTCTATATATATATATATATTAGATCATAATAGTGTGTAGATGCAGATGCACCCCCTGAAAATAATCCTGGCGGCGCTCATGCGATTTTGCCTCCTATATTAAATAAAATTAAATCTGTAATTGTATGAATTGACAGCTGATCATCTTGTCAATCGAAATACATTACTTTATATAAATAGTTTTTTGTGTATAAAGTGTTTGTATTAAATATGAATAAACAATGTGGATTTATTAATGAAGAAAGTAATGAAAAAATATTGATTGAAAATGAGTGAATAGGTAGGTACTCTATATGTATAAATTTTATTTTTGGTGTGTAATTACACTATTTATACCTAATTATTTATACCTAGCTATTTTCGTTTTATAGACTTAGAGCTAAAAAGAAAAAGAAATTGTGAACGTCAAAGGGGATATTATAAGCGCCAGAAAGATTTGAAGAAAAATGACAAAAATGAAAAAATGACGAGACAGCCACATTCATTATGATTTGATTAAGTAAGTTTATATACATACATACATATTATGATAGTAAATAATTGTTTATACGGAATCTTTACGTTGAGTAAAGAAGCATGTTGCACGTTTTTGTTCATAAAATAATAATATTCAAAATATTTTAACACTTTCTTATACTTATTTTAGGTTTGGTTAGGTAGCCATAAAGGCCATAAAACCACTAGTCAAGATGGCTAATCTTTTACCACCAATAACAGATCCTTCGTAGACGTGAAGGAAACAAACTTAACTCAGGATTTTAAATTTTATGGAATATGCTATAAAATGCTACAAAATGAAATGGTTATCTAACTATCGAAGGCTCTTGTGTTGTGATGTATTACAATAAGGTAGATACAGCTACAAAATCACACATTCTAAACGTAATGTGTGTATATTTTTAATATTGTTTACCTATTATTGAAGCAAAACTTCTTTAGGTACGACTAGGGGTAGATTCTAACGGAAGATTCTGATGGAAGTAACTGTATAATTTCAGCTATGGGAGGAGTTTAAATTTCCGAAATTTATTTATGAAATTTTTAAACGGTTTCAAATACATTAATGGTATTTATAGACTAAAATCTATGTTTCACATTTTAGTTATCATAAACCTATTATTTCATATATAAAAAAAATAATGATAACTTTCAAATTCCTATTTCTAATGAATAATATAAATATAACATCTCATTTTTTTTTGTAAAGTATATAGGCAATAAATATAATTGAATTGTAATTAAATATTTATTTTCCGATACGTACGTCAACAAGTTTTACTTCAATCGCGCGTAAAGGTTACACGCACACTCTTTTTTTTGTAGCAAATAAAAAAAAAACTAAATCTTGTTAAAGTATATATTTCGAGAGAGGAAAATAAACACTTTTGAAAATATTTAAATAATTGTGTTAAAATTCTGGAAGACGACAATATTAAGAGGTTTTTTTAATATTTGACAATTTATCAAATTTAAACAAATTAGATAATTTTAAAAAGGCATTTAGATGTACATGATTTAGCAAAAATAGAAAAAAACAAACAAAAAAAACATGTTTAAAAAATTACAAAAATTAAATTATAAAATTAAAAACAAATACCAAAATATTTCAAATATCATAATTATTATAAAAAAAAAAACAATTAGTATTACGAAATTTGACAAAACATTAAAACTATTTTTATTTAAATTTTAGAAATATCCAATACTATTTAACGTTTTTTTCTTAATCTTATTTCTTTTTGTCCAATTTCTTAATTTCAGAAATTCCAAACGGATTTTAAAAAAAGGGAGATTCTCAACAAATAATTCGATAACAAAAATATTACAAATATTTTAAAAAAATAAAAGACACACATTAAAGTAATTAATTACAAAAAAAAATTTAAAACCAAAACAAAATTAACAAATACAAAAATTGAAAAAAAAAGAGTATGCGTGTAACCTTTACGCACGATTGAAGTAAAACTTATTTGACGTACGTATCATCGCAGAATAAATTCAAATTCAAAATATGTTTATTAACAAGTAGCTACAGTAAGTTAACAGAAATAATATGCTTATATAAATTATAATATTCAGTATGAACAATTTTTTTTTTCTAAAACTAACACACCAAGAGATTACAATTCAATTATATTTATTGTCTATATACTTTACAAAAAATGATATAATGTTATATTTTAGAAAGTTTTTATATTTTCGCCGTGTTCTTCCTTGTTTCGGCAATAAGTAATCCTGATAAATTTATAGCAGAATCTAAATTCTGTCACTCTTGTCACTCCATGTAAATTTGGAACCGAAGACTCTGCACCTAAAAATGACAGAAAGTAAAATGAAATTATTCGTAAATTATTTCAACCGATAATAAAAAGTAAATTAATATTAAAAATATATACTTGTAGCTGCCGTATTATCAGTATTACGTTTTGTGTAAACTGAAATAGAACCATCAACAATAAAATCCATAATATTTTCACCAATTCGATCTTCTCTATCAAACTTCATTTTCATAAATGTTACGGTTCTCTTCGGTAGGATCTTCATCATAATTGTCACGCAATAGTTTAATATTGGCATCAACATGGGCTTCATTTTGGGTAGTGTCTGGTATTGTCTCCAATAAATCTGATACTTCATAAAAATGTGTGAAATGTTGATCACGAAGATGAAGATGAACCCAGTTTTGTTATCATTCGCTTTAAAATGACAATAGATAGTGTCTTGATTCTTTGTAGTTATGTTGTAAAAACAATAATGTACACAAACATTTTGATTGTACATTTTTGAAAATAAATACAAACAATCCAAATCTCCATAATCATTAGTGCTTCATAGAAGTTATATGCTTCTTGCGGATTGTGGCAGGAGTTTAAATAGGGTGAACCGCGTAACTGATTTCTCACGTCACAAGTTTCAATTTGAAGATGCAAAACACTTATGAGCGAGTTGAATAGACAATTACCATCGCCAGGAATTGCTGTGTTCCTGTGTAGAATAACTTCGGGAGTAATGCATTCATTACGCTGTTCATAAATTTGAAGTTGTTGGCTGTGAAATTGATTTTCTTGTAGCGTTACATTTTCTATATTTTCAAAAGCCCTACATTGCACGACATTCTCTTCGTTACTGTCCAATTTTCGTATTTTCCTGTGAAAAAAATGAGAAAATCGTAAAGTTAAATAATATTGAGACATATATTACAATTTGTTTTTAAATATTATTAAATGAAATTACATATCCACGTAAGATTTTTCTTTATTACGTTGACGAAATTTCTTTTGACGTTCAGCATTTGCCAAATCTTTCTGGCGCTGATAATATGCCCTTTGAATTGCACATTTCCTTTTTCTTTTTAGCTCTTTAAGTCTATAAAACGAGAATAGCTGGGTATAAATAATAGGTAGGTATAAATAATTAGGTATTAATAGTGTTATTACACACCAAAAATAAAATGTATGTATATAGATTACTCACTCATTTTCATTTTTTTCATTTTTCTTTACATTTTTCTGGAGCTGATAATATGCCCTTTGACGTTCACAATTTCTTTTTCTTTTTAGCTCTGTAAGTCTATAAAACGAAAATAGCTAGGTATAAATAATTAGGTATAAATAGTGTAATGATAGAATTATAGGATATTTTTGGAATTTTTTTATATTTTAAAATCTTATATAAGTGCCTTTTAATGAACAAACTAAAAATTAATGAATATGGGGTAGCAATATATTTAGGGTTGGCAAACTGGATTTTACCCTTATAAAGAGTTAGGTGGTATTTTTGTTATCATTACTGCGTAAAATTTTCGTTCATATTTATAGAGCAGGAATAGCGGAAATGGAAAATCAACAGCAAATGGCTGAGAACAGCTCATTTCAACATTCTACGGGCAAAATATGGGGGAAATAAATTACCTAGCAAACACAGAAATTTATCATGAAATAAATCTCTGGCTTTCATTTTCTTTACTAGGTGGTATAATGGAAGTATTGTCTAAGGAAAAATCCTGGATTAACTTCTCCAAAAGAAAATGATTTTCGTCTGAGAAGTCAAGATTCTCAGATGAAAACAATCATACCTAAGACAATAAGCTAGAGCATTAAAAAGGATTTTACAAAAATCTTATAAATGATCATACTGAAAGTTAAACTATATGTATCTCTTTTTATTTAAAAGCCTGGAGTTTATTACATTCAAGAGCAAATTATAAATTTATTTTAATAACTTTACATTAAATAGGTAAACAAACAATAAATAAATGCTTTACACACACTATTGTGAAATCATTTTAATATCAACAAAAGTTAAATTAACGTTTTGAAAATAGGATCAAACAGCAAAACATATTTTGGTGATTCTTAAATATTTCTTCTAACGTGACTTAATGCGACCCACCACATGCAGTCTTAGTCATATTTGTTATGTATTTTAAAACACAGGCAGTAGTTTAGAAATTTTTGCAAAGTATACAAAAAAAACAAATATATTACATAACATTAAGGAGAAGTTAATAAAATGTCGCATCCAGCAGGACTTGAACCCGCAACATTTGACTCTACGCGGCAACGCTCTAAACTGTAAACTATGAAAGCTTAAAAATTATTAAGCTTTTTGGATCGGTAAATTCAACTCATGTCACATGTGACACTAACTCACTATCTATTTAAGCACATATAGAAAGATGTAAATAATACAGATTTTATAAAATCAACAAATTAAACATGGAGATGTAAGTCACTTTTTGTGCTCTGTCTTATATTTTTAATCGGTTAGAAGACGATAACCGTGAATTTTTAGTAAATTATAATTTTTAGACATCTCTCAGAAGATTCCCGATCTTATCGAAAGCTAAATAGAATCGACAGGAACTCTTAGCAGTTTCAAAATCTGTCGAATACTTTTATAAATATCTGTATGGCGGAAAATTTCTGATTAGAACAGACCATGCCAGTTTAAAGTAGCTACTTAGCTTTAGAACCCCAGAAGGGCAGATAGCAAGATAGCTCAAAAAACTGCAAGAATATGATATTGAAATTCAGCGCAGACCTGGAACAAGACACTGTTATGCTGATACACTTGCCAGAAGGCCATGTGGACCTCATTTCTGCCAATGTAACTGCGTGGAGCAGAACAAGACAAAACTCGCCTTAGTTAAAGTTGTTGGAGGACGTTTGGGTATTACGAAAACGCTGCAAAAGGTCTGAGAGAGATATTACTTGGTAAATTGCTCTAACGATATTTAAGATTGGTGTCGTAAATGCACCACATGTGCTGCCAGTAATGGTCCTCAACGAAAACCGAAGGTTAAAATGCAACAATACCTGGTCGAAAATCCTTTCGAAAGAATTGCAGTAGATGTATTAAGTCCACTTTTACAGCGCAATGTAGGTAATAAGTACATCTTTGTTGTAATGGACTACCTTACTAAGTGGGTTAAAGCATACGCAGTTTCCAATCGGGAAGCCACCACTTTAGTAGGTAAATTAGTTGAAGAATTCGTAAGCCATTTTGAGGTACCACTAGAAAAACATTTAGACCAAGAGAGAAATTTTAAGTGCAAGCTGTTTCAAAAAGTTTGCCAAAGATTACGCATCCACAAAACGAGACCCACAGCGATGCACCCTTAGTCTAATGGAATGGTGTAAAGAATGATTTGGATTATAACCAATTATTTGTCAAAAGTGTAGTCAGAGTGTCCAAGGAATTGGGATCAATATATTCCACTATTTTGATCAGCTATTAATAAATCAACAGGCCAACCGCCTGCGAAGTTCCTGTTTGGTAGAGAAATGAGGCTAACATGTGAATTAGTGTTTGCTTGTAAATCTGGTGAAGAAGTGGCCCAAGAAGGATATGTCACCGATCTTAAGAATTAAATGGAGGATATACAAAATGTATACAAACTGGTACGTGAGAAACTTCAATTATCTAGTGATCGGAAGAAGAGGTACTGTGACACGAGGTCAATCGAAAAGAGTTATAAAGTTGGAGATGTAGTTTGGCTCTATAACTTCCGACGGTGTCAAGGTATTTGTTCCAAATAACAGAAGATTTAAAAGTGTCAATGCAGCATCAAAAAAAAGATTAACAATGTCTTTTATCGGATCGTTAAAATTTCCATAAAGAAACCGGTCGTAGTCCATCATGATCGGTTGGCGCCTTACCAGGTAAACCACAGTGGGAATGTGCAGAAACTTCAAGAAGATGGTTTGGTGTGTGCGGGGTTCTATATAAGGGGATGTATGAGTAGTTAAGAGGAGTTAATTGTTATTGTAAAAATGTTTAGACGTTATCCAGCAGAGTTCTTGTGTATCTGTAACAATTTTGGTGAATAAATTATGTCCCCATAAGTGTTTCAATACTTTCTAAAAACTTTAAAAAATCTATGAGACATATCACAAACTAATGGTTTACTAGAAACAGTATCTAGTATTTAAAAAAGTGACTCGTACTTTCATACCTTTATTAGGTTCTGTGAGGATAAACAAGTTTGATAAAACTTATACAGTACATTAACTTTAATAACCTTTAAGCTTAACTTACTAATAATTTAAAGTCACGCACTTACTAAGATTAAGCTTTTAATACCGGGAGTGATGGATATGAACAAAATATAGATAGAAGCTTAAACATTTTTCTCAGAGATAATAGAACAGATGTGTTTGTCCCTAAAATAAAGTTGGCAACAAGTTCCGACATCAGCGCGCCATGGTCTCCATTTAAAAATGAGCGGGAATTACCAGCATATCTATTTAGTTTAAACGTTACATACATACAGTTTTATTTTAAAATTTTATATTCTTACTGTGATTTAAAACATCAATATATAAATTTTAAAATATAAGGTATATATTTTCTTACTATTAGAAATAAAATCAAACAAAAACAAATTTTAATAATAACAATTTTTATTTGAACACAAAAACAAAAAAAATAAATACATAATTGCACAAATTATATATTTAAGATCTTAATAATAATTAACATATATTTAACAGATATTCTAATATAGGGTTTTCACACAAATTGGAAAGAGATGGTTCCTATGACTAGTTCTTTCCTACCATTGCTCAAAAAAGTGGTAATTTCTATCTTTCTTCTGAATAGCATCTTAAACAAAAAACCCGCACAGTACTTCTCATACTAAGGCACATCTCATACTTAAACTTTAAGGATTGCTCCCGATCTGAAAAGATCTCCATAATATTTTCTTATTATACGAGGAACTCATTAGAAGTTTAAAAAAACATCTGATTTATGTTCTTGGCACGTAAACCAAACAAAATCAATAAATTCATTTAAACATACCTATTATTTTTCCATTAATTAATTTGAATTAATTAATTAACCATTTTTCCCTGAATAAAGAATTTGAAGGAAATATTTGAAACTTCTAATGATGAAAATGTGTTTCATATACAGGATAGAAAAACTTACTTTTACAATCTACAACACACCATTTATATCTAAAATAACCTGGTAGTGACATGTTCAAAACTATTCACTATACTTTTTATACCCTTTTTAAGGTAAAACCACCTTAAATTTATTTTAAACTAAAATTACTAACACTTAACCTATCACTATGCCGCCATAACTGCTGTTTCGGGCTACAAGCTGATCATATTTTGCTGGTTAGTTCCAATTTTCACCACTACAGAATGCGATTGCGCCTCCAGGAATGCGCACAAACATATTGGCGCCTTTGGGCTATGTTTCGAAAAGTCTCTTAATTTGTCTATGTTCTTCTGCACACCCGTGAATAATGTCAAAATCTGGCAGAATTGGTAATTTGTTTGAGCAATAAGTAATTTACAAATTTTACGCGTTTAAGTTTTATTTAACCGAATATTCGTTTAAAATTTTAATGCTAATAATAAATATCGTGTAGATATCTACTTATGGAGAGAAAAAAGTTAAATTGTGTTAATTTATTAATTTAAACCTTTAAATTGTTTGTTTTTTGTTAAATAAATATCCTATGTTTAATAAATATTCAAATTTTTTTATTTTTGTCAATTTTTTGTAAATCAAAAAAATAAGTTGACATGTATTTATAACTATCATTTTTTTTACATTCACCCTGTCAAATTCAGGTGGTTTCTAGGTAATGCAACAAGGTGTATTTTTTGTTTTTCTAGTTTTCCCGAGTTTATACATGTTAATGATTCAGACACCTTGTGCTTACAAAAATTTTGATGGTTTTTCTGTTATAGTAAAATTATGGTAGACAGCATACATTTCCTGGAAAATTAATTATAAATTGCAGTACCGAATTTGGTGAGGAAAATAACTATAGGATTATATGGTTTTACTGGTTGGTGAGGAATTTACCCTCGCCCCTTATCCCGTCCACGCTGACAAAAAAAAATTTTAATCTGTATCTACTGTAAATCCAACTTTAATATACTCTATTGGAGCTAAAATAGACTTGCCCGCCTATGGATCCTCATTAAAAGACTTATAAGTCTAAAACTTATAAACTTAGAAAGAAAGAAAACTAAACTACACCTTGTTTTAAAAAGTAATAGTCTATATTTGTAATATGTACCTACAATTAATTTTACTAGTTATTTGTTTTTTAATAAAAATATAATATATCATATCAATTATCTCGGGCCGAACTCACAGGCTTTGCATTTGGTCCACAACTTTGGCATTCAGGTAAAACATAATTAGTAGAATTAAATATCACTGCATGTAAAGTGTTATTCCTTGTTGAATAATTTATTTAAATCTGGATAACCGTGCATCTGCTGTAAATTATTAGTAAATTTGTGGCGTCTGTCTAAATATTGATAATATTTTACAAATTCAACAAGGGGGAATTAAATACACATACAGCCTACTGACAATTTATGCTAATATTATGTTATTCAGCCCTAAGCACACAAACATGAATTTACCTATTGTTTTGCTTTATCTGTTATTTCTATGAGTTGATTAATCAGATTTAAGGTTTAAAAACTGACGAATTTCTAAATAACCCAAAAAAGATCTACAGTTGTTTATAGCTTTTGTGATGTTGATTTTTTGTCAATATTAAACATTTGGTCGTATAAACATACAGTGAGGTCCAAAAGTAACGGATAAATTTATTTTCTCCGTTAATAAGCACATAAAAGAAAAATCCTGAAACACGTCAATTTTTAAATTTAAAATGACACTTTATGACACTAAAAAACCACCCCTTACTTTAAACCCCTTTCCACGGGGTGAGAGCACCCCATTTTTTTAAACGGCATGAGGGGTCATGTGATACCTCGTTTAAAAGAGCATTTAATTGCCCATTTAGCAATGTAAAAATTTTTAAATTTTCATTTTTTATTTTCAAGAAAATTCGATTTACAATTTTGGAATGTGTTACTTAAAATGTATTGAAACGTGTCGTATTGATATACCAAGCATGCCTACTAGATTATTTTATTATTAGGAAATTTAACTGTAACTTCCTATTATAATTCGTTCACTTTTTATTCCTATCTCAGTAGGCTCTGTTAGTAACATGAAATTCGCCCTGTATAATAGACGTCTGATCACAGAATCGTTTACTGTTTTGTGGTCTTATTAATTGTAAGTACCATGTTGTCACGTCTTCAATAAAAATATGTGTATTAATAACAAATATCTTAAATAATTAAATCTGGAAACCAAATTTAAAACTTGCAGAAAATAAGTCAATGTATTTAAAATTAAATTGAATACTAAAGTAGATACGTCAGTTTTCGCTGCAAGTAGTAGTAGTAATTTTGTCTGATATTCAAAATAACACATTCCTTTGCACAGAACAGATTCCTGTTTATAGTCAATTATCATATTATTTTTTTGATCTAGAACGAAAAATATACTTTTATATTTACATTTTATTACAAATAAATAATATAAGTAAAACTCAAAACGTAGCACATATACATAACTAGAAACTTTTAATACAACTTTTAAATTAATTAAGCAATAGTAAAAAAATCCTTTTTACAAATGTATAATAAAACTTTTAAATTATTCAAGCAGTGGTAAAAAAAATTATTTCATCAATTGTGAGTTTAACATAAAAAATTCTATACCTATTCATCTTTTTCAAAGTTTGTATAGTGTCGTACGTCCCCCTTTAAAATCAAAATTTTGTTTAGCATCAGTCAAAAGTTTGTCTAAAGTAAAATGTTCATTTTTAGCATGGTACATCCAAATCTGTCGCTGTAAGTCTTTTTTTTAAATAAACTTCTCAAATGTATCAGTTTTACATCCTTTATCTGCGACTTTCTCATTATTTTTTAATCCTTCCTTAATAATTTTCCGTATTTTCCAAACACTGATCTAAAAAAATTAAGCATTTAGAATGTTTGTCATATTAATTAGTTTCAAAAAATATACCTCAGTTACACAATGGTAGTTAAGAGATTTAAAAATATTTAACAAAATTTTTAATTAAATCATAGTTACAAAAATGTATAATATCGAAATTTGAAATCTGACATTATTGTATATAATTTAATATGATATCTGTCAAAAAAGGTTATGTGTTATTTTATAAATTTTATTTAAAAAAGTGTTAAAAATTTATAAATTTATTACAAAAACCTCTCTCAATTAATCTAATGCAAAATATATAACTTTATGTTAGCGAACTAGGATTGATTTAAAAGAAATAGAAATAATCGTGTACTTACTTGAAAGATAACAATTGATTTAAATAAACACTTGGCAGCTGTTGCTTTGTTTCTTTAACATACCATAATATCTAACGATGTTGTTGTGTATTTCTTTACTGATTTTTTTGGCATTGTTTATTGAATCCAAGAAAGTATCTATACTTCGTAATTGAATCTTCAAAAATTTTACCCTTAACAATGTGCTGTCAATATTTCGACAGTAGGTACCAACCCAACAAACTGAAGTGCCAATCCAAGAAATAAAATGCATAGTCTACTGAGATAGGAATAAGAAGTGAATGGATAATACAGTATTAAATATTGAATTTTCTTGAAAATAAAAAAATTAAATTAAATTTACAATTTTGGAATGTGTTACTTAAAATGTACCTAAAACATGTCGTATTGATATACCAAGCATGCCTACTAGATTATTTTATTATTAGGAAATTTAACTGTAACTACCTATTACAGTATTAAATATTGAATTTTCTTGAAAATAAAAAAATTAAATCTAAAAATTTTTACACTGCTGAATAGGCAATTAAATGCTCTTTCAGACGAGGTATCACATGACCCCTCATGCCATTTAAAAAAATGGAAGTGCAGGGTGGTTATTAAGCGTCATAAAGTGTCATTTTAAATTTAAAAATTGACGTGTTTTAGGATTTTTCTTTTACACGCTTATTAAAGGACAAAATGAATTTATCCGTTACTTTTGGACTTCAGTGTATATATATATATATATATATATATATATGAAAAAGTCTATTGGGTATGCAGCAACAATAATGAAACAGAGTACTCTTTCAAGTGTTTATTCCGAGCTTTCGGCCAATATTACAGCCATCTTCAGGGATCTACAATATTAATCAAGAGCGTAATTTATAAAAAAGTAAAAAAAATATAAAAACTTACAACTTGGGGAGGTTGTATCCAAAACGATGTTAGTAAAAATATTACATGTAAGTATCTGGATCCGGTTACACTAATTATACTTAATTTCCACTTGGTGATAATTAGATTATTGCAAATACCAATTCTATTGTCTAAGTTACAGGTTATATTACCAACTAATGGTACCAAGCTGAGAAAACCAAGACTAAGTCTCAAAACCACAAAAAAACAGATAATCTGTATTAACACAAAACAAGATGTAAGCATCCGTATCAAGAAACGAACTTTGATAAAATTTTTGAAAAAATTAATCGTTTTTCTCAAACTGAGATGCATGAGTAGCATAAATTGAAAGAAAGATGACATTAGCCATGACAATCTCAAGTAGTACCAACTACATAAAAAGAGGGGTAGGCAATTTTTTGAGATTAGGATTGACAACAATTATTTTTAAAAATACAAAAAATATTACATTATTATTCATAAAAATGGAAGTTAAAAATCTAATTTTAAAATTAATTATGCTATGAAGAATAATAAAATTCTTTTTAACAATTATAGTTTATCAGTCATAGTTGACATTAGTATTATAAAATTTATTATGTTTAAAAAATAAAAGAAGAAGAGAAAAGCAGTAATTAACATCAATTTGATTATTATTTAAGTTAACAAAATTACTTTAATCTGAGATATGCGCTAAATTTCGACAGTCTAACGATAACAAATATGAAAACATTTCATTAAGGTGGCCTATATCAGATTTATGGTTCATCGCGAGAGGTTGTTTGTTAATATAAACCATTTCCATGAAGAGCCTTCTAGCAGTGTTTCTTTCTTTGCAAAGGATGCTAACATTACTATAATCAATGCGATGATCATTGGTAAGGACATGTTCTCCCAATGCACTACGTTCAGGGTGTAATCTACAGTCTGACTTATGTGAACGTAGTGCATTGGGAGAACATGTCCTTACCAATGATCATCGCATTGATTATAGTAATGTTAGCATCCTTTGCAAAGAAAGAAACACTGCTAGAAGGCTCTTCATGGAAATGGTTTATATTAACAAACAACCTCTCGCGATGAACCATAAATCTGATATAGGCCACCTTAATGAAATGTTTTCATATTTGTTATCGTTAGACTGTCGAAATTTAGCGCATATCTCAGATTAAAGTAATTTTGTTAACTTAAATAATAATCAAATTGATGTTAATTACTGCTTTTCTCTTCTTCTTTTATTTTTTAAACATAATAAATTTTATAATACTAATGTCAACTATGACTGATAAACTATAATTGTTAAAAAGAATTTTATTATTCTTCATAGCATAATTAATTTTAAAATTAGATTTTTAACTTCCATTTTTATGAATAATAATGTAATATTTTTTGTATTTTTAAAAATAATTGTTGTCAATCCTAATCTCAAAAAATTGCCTACCCCTCTTTTTATGTAGTTGGTACTACTTGAGATTGTCATGGCTAATGTCATCTTTCTTTCAATTTATGCTACTCATGCATCTCAGTTTGAGAAAAACGATTAATTTTTTCAAAAATTTTATCAAAGTTCGTTTCTTGATACGGATGCTTACATCTTGTTTTGTGTTAATACAGATTATCTGTTTTTTTGTGGTTTTGAGACTTAGTCTTGGTTTTCTCAGCTTGGTACCATTAGTTGGTAATATAACCTGTAACTTAGACAATAGAATTGGTATTTGCAATAATCTAATTATCACCAAGTGGAAATTAAGTATAATTAGTGTAACCGGATCCAGATACTTACATGTAATATTTTTACTAACATCGTTTTGGATACAACCTCCCCAAGTTGTAAGTTTTTATATTTTTTTTACTTTTTTATAAATTACGCTCTTGATTAATATTGTAGATCCCTGAAGATGGCTGTAATATTGGCCGAAAGCTCGGAATAAACACTTGAAAGAGTACTCTGTTTCATTATTGTTGCTGCATACCCAATAGACTTTTTCATATTATTGTGTCAGCAAAGACTTCGTCTGCGTATATATATATATATATATATATATATATATATATATATGTTATGATGTAGTGTTTCACGGATGGTAGAATGAACAGTAGTTGTGTTCCGGGTTTCAATCCGTTGGTTGTTTGTGTCTTCACGACGTTTCGCCAACATCTCAGCTGGCATTTTCAAGTGATGCTTCCTTTGCGGCTGCTAAACTTGGAAGTTTACCTAAGTAAAGGTATTGATCCATAAGTGACACTGAAATTTAAGTTATTTTCTGTGTCATTTACACGATCTATTGTAGTTGTGTTAAATAAAAGTTTTTTTAAAAGTTCGAATGGATAATTGTTATCTAGTAATGTACCTAATGTATAATTTTTAAATTTTCTGTTGAATTTCAAAAAAAATGTATTCAACAATTTTATTGATTTATGCTTTTAACAATTTATAATTTTTAACAATTTGCTTGTAAGTAGATTTTCATATTTTTAAATTTAAGCAATTTGTAACCTATTTTTGTATATTTGAGCCTTGAAAAAGAATTTAAAATAAATTCAAAAGCTTGGTAATAGTAATAGTAGAGTCTTACTAATATTATCTCATATGGTTGGAATGCACAGTTTATTACAAAATTGTAAATAAAAAAAAACTCAGTGCATTAAAAAATATTTAATTAAAATTGGCCTAAGCGTTTTCGCCCGTTAAGACATCTTCAGAAGTAATAATTTTCGGTATAAATTATGCAAATTTTGTAAATTACACACCAGCAATTTTATTGGAAAACTAGCTGTACCCGGCGCGCGTTGCTACGACAGCAAATAAATAAATTTAAGAAAAATAAAAGAGAAGAAGAGATAGAGAAGGAAAGAAAGTTTATAGTTTTGTTTTACTTATCGCACCAAAAATATATTTTTTGATTCTTATATTTATATGAATTCGTGTAGATATCTATTAATCAGTATTGAATTTGATACATGGAATCGCCATCTGGTGCTAACTTCCATAAATACGAATATCATATTCATCTTACCCGTTAAAAATACATCATCATACTGATTTTCCTGACAATAGGTTAAACGGGACAGAAGTTGCTAGTCTGCAGCGCCACCTGGTGGCGAGTCGCATCAATGAGCATATCATACAAACCTTCTCCGTGGAAAAATACATATACATACCAATTTTCATGACAATCGGTTGAACGGGCCAGAAGTTGCTAGTCTGCAGCGCCACCTGGTGGCGAGTGGCATCAATGAGCATATCATACAAACCTTCTCCGTGGAAAAATACATATACATACCAATTTTCATAATAATCGGTCCAGTAGTTTTTGAGTTCATTGAGTACATACAGACAAACATTCATTTTTATATATATAGATAGATATAATGATGATATATGATCAACTTTTCTTAATAACAATTGTCGCTATTTTTAAAAAAAGGTACTTTACTCTTGAGTAAATTTCATATTTTTTTATTCACCTTGTATACGGTTTATAAAAACTGATATCTGATGGTTGTATTTTAAGTTTTAGACCATGCACAACTTTTTATAAAGAATAACTTTTTTTCATAAAACTAAAAGTAAAAAAAAAATCCCATATGATGCCGACTTAATTATATTTTTATTTTTTATATATTATTATTATATATATAAACAAAAAAAAAATTCGAAAAAAGGCCATCCTTGCAACTTCCCGCTAGTTTTAACCGCAAAGCTATAGTAACGTGACGTATTTTGACGTTTTTGACTTTTTTTGAAATGTTTAAAAAGCCATAACTTTTTAACGCCTTATTCGATTTTGATGTTGAAGATGGCATTCGACGCAGTTTTTTAAGACCTAAAAACGTTACCGGGAGTGCAAAATCGGTTAGTCAAAAAGTTATTGAAAAAAAAACCACTTTTTTTGAAATTTTTCGACAACGATATCTCACAAACGAATTAACTGATTTTAATTTCAAAAACGGCATTCGACGTGGCTTTTTAAGCTTGAGAGCTGATTAGGTTATGAAATTAATCGATGCAATAGCCAAAAAGATATGCCCAAAAAACATCATTTTTACCAATTGTTTTTTTCGGTTATTTTAAAATTTCTCGAAATCTACCGGCTCAAATCGGTTCAAACTTACAGGGATTTCTAAGTTAGATGGAACTCTTTGGAATGCTTTTTATTTCATTCCGATCAGTCAAGCCGTTCAAAAGTTATAAGGGGTTTACATACATCCACACGTACATACAGACATACAGACACCCTCGTAAAAATAGTCAGGGGAGGTTTCTAAGACCTCAAAACGTTGAGATCCGATGAAAACTCGATTTTCGAAAAACGGGGTGAAACCAATAACTTCCCGATTTAAAAAAAAAATTAATTTTTTTTAGCGGGAAGTTAAAAATAAAAAAATATATTTATTATATGTATTTTTTATCTAATAAGCCAAATCTAAAACAATTAATTGCAGAGCATTCGTGAAGTAGAAGCGAAACCGATTTATTAATAAAGGCATGTTCATTTGTAAACGTTTTAACAAGAATTATAAAAAAAAAACATGACTATCAATAAGGCAAAACCAAAGTCAAATAAATATTCTCGTTAGCGTACAAGATGTAAAATGTGAATTGTTAAAAAATAGTAAAAATAAGCACAATTTACAGAAAGAACTTTTTATAATAGAAAGTTTTTTACTGATTTATAGGTCATATTTTGTGTCATCTCAACAATGCACAGCATCCCTGATTTTGCAAAAATATTAAGTCATACAACGCTGTGATTGATCATAGAGAAGATTGTTTCCTTGTTAACAAAATCAAGGGTAGTTGTATCTAAAAACTTTCTATAGTTATTATCCTAACAAGTGCGGAAAGTTATACTTTCCCGCACGCGAACTGCAGATGCCCGAACGACGCGAAGCGGAGTTCGGGCACGCAGTTTAAGTGCGGGAAAGTTAATTTCCGCAAGTGTTAGGATCAATACTTTATACAACTACTGCTCTGGAAGTAGAATTTAAGAGGAATATAACAAATAATTTTTTCTTTTGACACATCTGGCAATAAATTTGTTGTTGCATTTTTAGCTGATTCAACTAGTTCAGGTGGAGTTAAACATCTTGTTAAATCGACCATTATTTTAAATAGTACACTTTTTTTAATTACCTACACTTTCTTTTTGCGTTTAATACAGTTGCGTTGTGACAGTTATGACATAAATTAAAAAGGGTTAGGACTGATCGAGTAGTCTCTCTAGTCAAATAAAAACGACAGATAGTTTAGGCGGAATCCGTGTAGTTATGTGGTCATAACCAAACATGTGCGTTTATGAAATACATATAGTCAAGTATGCGACTATTGTGTAGGTACTTCGGAGATTACATACTGCGCTCGAAAAGTCAACTTCCACAGCAGGCGTTGTATAAAAACAGTTTATTTTATTACCAGTTAAAATAATCAAAAAAAAAAAAGAAAAAAAACTTCTCTGTCGCGTAATCGATCCCATTATGATAACATATCAGAACTGTCACAAGTGAACTGATCCGCCGCTTAACCAACTACGCCACGAACGATTTATTTAATAACTTTCAAAATAATATTATCTATACACAACTTAGATCATGTTTAATATCAATTCGGTATAAATTTCGAAATCTATGTATATGCCTAAACACACTTGAAACATGCAACAGAGACACAGAACACGGCGAAAATATAAAAAACTTTCTAATAAAAATTGTCGTATTGATACTAATAATTGTTAAATATAAAATTAGGTTATCCTCTGCGACCTAGTGAAAAATGGATTAAAATAAGCAAAACAATGGTCCAATTCGGTAAGACTTAATTTTAACCCCACCAAGACCACACTAGTAGCCTATCCAAGAAAAAGAAACAAAAATGTAAAACCTTCAAAGTAGGTGAAAGTATATTTCAGTGAAAAACAAAGCTAAATGCCTAGGGCTAACCCTAGATAACAGATTAATCCGAAACAAACACGAAAACAAAAAAATAGGGTTGTAACCAAAAGGCAATGCAATGGATGAAGACGGCAATAGTGACACCAATCATCACCTATGAGGCAGTGGTTTGGGGCATAGGAGCTAATCAGACGACCACGAGGACACACCTCTAGAAAATTTAGAGACTAGCAGGTGCATGTATCATTAAAGCAATGGGATCATGCCCCACTGCTGCAATTGAAATAATTCTTAATCTCACGCTACTACACATTTAAGTAGAAAGTGCAAAAAAACAATATATAGAATGGCCAAAGAAGAAGAAACAAAGGAATAACCTCGATTACTTTAATTTGATTAAACTTGGAAAATGCCCCAAGATGATATGCCAAAAAACCTTAAATTTGTAAGAAGATCCACTACAAAACTGCGTAGTAAATCTGAATGGAACAAAAACGACATATTGAAGCTAAACCAAAATGTGTTAAAAGGGTATACAGATGGCTCCAAGACAGATAAAGAAATAGGAGAAGGAGTATTTGGACCTAAAGCCAATTACTCAGAAAGCCTTAGTGCATTTTCAAGCATTTTTGATAGATGTGTTGGATTTAATATCAAAAGGAGCTATCCTAGACAAAAGGTTGTAATTATCTTAGATAGTCAAGCAGCTATCAAAGCACTAAAGTTACAAAGATGGTCTGGGAATGCCTAGGCAAACTTAATAAACTAATACAAAGTAACACTCTTATGTGTTTCTAGACACATAGAAATAGAAGGGAACGAATCAGCAGATAAGCTGGCAAAAAACTGAAATACAAATTTTGTGACCAGAACCTTGTGGAATCAGCAGTAAGGAATTAAGGACAAAAATGAATTGAAAAAAAAAAGTACTAGAATGGTCTAAGAGGACTAAGACAACGAAAGATGCTTTTGAAAACTATAACCAGAAGAGATCTTTCAGCTGTCTAAACTTTAATAAAAACAATTTCCGTATTATAATGGAAATATTTACCAGGCAGATCCCTAGATTATACGAAATAAAAGGAAACGAAACAGCAGATAAGCCCAACGATACCCTAAACTTTCTAAGAAAAGCTGTGCTATAAGTCTCAGAAACTATACGAATTATAGCAAGAAAGGGGCGCATAGGTGTATCTGTTACCCCTAATTTCGCACATACACATAGGTATATTTAAAAAAATATCAAATTCCCTGTCAGTAGTATTAAGAACAAGAATAATATTTTTTTTATATACATGCTGTTAAAAAAATGAAAAAATACCATATGTTTAAAAGCCCATTATAATATATTTCTAAAACTCCATCCAAATCGGTTAAACCGAGATTAGCGTTAAAAAACATTAAGGCAAACAGACAAACATACGAAATTAAAATACATTGTATTGTTTTTTTTGCGTATATCAAGGCCTACCATTATATTTTTTTAAATATATTTGCCATATGCAAACAGCGATCAGTTACAGTTTTATTATATGTATGGATTATATAAATAAAAAAAAAGTGTGTTATCCGACGCACAGTTACATTCCAGGAACATACCTTATCAAAGAAATATAATATGTTTTAATCGAGCTTATAAATTGAAGACAACCATATTCTTATTCAGTTCTATTGTAGCTTTCAGAAATAAAATTTTTAAAAATAAGTTCTTAGTTTTCGAACTTTTAACTGGCGCAGTCAGTAGGATTGGCCAAAATTGTACGAACGAACCGAAATTCGTACAGTTCTTCGTTTTAACGGTTAGTTGGTGCGAATCTACTAAAATCACCAATTTTGATGGAAACCCAAAACAGTTAAATAGATTCATTAGATTTTGTGAGAATTTTCTATCCAATCATCAAAATCGGGCGGATGCAAATGCTCAAATAAATGTTTGTCTGTTTGATACCGTCATTGGGAAACTAACGGGAAGAGCTGCCGATTTAATAGCCTCTAGAGTAGAATTAGATACTTGGGCCAGAGTTAAAGAGTCACTTTTAGTGACTTTTTCTGATCAGAGATCAGTTGATTGTAATATTCAGGATATAATTTATATGCATCCCGAAAGAAATTAAGACGTTCAAAATTTTGGCTTAAGAATTCAAGATGCGCGTAGTATTTTAGTTTCTAAAATTAATATGTCAAACGAACCAAATAATGTTAAGTTATTAAAAATTCAACAATATACAGACTTGTGCTTGAAAACGTTCATAAATGGTCTAAATTATCATATGCAACTAGTGGTTAGGTAAAAAAACCCTGATTCAGTTGAGCAAGCTATGGCCTATGCCAAGAAAGAAGAAAATTTCTTAAATTTTAAAAATCGTAGCCATTCAAACTCAAATTCTAATAAAAACTTTCAATCTAGACCAAAACCGCAACCAGGGCGTTATCCAGTTAATGCTCATACATATTCTTATCCAAATTTTGATGCTCAACCCCAACAACCCCGAAATCTTCCACTTAGTCAAAATTTTGGAAATCCAAGACCAGCTTTTCAAAGATTTTTAAATCAAATACCAAACTTTCAAAATCCAAGACCTTATTTCCCGAACGTAAACTCTCAATTTTCTCCCAGGCAATTTAATTCAAACTTTAATTCACAAATGCAACAAAACTTTAATCAAAGCCGATCAAGAAATAGAAATTTCCCAAAACCAGAACCGATGGATACCTCCTCTACTAATATAAGTAGAATGACAAATAAAAAATCAAATTTCTTTAAAACTAATCCACAACAACCTCGCGATTTTCATTCTGAAGAATTATTTAATCAATGCGTAGATTCTTTACCTTTTGAAAATGAGTATGAAAATAATGCAAATTCTTCCACACTAGTTGATTATTCAAATTTCCAAGCAAATAATCGTGAAGGTTTTTATGATGAAAATTGTTATCAAACGGCCTCAGAAGACAGTATAAAATAATAAATATAAATAATGTTGTCTATTCTATTGTCTATTTACCAAGGATTGTTATACCAGAAATTAACGCTAAGTTTCTTATAGATACAGGGGCAGGCCAAAGTTTTATTAAACCTGACCTAGCTCATAAAATTTATAAAAGATTTATCAAACCGGAAAAGTTTTCTGTGCGCACTGCTCACGCAACCTCTTTCCATGACGAAACTATGATAATACCTATTTTTCCTTCATTCAATGTTAGTGGTAATCACAAATTTTATTTTTTCGATTTTTCTCCAAATTTTGACGGCCTATTAGGATATGATTTTTTGAAACATATTGGTGCTAATATCAATTTTAAAGATTTTTCTTTGGAAACTCCTAGTGCTGTTTAACCCTTATTTAATTTTCAACCCAAACCTTTTAAACCTACCCAAATCGTAATTCCGCCGAGAGTATCGCAAAAGGTAAAAATACCTGTAAATAAAAGTTCCGGTATAGGTATATTGAATTATGTAAATTTTGGAAAAGCCGAGATGCCTCAGTGCTTGGTAAAAATTATAGATTCGTACGCTTTTACGGTAATTACTAATAGTTGTGAAAATCCGATTCGAATTACCTTTACTGAACCATTTGATATAGAATTAGTGCAAGAAAATGATTTACGACCTACCATTGATTTAAACTTTGTTGAAGAAATGGAAATCGATGAGGATGAACTTGATCAATTACAAAAAGAAAATTTAAATAGGATTGGGCTAGATTACTGTAATAAAGAAGAATATGACGCTATTAGAAATCTTTGTTACGAATATAAAGATATTTTTTATGTTGAGGGAGTTCCCCTTACATTTTCAAATCAAATGAAGCATAAAATTTATCTTACCGATGATATGCAAAAAATTACAGATATCCGGAAATCTTTAAAAAAGAGGTAGATAGGCAGATAAATAAAATGCTGTCAGATGGTATAATTAGAAATTCGGAGTCCCCATTTAACTCGCTAATCTGGATAGTAGAGAAAAAGCGGTTAAATTCAAATAGCAAAAAAACGTATAGGATAGTAATAGATTACCGGAAACTAAATGAAAAGACGATCGAAAATAAGCATCCACTTTCGGTTGCTTCTGATATTCTAGACAAACTCGGGCATGCGCAGTTTTCCACGACATTGGATTTAGCCAATGGCTACCATCAAATTGAGATGGACCCAAATGATATTTCAAAGACTGCATTTTCCACAGAAACAGGCCACTATGAATTTTTGCGACTGCCATTCGGACTTAAAAATGCCCCTGCTTCCTTTCAAAGAATAATGAACAACGTTTTAAGAGGATTTCAAAATGAAACCTGTTATCTTTACCTAGATGATATAATTATATTTTCTTCGTCGTTACAGGAACACATAGAAAGGTTGAGATCTGTGTTCGAGCGATTAAGACAAGCTAATTTAAAAGTTCAGCTAGAAAAATCAGAGTTTTTGCATACAGAAGTCATGTACTTAGGTCATAAAATCACTAGGGAAGGTGTATTACCAAACCCTGATAAAATTAGTGCTGTAAAAAACTTTCCAATACCCAAAACATAAAAGGAAATTAAGTCATTCTTAGGACTAGCCGGTTACTATAGGCGTTTTATTAATATTTTTGCCAAAATTGCGAAACCCCTTACTTTGTGTCTTAAAAAGAACGCTGAAGTTTTTCATTCCCCAGAATTCATAAAGTCATTTAATCACCTTAAAGAACTTTTAATAAATGCCTCAATTCTAGCATACCCAGATTTCTCTAAAACTTTTATATTAACGACAGATGCATCTAATGTAGCCTTGGGTGCCGTTTTGTCACAAGGTACAATCCCTAACGATCACCCCATAGCATATGCATCGCGAACTTTAAACCAAACCGAGCAAAAATATTCGACCATTGAGAAGGAATTATAGTCTGGGCTTGTAAAATGTATCGTCATTATCTATATGGCCGAAAATTCGAAATTTTAACTGATCATCGTCCTCTTGTGTGGCTATTCAATTTAAAGGAACCCAATTCAAAACTTTGAAGATGGCGCCTCAAATTAGAGGAATTTAACTATACAATAAAATATAAGCCAGGAAAAAATAATATTGCAGATCCTTTATCTAGAATTAATTTAAACGCTTTAGAAACTGAATCAAATTTTAATAACCCTGGAGACATTGATATCGATATAAGAAATTTTTTGGAAGAATTTAATCCTGATAATTAAGATCCTCTAGAAATAGATAATACCTTTAAAAAGATTGAGACTAATAATTCATTACCCCCGGTAATTAATAACCAAGATTTAAATAGTAATGAATACCAAATTCAAGAAAATGATACTTCAGATACAGATACGGCTCACAGCTGCGTATCTTCTCAAAATACATGCCTCACATTGTTAGATAATATAATTAATAATAAAGGATTTTAATTAATAGTAAAAAAATCTCCATACGTGCCTTATCTCGAAAGAGACTTTGAAACATTTGATGGTCACAAAATTGTTCGCGCTACAATCCCAGCTGACGATAAGATCATTACCAAGTTTCTTAGGGAAAACGCTTCAAAAAATTCTATGCACATATATTTTTTATCTAAAGAACTTAGACCTATTTTTCAAAAGGTTGTGTCAAAAAATTTTACAAAAATAATATTAATTGAGTGCACTAAAATAGTTAATAATGTGCTACCAGAGGAACGTAATACGATTTTAAAATATAAACATGAGGGTAAAACCAACCATGGAGGGATTGAGGAAACCTTAAGATCTTTAAAATTAAATTATTACTGGAAATCAATGAAAAAAATGTAACTGATTACGTTAACGCTTGCGAAATTTGCCATAGGGCTAAATATAATAGAAACCCTCCTAAGGAGCCTTTAGTCTTGACAGAAACACCCTCTAAACCCTTTGAAATTGTACATATAGATACTTATAAAATAGGGACTTATAGATTTCTAACAATTTTGGATAAATTTTCGAAATTTGGACAAGCCTTACCATATTTTGGTACTTCTATTTCAGCCTGTCAGCAATTAGTACATTTCTTTTCTTTTTTCGGCATTCCAAAACAAATTGTATCAGATGAGGAAACAGAATTTCAAAATGATGTTGTTAAAGAATTATTTAAATCTCATAAAATTACCGTTCATTTCACGGCACCTTATCATCACGAATCAAATGGACCTGTAGAAAAATTTCATTCTACCCTAACAGAACATCTACATCTTTTAAAGGAAAATGATAAAGATGCTGATGTACTTTCATTAATGCTTTACACAATTATAGCTTATAACAGTACCAATCATTCCAGTACCGGGTATATCCCTTATGAATTAGTATTGGGGCACACTAATAGTCGCGATCCCATGGCACTTATACCGGCACAAGCCTATACGCAATATATAAATTTTCACCAAAATAATACTAAAGCTTTATACTCGAAAATACATGACGAATCCCAAAGGGCTAAAGAAAAAACTATAAATCGCATTAATGAAAATAAAAAATCTATAGGACCTCAAGTCGGTGCAAAAGTTTATAGAAAAATAGAAAATCGACAAGGTAAATTAAATCGTAGATTTAACGGACCCTATATACTAACTAAAATTTTAGAAAACGGAAAACTAGAAATAGAAAATCCAAAAAATAAAAGAAAAAAAATTGTGCATATTAATGAAACTAAAATTTTGCCTAAAATTTCAGATGGCTCGTCGGACTCGCCGTTGCCGGAGTCAAGTTCCATAGCCTAAATGATTACCCTGGACTCCTCCCTTATAAACTAGGGACAACTAAACTAGTAACAAGTCATTGGTCTTTTGTACAAATTTTTAATCTAACTTCAATAATTACTGAATTTTCAACAATAAGAAATCAAACAAAAGAACTGCATAAAAACTTTAAAATTCACACTGAATATCATTCAGAATTTGAAAATTCTTTTATTCCTCTTTTGTCTTTGGAAGACAAAATATGATCACAAATTAAACAAATAAATCCTGTTTTTAAATTTGAAAATAAGGTTAAGCGTGGGTTGCTCAACCCTTTAGGTTCACTTTTAAAATGCATAACCGGTAATTTGGATCAAGAAGATGCAGAACGTTATGGAAACCAAATCAAACAATTACAAGAAAATCAGAATAAGTTAAAAATAAATTCTAAAAAACAGATTTCACTTTTGGAAAGTACAATCAATAATTTTAATCATATGAGTTCTAACATTTCACACAATCAATTGAACTTGCGATCAAAAATAGAAGCAATTGAATATAAAATAAAAGAACTGATCATTCTAGAAAATTATTATTACGACTATTTCCAATCATTTGTAGTAAATAAATCAAATTACAATGTTATACCAAGCTATATATGATATTTTTGAAAAAATTGAAACTGCTAGGTATATCTTTTGCCAAAATCAATACATTGCATAACTCTATAGTAAATCCTTCAGAATTGCTAAACAAATGAAAAGGCCAGAATTAAAATTAAATACAAATCCTTTACCATTTGAACCCAGTTTGGAAAATATTCTAAAAATTGAAAAATTAATTCAGGTAAAAGTTTATTCTAAACATTTTGTTGTAACATTTATACTAGAAAAGCCTCTAGTAGAATCAGAATCATATCACTATTACAAATTATTTCCTGTACCCATCCTTGGAAATGATTCCAAATTTTATCTCCACCTCCCTTATAAACCCTTCCTTGCACTTACGGACATCGCTCATACCTACATGGACCAGGCCTGTACTCAGATACAATCCAAGGAGTATGTTTGTAAAGAAGCTCACAAAAGCCTTACCACAGAGGAATCACCATGTGCTGTCCAGCTTCTAACCTACAAAAAGGAAATCACCACCTGCCAACCATTCCGTATTCGACTACATACCACTCAGTCAACTAAAATTACTGATGGTCAATGGCTCATCACGACTCCAAAAAAAAGAAATAGCAGCAATTGATTGCCAAGATTTCAAAGATAATCTTCCAATTTATGGGACCTTTATATTGGAATCCGATCCTGACTGTACCGTTAGAATAAAATCTCTAACAATTACTTCTACAAAACAAAGTAAATCAAAATTCATTAATGTCCACCTTCCAATCATGAATTTAAGAATAAATTTATTTTAAAAATAATCAAGTCCAAGAAATCGACCCGCCGTCACTGGACCTAAGAAGTATTAGATTAAAAGAAAGTCAAGAAATTCAAGCTAAACTACAAATTCAAAAAGAAAATTTGGAAGACATCAATACCCCAGTTTACTACTCCAGAACGAGCATTTGGACAATCCTGTTATATTTACTAATTGGTACCATATTGGCATATTGGCTATTGAGAAAAATCCCCAAGAATTTCCATCGGCAACCTAAAGGGGTGAAAATTGTTGTTTGATGTCCTGAATCACATCCTTAAGGGCTGTGCTTCAGTCTAGGGATGGAGGAGTTACATTCCAGGAACATACCTTATCAAAGAAATATAATATGTTTTAATCAAGCTTATAAATTGTAGACAACCATATTCTTATTCAGTTCTATTGTAGCTTTCCGAAATAATTTTTTTAAAAATAAGTTCTTAGTTTTTGAACTTTTAACTGCACGACTAGAGTTTACTCCTTAAGTACGATTGTCAAAACAGACGCAAAAAAAGCTTATTTAACTGAAATAATTATAACTAATTTTTCTGATAATGTTATCGAATTATTGACTATAATTATTGATATCAAAAAATTATTTATAAAATAAATTATAGTAACCTTAAGGAATTTATAGATATCGGAAAAAAAAAATTTTTGGTTAGGTTAGAAATTGTCTATTGGATACGCTTGTTAATTCATATTGGATTAAATATTTAATTGTATGTTGTTCTCATATATATAATCATATAAACCACAATAATGATTATTATACATTCAATAAATACAAATCATAAATGCTCATACACATAATACATGAATTATAACGTACCTGGCAGCCACGTGTTTTTCAGAAGTTCCGGCAGTATTATCTACACCCCTTTCTGCCATAGTAAATCCAAAAATACTTGCAATTTACTATAGCAAAATACAATTATTATAAATATTATAATTTCACAATATAGTAATTTACGTAACAAGTGGTCTTTTACTGGACAAGTAGGCAAATTGCAGGGCGAGCCATAGGCGAGCCCTGCAAGCCTGCGAGTCCAGCAAAAGCACTTTTGGGACGTGTTACGTACAATATTTTTTAACAAGCATTATTGTACCATAAACTTCATATTATTCAGTTTTAATTTTTATAACAAGAACTCTTTATTAACTAATTTTAACATTTTTTTTAACAAACCTTGCTTGGGTGGCCACCTTAACAATTTCATCTGGTATAATTTCATCTTCCATTAATTCACAATCAAATGCATTATTTTAAATATTCATTTTATAATAAATTTCACGTTTTCAACTAAACGTCAAAATATGTCTAGTTATTTTATAGTTTTAAATATATACAAAACTCGGTTACCATAGAATTGACCGCTCTCTTAGACTAACTATTTTATTATAAATGAGTCCAGTAAAAGCTTTTAACGGACTCATTTTTATTTTCTGGCCTTGTCCGACAAAATGAGGTTTTCTGACCTAAAAATAAACCGGAAAGTATTAATTTTTGGCCGGTTTTGAAAAAACAATATTTTAATTATTAATATTTATAACAAAAAACAGCAATATAAGTAAATCGACACTGATAGAAATAAACAAGCTGAATAAGATATAGATATAGTCGCTTTGCAGTATACTCTATACACGTCTTAATACACTCACAACACCAAATTATAAAGTTGCGCACCAAAAACGTAACGAGGTCATTCGTTCAGCAGATTTCACTCCTCACATTTTTCTCATACGGGGGGCGCATTATAATAAAAACCGATTCTTAAGGAGTACACTCCAAAAACAATTTTACTTTTTTTGTTAAATTAACAAAACCTAATTTAAGGATAATTACAAGATACTATTTAAACTAAGTACCTATATATTTAAAGCTTATGTAAATACTTTTAAAACATATATTTTAAAATAATTGCTTAATAATTTGTTTTAATTTTATAAGCCAAATTTGTCTTATGAATCTTATGAATCTTATGAATAATTAGTTTGATATTTGAATTTTTTATAACAGGCTTTTAATTTTAGTCTACATTTTATCTAAAATGTATTAACCGTTCATGATTTTTTTTAATTATTTGTATATAAAAAATAAACTGGAAAAATATATTCTTTATTTTTTAATGCAAAAGTTTTATTTAAACTTTTTACGGATAAATTACTTTTTTAATGACTGCATTTTGTTTTATATTTAATTACTTTACACACAAAAAAATTAATAATTTATAATAATGTTCTTTACCGTTTAACATGACTAGTACTGTATCAGTTGGAGAAGTAATGGATACATAAGAGACAAAATCCCTGGAGCCATCTCTGGCACAACAGAGGTCTGATGATTTGTCCCTCAGGCGCCTAACAAGTTTCCTAATTGAACTTTTAAGCTCTGAATATTCGGGAGTTGCATGACAAATTGGGCCCTCATTGGGCCCTTAGTTTTCGCTTCCTTTCATCTGATAACGTCAAATGCAGTGCAGTATTATGATCAATAAATATCTAAATTCAAAGTATATATCAAGACCGGTTATATCGTTCAGAAATTAAACACATTTTAAAATTAAATATTAAAAAAAAATACACAATTAATCAAACATAATTTCTTTGTCATGAGATTTAAACTAAATAAAGTAAGTAAAAATCAATTTTTTTAGACTATTAAATGCCATTAAGGTATCTTTTAAAATAACGTACTGTAAATAAAATTACGTATTTACATTTAAAATACGTAGGGGCCTAAACGTAATTTGATTATCCCTCGAAACATCGTTACTAGCAAGCTCATGTAGGTTTTACCGCTTAATGAATATAAAATAAGAAAAACTTACTTTCGTAGGCAAAAATTCGAGTGCCACCTATCAATATATTATTAAATAAACATTACTTTTATTATTTTTAAAAGTGAACAAAAATCGCTTGGAAATGTCTAGTTTCTCGGATCAAATTCGAGCCGCAAAATACACTATTCTTGTATTTTAGTCCGTTGCTGGCCAACGAACTTTTCCGAACTGTACGGAAATATTTTTTTTCTACGGTTATTATACAAATGTATCATTTTTTGACAGTAATCTCTAAAGAAATGGGGTACGTTGTTATATCAAATAAAGAAATATCTCATTTCCTTATCTGATAACACAAAGTGTCCATTTCTTTATTGTTTTAACTTAATCAAGTATACTTTGACAATCATGTATTCATATATTTGACTAATAGTACAGGTTGACAGTAATAAAGTAGTGACAGGTACAACAGATAGTTTTTAATACATTATTTAAATTAGATTGTTATTTAATTAAAAATGTTAAGTAGTGATGAAAATGAATTAGAATTAACTCCTCCTGAAATAAGAGAAGCGGCAAACGAAGCTTGTCAGAATTTGATTTCCGAAATTTCAAAACATAAGTACCAGAATGCATATGAAAGTTTCGTGACCTGGCAAAAGAAAAAGGCAACAAATTCCGTTTCAGAAACTGTGCTTTAACCTTATTTTTCTGAATTAATAAATCAATTTAAGGTATGAAAACTGTAAATATTGTAAATAACAGTTAATTTTACTTAAATGATATAACTTATATCGTTATATTTTGTTTTGTATTTGATTTATTTTTGAATTATTGTATTATTATGTGGTATAACCGTAGAAAAAGTATAGTGTTTGACTCGCAAGAAATAACTCATTTCCCACTCGTACGATTTGCAGCATTCGCCTGCGGCTCATGCTGCAAACATCGTACTCGTGGGAAATGAGTATTATTCCTTGCTCGTAAAACAATATACTATTCCGTACTGTACGGGAATGATCCATAAAACGTTTATAAGCAAATTCATATTCTGCCTTGGATTTAGTTGGCAATAATTTTAAAACCACATTAGTAGCAGTGTTTAGTAACTGTCAAGGCATTTTGCACCTCTGGACATCATCGTCACTGTCATTTTAGATATAATTTAACATTTTTTAAGCAATATGTAACTAACCGAACTGACACTTTTGTGACAATAATAAACAATGATTAACAAACAATGTCAAGGTAACGGTTTCATAGAAAATAAGATGATAATCAAAAACAGTTATGCATATATAAAATTTTCTTAATTTACGATTATATTTAATGTGATTTCAGAAAAACTAGTATGTGTATCTAGTAGTAAAAGCACATTCCCGAATTCCAATGTTTGTTGGCCTCGGCTAAACGCGTCGGCGTCCGAGAATGTATCGCTTTTCCCACTAGATACACAATATACTATTCTTAGATTTAACTATTACTAACCATGATAATAAACATGATTTCTTAATTTTCCGCAAACAAACGCATACGGACACTAAGATTTTTAGGCGATAATTTAAAATTTGAATTTTATCTGTAATAATAAAGCTAAAATTAAAACTCAAATAAAGTTTAAAATAAAATTTAATGTGCTTTATTTGTAATAAACGATTGATTGTTGCTTCTTTCGTGGAATAGTTTTTGTTTTATATTACTTTCACAAACAAAACCAATGTATGTACCTATGTTTGTATGCACCTATGTATATTGTATATACCTACATAATTAGGGGTAAGAGATACACCTGCGATCTATAAGATCTATTTTTATTATATAATTTTGATGTTTTTTAACTTCCCGCTAAAAAAATTAATTTTTTTTTTAAATCGGTTAACTTCCCGCTAGAAAAAATTAATTTTTTTTTTTTAAATCGGAAGTTATTGGTTTTACCCCGTTTTTCGAAAATCGAGTTTTCATCGGATCTCAACGTTTTGAGGTCTTAGGAACCTCCCCTGACTATTTTTACGAGGGTGTCTGTATGTCTGTATGTACGTGTGGATGTGTGTGTGTGTGTGTGTGTGTGTGGATGTATGTAAACCTCTTATAACTTTTGAACGGCATGACCGATCGGAATAAAATAAAAGCATTCCAAAGAGTTCCATCTAGCTTAGATTCCCTGTACGTTTAAACCGATTCGAGCCAGTAGATCTCGAGAAATTTCAAAATAACCGAAAAAAACAATTGGTAAAAATGATGTTTTTTGGGCATATCTTTTTGGCTATTGCATCGATCAATTTCATAACCTAATCAGCTCTCAAGCTTAAAAAGCCACGTCGAATGCCGTTTTGCAAATTAAAATCGGTTAATTCTTTCGTGAGATATCGTTGTCAAAAAATTTCAAAAAAAGTGTTTTTTTTTCAATAACTTAGAGATTTTTTTACTAACCGATTTTGCACTCCAGGTCTCAAAAAACTGCGTCGAATGCCATCTTGAACATCAAAATAACAAATAAGGTGTTAAAAAGTTATGGCTTTTTAAACATTTCAAAAAAAGTCAAAAACGTCAAAATACGACACGTTACTATAGCTTTGCGGTTAAAACTAGCGGGAAGTTGCAAGGATGTCCTTTAAGGTCAACCTCTTTTCGAATTTTTTTTTTAGACTTAAGCAGCTCTTCCAGTTCTATCTTTCTTTTAATCGGTAGTGCCTGGTTAATGTTCCCTTAATAATTGGAATTTTGTTTTTACTGGGATTAAGGCAGCTATAGTTTTTTAGGAGCGTCTTTGTTTGTCTTAGTCCTTTTAGATCGATTAGGTAAGTACTTGGTTTTTTCTGTATCCTCTTCTTTCCTTAGTTTTTCTATTTTTCTACTGCTAATTTTATTAAATAGTTCTGTATGCCAATATAGCATTTCTTCTCCTTTCTTGCCAGCTTATCTGTTGTTTCGTTTCCTTCTATTTCTGTGTCCTGAAAACCGTAAGAAAGTAAAAGTGTTATTAAGTTTTATTAGGTTTGCACAGTCATTCGCAAAACATTTTTGAACTGATTGTGTGTGAGTTCAGTGCTCTGATGGCTGCAACAAAATCCTAACATTATTTTTATCTTTTGCTAAAATCTAAGATATTTAACATTTATGTATAAATTGTCTAGATTTTAAAATTATTTTGCATATTTTAAAGTTTAGTTTAACGTTAAAAAAAAATTCGAAAAGAGGTTGACCTTAAAGGCCATCCTTGCAACTTCCCGCTAGTTTTAACCGCAAAGCTATAGTAACGTGACGTATTTTGACGTTTTTGACTTTTGACGCGTTATTCGATTTTGATGTTCAAGATGGCATTCGACGCAGTTTTTGGAGACCCAAAGATGTTACTGGGAGTGCAAAATCGATTAGTAGAAAAACCTCTAAGTTATTAAAAAAAACACTCTTTTTAAAATTTTTCGACAACGATATCTCACGAACGAATCAACCGATTTTAATTTGCAAAAAGGCATTCAACGTGGTTTTTTAAGCTTGAGAGCTGATTAGGTTATGTAATAGCCACAAAGATATGCCCAAAAAACATCTTTTTTACCAATTGTTTTTTTCGGTTATTTTGAAATTTCTCAAAATCTACCGGTTCGAATCGGCTCAAACTTACAGCAAGTCTAAGTAAGATGGAACTCTTTGGAACGCTTTTTATTTTATTCCGATCGGTCAAGCCGTTCAAAAGTTATAAGAGGTTTACATACATCCACACACACACACACACACACACACACACACACACACACACACACACACACACACACACACACACACACACACACACACACACACACACACACACACACACACACACACACACACACACACACACATCCACACGTACATACAGACATACAGACACCCTCGTAAAAATAGTCAGGGGAGGTTCTAAATACCTCAAAACGTTGAGATCCGATGAAAACTCGATTTTCGAAAAACGGGATAAAACCAATAACTTCCCGATTTTAAAAAAAAATTAAATTTTTTTTTGGCGGGAAGTTAAAAAATCATCCGTCAGTTTATAAACGTTCCATAACCACACTGTTAGTTTTAAAATGTAATTGAGGACCAAAAAAGTAGAATGAAAAGCAGATTTACACATGACAAAAAGTATTCTAAGCTTACACTAAGTAAATGGCATTAGATGACTATTTAAAGTTTTAAAACCGATATCTTATTTGTCTCCACATAACAAGCTTCTGTCAATCTAAATCGTGGTCAGCGATAACACATACACTGTAAAATCAGTTTTTGTGTTAAATAATTGTTTAGTTTATAAATACGATGATAATTTTCTAATTTTTTTAAGTAACCCATTTAAAAATAATATTCTTGGAAGATAGTGGTTCGAAGGTTTGCTCAGGCGTCATCCACACGTTGCACAAAAAAGAGTACCTTTACGAAGCACCTAAGTAGGTATACATTTTAATTAAATATTTAAATATTTTGTAGTAAGTAAAGTAAGTTTTCAAGGTTTTTTCGTTCTATTTTTTGATAACTGATGCGTTAAAGAGTTCATTAATTAATATTCCGTTCTTAAATACTTTACTAAAGTTATTAAAATTTTAAATAAAGATTTGAAATTGCATAAAGTGGTCACAAACGGGACATATATAGCTTTCAACAACCCAGTCCGATATCTTTCTCAAAAAGTCTTTAATTCTTTATTACAAAAATTTTTAAAATATTACATTTTTTTAATATTTACTATTTCCTCTGTTAATAGGTGTACGATACTTCCAGAAATACATGAATTACCACCTTATTTTTTATTTAATATCAACACTAGATATATCCGACTTGAAATTGAACATCCATTTTCCTTTAAAAAAATATGGACTGTTTCGTTCAATTTTTGTTTTGTTGAATTTTCTTCTCTACACAAAGTTGAAGTGTCATTCAACTTGACTTTCTGATCAAGAAAATTCGCTATATGTTTACATATCTTTAAATTTATCTATTCCTGCGTCCCTATGATATTTTTTGTGCTCAAACAAGCAAACTACAAGGGTTTTTGATATGTTTCGCTGCAGAATTTATAACAAAGTATAACCTCATAATTTAAGGTATGTTTTTTTTTGTTTGTTGATAATTTATTGTATAGGATTTAGATACTTAATAGCTGACCCGATGGACTTCGTACTACCTAACACTGACGTCTTTTTCTCATTTTTCTCTTTTTTTTTTCATATTTTAAAGATTTTTGTTTTCTTTTTAGTGTTATTAATGTTTGTTATTTGTTTTCTCACTTTTATCATGTATTTTTGTTAGTTACCAAACTTTTACTATTTTTTTTCGTTGTATGTAGGAATTTATCAATTAAATATATTAGATATCAATTGCGTCACTTTACATTGGCGTCATAGTACTTAACTTGGTAAGAATTCCTTGTTTAAACATATGAAATATTAACTGCTTTACCTCCCTGTGGCTTTGTAGTACTTAGGTAAAAATTGCTCGTTTAAATATATAAGATATTAACTGCGCCACCTTACGATGGCGTTATTTTACTTAATTTGAAAAGTATTTTTTTGTGTTATTTTTACTATTTTCCATTTTATTTAAGTTTCTCGTTTATATTTCTTTACCGGGTGTAGATGTCAAAGATTTATAAAGTTAAATCAATGAACTTTAACTGCTATCTATCAGGAATTAGTAGAACTAAACAATAAATGTCATTTGGGAATTATGGTCACTTTACCGTCGAAATACACAAATAAGTAAAAAACACTTAAAATTTGTTCAAATAGTCAATCTAAACCATCTTTCAATCCACAGCATCTCTTTTTTAGACATAAGGGTACATAAAACTTCTTTTGGGCTAAAAACATTATGGTATAGGAAACCCATTTCATCGCATAGATTTGTGAATTTTTTTTTTAACCACCCCCTTAAAATAAAAATAAACTTACTTAAACTTACAAACTCAAGAATAGGGTTTGTAGGCTTTCTCACCCTGAATTAAGGCAAAAGACCTGGACCTATTATTCAATATTCTTCTGGAAAACTCCTATCCAAGACGACATGTTTTTTAATATGAGGAATGATCAACCAAACATAACTCAGATTCTGGTGTGGATCCTTCTGTTACCAAGTTTTTTCCATTACCTCCAATTAACGATCTGACTTCAAAATTAATAGAGATCCTCCGTGTCCCCTATTGTAAATTTTCGATTAAGATGGTAAACTCAATCGGCATTTTATTCTTTAGAACCAAGAGTAGATCTAGTGACTTAAAAAAGTCTAATGTTGTGTATCGTATTATGTGCGATGTGTGCAACAGATCTGATTTTGGGCAGACAAGCCGTACCCTGTATAGTAGGATTATTTCGCATAAAAGCGACTGTCGCCCGTTGAGGAGACCGTGTTCGTTAGCTGAACATGTAATTGATTTGGGGCATAACCTGGATTTTAATAACTCTAAGGTCGTAGCAATTGAAACCAACAGAATAAAACGAAATTTTTGGAAATGATTCATATAAATAATGATCAAAAAACAGATATCTTAATAGTTACCTTTCATCCTGAGAAAAAAAATAATTATATGAATTCTTTTTTAAAAAATATGATCTTTTCCCATTTTTGAATGTTTTAATCGTTTGGTACAATAGGGATGATGACAGTAAACAAAAGTCACTATGCATCTATGTAATGAAACGTAAATTATGGATTGCCAAACACGTATTTATTTTTTAATTATCAGTGAGATTATATATTATTTCAGTAAAATAAAACCACAAAATACGACAATCCGCCATGTTCTTTGAACGCCAATCAGAGCGAATTACGTCACGTTTGTCTACAAAGCCAAATGTCAGCTCTTCTCAGTTTGCCTCTAAGTTAATTTGGTTTGTTTTCTATCATCTCATCTGATCTCCAGCCTATTGTTTTCTATAATATTAAACAATAGAAAGTGAAAGTACAAAAATTGAACCAGGATTTACAAAGGTAACCAGCGCAAATTTACCAAGAGTCGACTTGTTGATTCTAGGAGCGTTTCTAGGTTCAAATAAAGACTTTTGTTCGTCAGAGTTTAGGAATGTAAAAACATCCATGTAAGTACAATTCATACAATAGAATCACTTTAAAATTAATTAAAATAGGACAAAGTGCTTCAAAATATAATTTCTGTTTATCTATATACCTACTTACCTGCTATAATGAAACTTCTATTGTTGACGCTTGGAGGTTATATTGCAATTATTCTTTTAATATTGAAACATTTATGGGGCCTTTTACACAATTTATTTACAAAATTGTTAAGATACACTGAACTCTGCTGGATAACGTCTAACTACTTGACAATACAATGAACTCTTGTAAATATTTGAACTTGACCTGACGTTAACCGCCCATACATCCCCTTATATACAACTTTATTTAATCTAGTTAGTGTGTTTAAATCTTTCTAGAATTTTCTAGAAACATTATTTAATGTAGTCAGTGTGTTTAGAAGTTTCTAGAAACATTATTTAATCTAGTCAGTTGATTTTTAGAAACTTCTAAAAATCAACTGTCAATAACAATCTTTCAAATTAAGGTCCCTTCCTTTACGGTTATCCCGTTACACTGCCCCCTCTTTAGATTCATTCCTCCTGGAATGGTATTTCCTAAATCGGAATCCCGCAAACTCCCTGAGCCAGCCAAACCATCTTCTTGGAGTTGCTGCGCATCTCCACTGTGGTTTCCCTGGTAAGGCGCCAAACGATCATGATGGACCACGACGGGTTTCCCTCTGGGAATTTTCACGATCCGATAAATTGACATCGTTAATCTTCTTCTTGATGGTGTAAGAACCTTCCCAGTTCTTCTGTAATTTGGGAAAAATACCTTGACGCCGTGGGGGGTTATAGAGCCAGACTAAATCTCCAACTTGGTAACTCTTTTCCATTGTCCATTTACAACCAAACACCAAGTCACATGGTAGCCTCATTTCTCTACCGAACAGGACCTTCGCAGGCGTTTGGCCAGTTGATTCGTTGATGGCCGATCGAATTGCCATTAGAAATAGTGGAATATGTCGATCCCAATCCCTCTGACAATCTGACACCACTTTTGACAGGTAGTTGGTTATAGTCGGGTTCATTCGTTCCACCATTCCATCAGACTGATGATGCATCGCTGTGGTTCTCGTTTTGCGGATGCCTAATCTTTGGCAAACTTCTTAAAACAGCTTGCTCTCAAAATTTCTCCCTTGGTCTGGGTGTAATTCTAGTGGTACCCCAAATCGGCTTACGAATTCTTCAACTAATATATCTGCTAAAGTAGTGGCTTCCTGATTGAAAACTGCATAGGCTTCAACCCATTTAGTGAAGTAGTCCATGACAACAAAAAAGTACTTGTTTCCTACATCACTCTGTGGAAGTGGCCCCAATATATCTACTGCGATTCTTTCAAAAGGACTTCCAACCAGGTATTGCTGCATTTCCGCCTTCGGTTTTCGGTGCGGACCGTTACTGGCAGCACATGTAGTGCATTTACGACACCAATCTTTAACATCATTAGTGCAATTTACCCAGTAAAATCTATCTCGGATCTTTTGCAGCGTTTTCGTGATACCCAGATGTCCTCCAGAACTTTTATTATGCATCTGTTGTAAAATTTCCTGTACAGCATTTCCTGGGACCACTATTTGTTTCCTTGTTTCTGTGCCCTCGGAATTTTCTACAAGTCTTTTAACGAGCCCACTGTCCAAAATTAAAGAGTTCCATTGGGACCAGTATGTTTTTAAAGCAGGAGAGGATGAGGATATCTCTCTCCACAACGGACGATGGTCCATTCTCTTTCACTCCCGAATCTTTCTCAGAACGGGATCATTTTCTTGTTGCTCCTCCAGCATAGAGCTTTCGTCTTCTGGCACAACCTTAACTAAGGCAAGTTTTTCCTCGTTCTGCTCCATACGAGTACAATGGGGGCAATCAGGTCGACATGGTCTTCTGAAAAGTGCATCAGCATTACGATGTCCTGTTCCAGGTCTGTGCTCGATTTTAACATCATATTCCTGCAGTTTTTCGAGGCATCTTGCTATCTGTCCTTCTGGGTTCCTAAAGCTAAGTAACCACTTTAAACTAGCATGGTCTGTTTTAATCAGGAATTTTCTGCCATACAGATATTTATAAAAGTGTTCGACGGATTTTACAACTGCTAACAGTTCCCTCCGAGTTACACAGTAGTTCTTTTCAGCTTTTGATAAAATTTTGCTAAAGTAACCAACCACTCTTTCCTTACCATCTTGTAGCTGTGACAAGACGGCTCCAGTTTCCACATTGCTGGCGTCGGTGTCCAGAATAAGCTTACCATCAGGAAGTGGATAAGCAAGAACAGGTGCTGACGTAAGCTGTTTCTTCAATATTTCAAACGCCTCTTGACATTCCTGATCCCAACCGAAGGACTAATCTTGTTCTGTCAAACGTATCAAGGGTTTGGCGATGTCTCCAAAATTCTTGACATATCGTCGGTAATAGGAACAAAGATCCAAGAAACTCCGGAGCTGATGTTTGTCGATAGGGATTGGCCATTCCTGAACGGCTTGTATCTTAGCGGGGTCAAGAGCAACGCCATCCTTGCTTACGTTATGTCCTAAATAGTTGACCTTTCTCTGGAACAAGTAGCATTTTTTAACATTTAATGTTAGATTAGCGTTCTGTAATGTTTTAAAGACTTCTTCCAGGTTAGATAAATAAAGGTCTTGCCCATTATGATGATGTCGTCTAGATAAACTAGACAAGTTTCCCATGAAAAACCTTGCAGGATATTCTCCATTAGTCGTTCAAACGTCGCAGGAGCATTACAGAGGCCAAATGTAAGGACCGTGAATTGCCATAACCCTGATCCACTGGTAAAGGCAGTCTTTTCTTTGTCTGCAGGATTCATTTTAACTTGCCAGTATCCGCTTTTAAGGTCCAAGGTAGAAAACAAAGTAGAACCCGCCAAAGCGTCGAGGGCATCATCAATCCTTGGCAGAGGATAACTGTCCTTCTTAGTGACATCATTTAGCTTTCGATAGCCGACACAAAACCGCATTGATCCGTCTCTCTTTCTTACAAATACCACAGGAGAAGCCCACGGACTACTGGATGGTTCGACTATGCCATTTTAAATCATTTCTTTAAGGGCTCTGTCTGCTTCTTCCTTCTTAACTTGAGGCATTCTTCGGGGTACCTGTCGAATCGGACGTGCATTACCAGTGTCAATTCTATGTTGTACAACATCAGTTTTTCCCAGTTTACTTTTAGAACCAAATACAGGTTTATAACGGTAAAGTAGATCTCTTACCTGTTTCTTTTCTAATTTTGACAAAGAAGGATCTAATTTTGTCATTAATTGTTCGATTCCGTTGGTCTCATCTGTTTCCGTAGCGGTTACCTTGTAAATTATGGCCGTTACTGGTTCTAAACTTCCCATTTCCGTGTCCTTTCGGAGAAGAACTGGATGATCGTTCAAGTTGATAGACTAGTACCGTACCTCTTTGGCGGATCTAACAAGAGTCTTACCCACAAGGAGTCCTTTTCCCAATTCATGGTCATGGTTCTTCGGCTCTATCATGGCTGGGGCACCATCTGGCTCCAGTCCAACCAACCGCGCTGTGACGACACATTCGCAGCTCGCCGGAAGTTCGATATCATTGATTAGCTTAATCGAGGCATTGTCAACTTGTTTTCGGTGCAGGAATATTTCTTCATTACCAGTACGAAGGATACGTCGGCGAAGATCCAAATAAAAACCACAGTGGAGCATAACATCCATGCCCAGAACAACATCTTCATCAACGTCAGCCACCAGCGAGTGAACAAGAGAGGTTAAACCAAACTGTAGCGTCACCTGTATCTCACCGTAGACTCTACCAGAATCTCCGGTAGCGGTATGCAGTCTCCAACTGGTGGGCCAAATCTTCTTTTGCATAATGATGGATGGTCGAACGATAGTTTTCGTAGCTCCAGTGTCTACCAGCATGCTAAAGTTCTTTCCATGAATGAGGCCATCTACATATAAGCTGTCCACGTGATGTCGCAGAGTTGCCAATTTAATGGTGTGAGGGGCTTCGGGAATGTTTGGGGTCGACCTGTTCCAGTTTTCCTGCTGCTGAGTTACTTCAGCAGGAGATTTTTTTTTGCGGGCAAGTATTTCTTATATGGCCTAGTTCTCCGCAGTTCCAGCATCTTACTGGGCGCCTTCTTTTTGGATATAACTTCATTAACCTCTCTACTACCGCTTCAACGTCGCTAACGGAATGAACGGCAATGGTCAAGGCGTCCACAAGAGTCTTCGGCCGCGCCAACCGTACAGCGCCCTGCAACTCGACGTCTCGAAGACCATCGGTAAAGGTTTGGACTGCTAGGCACTCCAGGAAATCCTCCGCTGCATTGGAATACGCAAGCCGTACCTTTCTTGCCACTTCCGCCTCAAATTCCTGGATAGTCTCTCCATTTTTCTGCTTTCGGCTCTTTAATTGCATTCGGTACACCGGCTGTAGATGAGTTTGACCATAACGCATCTCTAGACGATTTCCTCGTCGGTCGACGTCTACGTGGCAGTTTCCATCCTTTCTGCATCTCCGTCGCCGTGGTGGATGGGCTGGTTTTGACGATAAGCTTCCTGTTCTTGTTGAAGCTTCTTTATTTCGGACTGCATTAGCTGGTTGATCTCGTCTCGCAAGTTGGCCACTTGGTGATTCTGCTCCTCCCGCAAATTGGCCACTTGCTGGTTTAAGTTGTCCACTTGCTGATTCAAGTTGGTCACTTGCTGGTTTTGCTCGTCTCGCAAGTTGCATATTTTGGAGCGCAAATGCGATATTTGCTGGAAGAAGGAACTGGATAACTCTTCTGGTAGGGTAGACATCCGTTGTGATAGCTGGGACACCTCTTCGCGCTGGCTTCTTTTCTGACTGGAAAGCTTCTCTTGCTGGCTCTTCATCTGACTGGATAGCTCCTCTTGCTGCCGAGAAAGTTGTTGAGTTTGTTCTTCTTGTTGGCTCGTCATTCGTTGCGACAGCTGGGAAAGTTGTTGCAAATGTTCAAAAATGGCTTTTTAAATCAGATCTTCGAACTCCAGAGCTTTAGGGTCTAGATTATTGATGTGAAACATCTATAGCCGCACGTGAATCAGATTTCTCGCGTGGCGACGGTGACGTATGATTCGTATGACGTAAAAAGCGTAACGCATCGATAATATATAATAAAGAGATGTACTGATACCTTATATGAAATTGGTCTCATGTTTTGAGCGACGCCGACGGTGGCGCGCCAACAATAGGGGGAAGAAGCTCATCGATTCAAAAATTTGGCGGGACAGGGTATGAATTGTTTCATAAAAAACTAACTCGATTCCGCCTACTATCTATTCTATATATATATATATATATATATATAAATGTTTGTTTGTATAGGCAACATAATATACCGAATAAATACAAATTATTAGGTGAATGGTTATACAGGATAAGTTGTTAATAATATCGAGGTTTGAGGTATAAAATTCATGCAGGTTGAAATGGCATTTATATTAAATTTTTCACAAAAAATAAAAAATATCCTTTATAAGTATTGTTATTAAAAGAATCGTTGACATTGACAGTTGATATTTGACAGCTGACAGATAATATTTTACATGTGACAGTAGAGATTTGACATTTCAAATTTGGCATTTGACAGTTGAAACTTCACAGTTGACATTTGATAGTTTACATTTGACAGTTGACATTTGACAGTTGGCATTTGACAGTTGATATTTGACATTTGACAGTTGACTTTTTTCAATTGACAGTGCAATTTTTTTAATAAATGATTATTAAATCGGTCGTGCATAAAAGTTTGTATGTATTTCGGGCGTAAACAGCGTTTATGGACCTTACGTGTTAATAGCCCTCGCCTGCGGCTCGGGCTCTTATTTACACGTTGCGGTCCATAAACGCCTGTTTTACGCCCTTGATACATAAATAACTATTATTTTGTATCCAAATTTTGTATTTGCTAATTTTATTACCTATATATATAAATATATATATATATATATATATATATAGATGTATTTAGTTTGATATAAATAAAAAATATGGTGAAAATTACAAAAAAAAATCGTGAATTTAACTCTGATGACAAATTTATTGCAAATTTCCTACAAGAAATAGATATTTAATTATTTTTAGCTACATTTGTTTCAGTAAAAAAAATTAACGACAAAAAGTGCAAAAATGCCATGTTATTTAAATTGGAACTGTCTTATGATTTAGGCACGGGTTAATGTCGATGTTTCACATCTGCCAGGCGTCCCGTGACGGCTCACATTTTTTTTTATTTAGGTAGTATTCACGGAGCCTACTTAACCCGGCGTTACACGCGTAATGGTCAAAAAGACCGCATATTTCGAAAATCGCCTTTAACTCTGCTAATATTCAAATTCAGTCTTCAAGGTTCCACCTATTCCCTATTTATGAACTCTGAAAGGTCAATTTGCCGAAAAAACACTATTCCATTTTTCCACACATGTGCAGAAAAATGAGCAATGGAAGGGGCTGAAAATCAGTTTTATTTTTTATTGTTTACATCTAGTTGGGTTTTTTTAATTGTTATTTGATATTACATTTCTAAAATACCCAATGGGCTTTTTGTTTTTTGTTTTTTTATATCAACATTTCTAATGCGGTCATTTAGACCGTGCGCGTGTACCTACCTACTTATGGTAAAAGTATAGAGACGCGTGTAATGCCGGGTTAACAATACGGATTTGGTCCCAGTAGTATCCAACTCCAATTCTTCAAGCTCTTTTCTGAGCTCAGCCACCAATAGTTAATTTATCTTTTTTCCAGGCATTCTTGTATCTTCACCCCACACCTGACACCAATTTGAAACACTTATGGGGACTTTTACACAATTTATTTACAAAATTGTTAATATACACTGAACTCTGCTGGATAACGTCTAACTACTTGACAATACAATGAACTCTTGTTAATATTTGAACTTGAACTGACGTTAACTGCCCATACTTCCCCTTATATACAACTTTATTTAATCTAGTTAGTGTGTTTAGATCTTTCTAGAATTTTCTAGAAACATTATTTAATCTAGTCAGTGTGTTTAGAAGTTTCTAGAATTTTCCAGAAACATTATTTAATCTAGTCAGTTGATTTTTAGAAACTTCTAAAAATCAACTGTCAATAACAATCTTTCAAATTAAGGTCCCTTCCTTTACGGTTATCCCGTTAGCGTATTTCCATAGTATACTACTACACAGAGCAGGCCGCTGTCTGTACCGTAGTAGGATTTGGTCCGCCTTTTTAAGCGCATGCTGCATACAATCTGTACTGCGATGCAGACATCGCTCTGCTCTAAAACGTAGTATATTATGAAATCGCAAATGGCGCATTTGTATACTACAAACTCTACTCGATTCCAGAAATGTGAAATTATTTGTTATAGGTAGATACCTAATTACTTGAAACTAGCAGCACTTATTTTATAAGAGTTGAGTTAGTTCTGTGCAGTTGAGGGATGTTTTCATCGAAATCTTTTAATCTCGAATATTTTGTTTCAATTCCTGAGGACACAATTATTATTTATATATTTTTTACAGAAAGGTATTGCAAATGAACGTCAATGGTACCTATATAAGTTTCGAATAAAAAAATCTATTGATTTAGGCAGACTTAGTTTTTTTTATCAAAAACGTCCATTAAAGTTTATTTTAATCAAACCTCTATTGGTAAAAAATATATTCCAATATATAGGTGTATTATTGTGCCCTTCAGATTGACCACATATTTCTAGAAAAGGTGAATTCTGAGAATTTCAGAAAATTGGTGTTCAATCTAAATGGAACAATATAATGAATATATCGTAATATTTTTTTTTTCAAATGGAGGGTAGATTGAACTAAACTTTGTCGGATGTTTTTGATAAAAAACTAAAAAACTATTATTTTTATTTTTTAATATTATTACAAAAGAAAATAAACATAATGCATTTTTATCATAATAAAGATTGAAATAAAGGTTACAAAATAATATTATTACGAAACATAATCATAACGCATTTTTATTATAATAAACATTGAAACAAAAGAATAAGAATAATAATATTATTGCGAAACATAAAACAACATAACGCATTTTTATTATCAAAAACATTGAAATAAATATTATAATAAAATAAGTCATATTACAAAACTTAATAATAAACATCAAATTAAAAAAGGAAATATTTACTGCTGTGGACGAGTAGGTACCTACTTAATGAGACTTAGCATTGGGCCTATTCTTTGTAATATTTTTCGACAGCGATCTCACATTAGGCCTCCTTTTTGTAATGGAGGAATTTGCTGGTCTTCCAGCTTGTATCGATTTAGCACCCGAAGTCATCCCAGGTCGAACTTTCCTCCGGCTTATAGAGGTTGGTTGAACTCTTATGTTCCTCTGTCTTTGAACGCTTTTAATGTTATGAAAAAAGCTTATTATATCCGAAGGGGTCGTTAGTTTACTTATTTTATGATTAAATTTTTAAACGGCATTGCTCATTTCTACTGACTTATTTTCTTCAATTACTTTTAAAATTCTTGTAATATTCTGCGAAAGTTCATCGATACAGAGATCTTGAATGTCAGTAGCTACATGTTTCAGATTTGTTTGCGATTCCCATTCCTGTGCATAGCTTGCCTCCATCACACAAGGTATGTCTTGTTTTTGGTACTCATCGGTAAGCACCACCATCATATCTTCAAAAAAATCCGTTGGTATTTCCTCACCTAAAGCAATTCGTGCCAACTCCTTTCGGTCTTCAACTGACAGTGATGGAGCGGACGATAAAGAGAAAGAAGAGTAAAGTTCCACAGCACAAAGATGTTAACAAAATCTTCCTCCTTGACCATTTGGGCAATCACAGGTGGCCGTCTCAGTATCAACGTTGTAAATTAAATGATTGAATTTTTCCGAACAAACTCCGTAAATAGTTTCTTGATATTGTTTAACGTTTAAATATTTTGCTTTTAAACGCAATTTATTGTGAATAAGTTCGTTTTTGTTTTTTCTGTAATTGGCAAACGACAATAAATGCCTTTTGTGATAATTTTCAAATACGTTACAGACAAATTCGACCAAAGCACAACTGTTAAATGCCTTACAACGTTCTAGAATATCGTCTTTAAAAATTCTTATAGATGCCTCAGCATAGTTATTTGTGTTTTGTCCCATTGTTGACAAGGCACTTCTGAAACTCAGGGCCCATTCTTCTTTTCGATTCCATAGCTTCTTCAAGTGGATTATTAAATTTTCATATAACAAAATAATTTCGTCACACATAAAGGTATTATACTCAGATTCTAATTCTTCTCTGGTAATAGCATATAATAGTTTTTGAAATTTTCTCATTTTTAATGGGCGATGTTCTTTAGCAATCATATGATCAGCCTGCCACAACCATCTCCAAAACGCTTGACAAAAATGAAACGAGCACAAAACGACAATAGATTCGGGAAATACCGTCCGTAATGCATTTCTCTCCGCTGTAGAATCGTCCGTCATTATGATTTTTGGATAGCCAAGTCCATTGAAACCCTCAGCACCTAAAGATTCCCGCAGTAGGTTAAAAACCAAAGTATAATTTGCCTCACTTTGGTCTGAGTGAAAAAGGCAAGCTAATGGTATGGCTCCAGTTTTGACGGCTGCAAGAATAAATGTAACGCTGGTGCCAGTTTGGTCACATGAGCCACTGGAATCAACAAAAACCATCCTATTTGAAAAGTCTCGCTTATGTGCCCTAATCATTATAGGGGTCAAAATTATTATGGTGAAGGGGGTTTCTTTGATAATCACTCGCATTCCCATTTCTTCATAAAGCAGAATTTTTTCTTTTAAAGCTATTATCATGCTTGCAGCATCTCGACCACCAAAATTTTTCGTACTGAAAAATAATTAAGTAATTAAGCATATAGTCTTAGGAAAAGACATTTCATCTATATACTTACCGCCATCCTTTATAAAGATGATAAATTTGACGGTCAGTTGGATTTATCTGGGCATTTGAAAGAATTTCAAATATGCTTTTATCTTCGGTGGAATTTTCAAGAAACATCTCATGGTAAGATTTGGCTGAAGAAGGAGTCATACCGCTATCAAAATATTTTAAGAAAATTTTTTTTGTTGTACTACTGTTTCTTAAAAACCTATACGCTTCAGCTACTTTCACCTGATGATTGTGAATAAACTTATCTGCAAAAATAGTCTGTAAAGTGGCCTTTTTTTGACGAATGTGAATATTGTCGCATGAGCCGAAGGCGAATATTTTTTCTAATACCGTACATTTTGTCAACTAATGTCCACTAAGCCTAGAATTACAAAAGTTAGGTTTTATAATAGGGACCGAGCCTCTAGACCATCACGCCCCTCTGGTGATAGAATTTGTAAACTTATGGGCAAAAAATTAACCAATAGTATGTGATAAAATGTTTATTAACCTTTTATTAAAATAAATTTAAAAATTATTTACGCTGTCTCTATCAATAAAATCATGTTGTATAAAAGGCTGTACAGAAAAGTCTCGCAGAGAGCGGTATATAAATTTACCTGTGAAATTTTATTGTTTTCCGTTAACTACCATTGGAAAGACGTGGAAAGACATTTTGACCACGAATATTATTATTATTTATCGGTTGAAATCCGTATGTAATTATTTTTTCCATTATTTATTAATTATGACGTTTGTTATTAATAAATTTTTGCCCATTTAATTCCTAATTTTCGCACTAGGGCGCGCGCCCTTCAGTCAAAGTGCTGCCTCTACAGTTGGAGCTCGGTCCCTATATACTGAATAAACTGTAGAAATTAATATACTACTTATGTAACATTTTATATTAGGTATAAACTGCTATTTCTATCTTTCTCAAACTTATTAAAATGTATATATCTCCATCTCACTCTTTAAATTAATTTTTTGTTTATCAAGTTATCTCAGGAATAAATTCCTATTATGCAGAAATGTCAAAACGCCTATCTGTTTACTTTAAATTAAATCGATGACATTTAAGGAAAACTATGATAGAAATATAAAAAAACTGTTAATAATTTGTTAGACACTAAATATTAGCAATAATAATTTAACTTCTCTTAGATAGATAATATACCTAAATGACAATTTAAAATAAAATATAACCTATTTTGTTAATTTGTCCCGTTTTTGAAATATTTTACTTTACGCACTGGTGCAAAAAAAGTTAAAAAAAAAGTAAAAACCGCAGCGTGTGTAAAGTATGTGTTTTACGCACGGTAGTAGAAAAAATAAATAATGGATAGATAGGTATCTATCTATATTGTGTCACCAAAAAATTTAAGTGTTTTTGCAATGTTTACATAAATCTTAAACTTACCGTTGTAACAACATTTAACCCTTTCTTTAGAAGAGGGTCGTTTTTTAAAGTATTTCGATTATTCTTCTTAAATAAAATAATTATAGTGGCATTACAATTCTTATTTCGTATACGGCTATCGCTGTGTTTATTTTGTTTTACTTTATTAAAGTCGTTATGTTGGCACTTAAACACTTTTTTAAACTCAAATTTTTGAGCGTTGGGATAAGTATATCGAACAATCCAATTCGTGAATGTAGCTTCACTGAATGATTTTATGAATTCATCACAAAACTCACTAGCTGTTTTATCACTTCTGTTTTTCGATCTTAAAACCACGTTATAATTATTTGAATCTATAAAATTCCAGCCAAGAAGCTGATCATCTTCATGGCAAAAGTTTTTTAAGATGTGAAACATTTTGTTCTCACAGTCCATTGCTAACACAATGTCAACAACAAACTCCACAGCAAAGTAAACTAAACGCTTGTTGCATGCTGCACTTGCGAAGACAGGAAATCTTTTAAAATTGGGTATTGGGCGTGGGACGTATTTATTGCGTGATCAGCTCTGTAGTCTGTAATTGGGTAGAGTTTGTAATATACAAATACGTTGTTGGCGATTACATAATATACTAGCTTTCAGAGCAGAGCGATGTCTGCATCGCAGTACAGATTGTAATGCTGCGTGCGCTAAAAGACAATGCATAGCCTACTACGGTACAGAAAACAGCCTGCTCTGCACGATAGTATACTGTGGAAATACGCATCCCGTTACAATATTTATCTACCAAATAAATAGTTGTAACTTGAGTTGTACCTTAGTTTTCTTTAATTTACTTAGATCCTCCAGACTCCAGAGCATCATATGGCGACGATGCTATAAGTTACGTCCAGGTTAAACGGGAAGAAAATCTGTGCATAGTAAAAGTCAAAATTTGCCCAAAACATAAAGTACATGCAAATTTGTATGGAGTGACTTTGGTAATCGATGAACAGGAAGAGGCAGTAAAATCACTTGAATGTCATGATTGTGTGGCTTCACAAGGAGGATGTAAACATGTGATAGCATTCTTAATGTAGGTTTATCGCAGGAGTGAAGACCCATCATGTACATCCATCGAATGCTATTGGAAAAAATCGAAGCTTTCCAGGGTTGGTACAACTCTTAAATATATAACTGCCTAAGACTTATCCAAGGGTAAGCCTAGCTTGTCATCCAATACAGCAGTATTCGAAAAGTTTTTAGAAAAAGGAAAGATGACGAAACTACCAATTGTCAGATAATCAAATATCAAAAAGATTGTTTTCGCCGTATCAGAATACTTTTCTATGGACAAATTATTGCAGGAATATAAAGAAAAATCCTGAGATATATAGTCATACATATTCTCATGGGTTTTTGTATGATTAGTTAATGGAATATTTTATTTAATTAGTGTATAAACGATAGGAAAATAACAAAATAACTTATTTAAATAAATAAAATTGTGAATTAGAGATCGTCTAAGCTGGATAACGTTACTTAAGAAGTTTATCTTCTGTCGACCTATCTAACCCTTTTTTAGGATTCCGTACCCACAGGGTAAAAACGGACCCTATTACTAAGACGTCGCTGTCCGTCCGTGCGGCTGTTACAGGGCTGTATCTCATAAACTGCGATAGAGAGTTGAAATTTTTATAAATGATGTATTTATTTTAATAGAATAGATATTTAGGGGAGCTTCTTTACAACAAACGAATTATTGACTTGTTTTTGCTCGATATTGATAACGGCAACTGACAGACGCTTGAGATATTCAAAGAAAATATAGTTATAGACCAGGAAATTAATGATTTTCCCAAGATACGTTAATAACGGCTTTTTTGTTTAATCCTATGTTAAAAACATATTATATTCATAATTTATAAATAATTTATTGTTGTTTTTAACTTATAAATATTATATAATCACTTAAAGTTCAACTTTCAGATTAAGCTCTGTATATGAAAACTGGGGAATTATATAAAGTATACTAAAAAAGCATCTAAAATCCTTTAAAATAAGCATTTATAAAATTATTTGTGTTAATTTTTTTTTCATAACAACAAAAATAGCTTTTAATAATTCTCTTAAAAATAAAAAAAATCGCCAATCCCTCTTTAAAATGTGGACAATGCCAAAAGCAATCAGTGCTAAAAATTTTAAGAAATTGTATTATAAAAGTAATAACAAAGATTGCATATAAACCCTGATTTTTAGCTTACAAACATTTAAAATAATTTTGTGTAATCATAAAAATCGTTTTCTTTTAATCAAAATGTTGACATTTTTTTACAAATTTAAGAAAAATACCAGGCACTACGACCTTGAGAATCTAAATTAACCCTTTTTTTTCAAAATTCTCCGGAACTTCCGTTATAAGCGTAATTCCAAAGATAAAAAGTTCAAGTATTGTTATAAAAAAAATATGAATTATTAATAAAAAAAATCGGTATTCTAGCAATTTTAATATTTTAAAATATGGATTTATTGGTTCAAATTAAGAAAATACCCTTTTTTTATTCTCAAAATTTTTTTTTTTTTTAATAAAATCATTTAGAATTTTTTTGTAGCAAGACATAAATTTTATTATTTGAAAAGGCGCTTTTTAATTTTTTTAATATTTACAAATTAAAAAAAGGCTTAATAAGCCTAAGGTTTTTGGAGCATTATTCTTTTTTTAATTTGTGTGAAAATGACAATATTTTAAACAAATTTTTTCATACTTATGTGCCGAAGTTATTGTTTAAGCAAAATCAAGGTACTTTTGCAATTTTTTACTATTTATTATAAATTTTTAAATCATGAAATGATATATTTTGATAGTTAAATCTTTCTCTTCAATTTAATATTTTCACATATTTTATTAACCCAATAGTTAACGCATAATAACGTTACAAATAAATGGCATCTGGGATAAACAATTTTTATTTTACAACAACTTTTAGGTAAAAGTTCTTAAATTTACAACAACTTATTGCTCATGGTATTGTTCACATTTTAACGAAAAATTAGAGATTTTGGTATTTTTAAAAAATTTTATAATATATTTCTAACCCATATTTCAAGCTTTTTTTAACACACCTATAATATCTTTACTTGTATGTTTGTTTGCTTGTTTGTGGGTATGTAACTCTCCGTTGGGCTGTGCTTGTTAACACTAGATTTCGCTACTGTATTTAGTGCGCATTAGGTTTTAGCAAACGCCTGATCAAATTTTTAATTCTATAAGAAAATATTTCTGACTGCTATATTTCTTGAGTTTTCTTTATATAAAAAAGCTACCACCTATAAAATCTTTGTCTTTGAAAAAAAAGGAAAGATTTGTATTAAATAAAAAAAACGTAGTAAGTTTCGCTATCTATCAGAAAGCATTAAAGTTATAAAAATACAAATGAAGAATTTTTTAAAATTAATTTGTTTGCTTTCAACAAAAAAAAAATCTTTCACCAAATCATTCTTTAAAAAAACCTAAAAACACACTTTTTACTACATTAATCTAAAAAGTCAAAAAAAAGTTCAAATCTAAAAAAATAACACGTTTTTAAAGCACATCGAACTAAAATGTTAAAAGTGTGTTTTTAAAACTTTTTGCAACGAAGAATCAACAAATTTACAAAAATCACTTTAAAATTGATAATTTAAAAGTATTTAATTAAATATGCATTTTTTGGTATAATGTTGCCAATACTTCAAATAATTTATCTGTTTTTAGATACAGATCTTAATCGGAAAGTTAAACTTTAAGTGTTTAATTCAAAAATGACAGTAAGTTTTTTGTATATTTTGCTTAATACCTACTTTTATCATTAAATCGGACAAAAAAAGCCGATAGGTACAGTTGAGTCCGTGGTTCTTTACCCGTGCGTCATCTTTTAAAGCATACGAAGTAAGTCGGAAATTGCAACTTAATAACATGCGGTAGCTGTTTTGTCTCTAGTTTTATGCGTGGAAGACAATGACGCTAGATTAAAAGTATGTGTTTTATCTCGCCAGGTATTAGTGACGCACGGGTAAAGAACCACGGACTCAACTGTACCTGTATCAACGGGTGTCTTGAAATAGTTATTTGTGACACAAGGACGGAAAATGCCATTTTGCAAGAGCGAGTAAAGTTGTGTAGCCGAGGGGCGTAGCACCGAGGCAAAACAATACGAGCCCTTGCAAAACATTTTGCGGACGTGTAACACACACTATTTTTTAGTCCTACCAATTTTTATTAGTTTCAAAAGTTCAAAAACTGTTTACTTTGTGACATACAAGATTAGGTGTATATTGACATTATTGACATCTATTGCACGATTAAAAGAATTAGTAATAAGGAATGATTTTCTGATAATCGATTTCACGATCCTTAATTTTTATACATACGAATACTGTGCTAATAAGCAGCACAGTAAAAATTGTTATATTTATAATATTAATATTAATATCTAATAATTTTATATAAAAATAGCAGAGACAATGAACTATTATAGTTCAATGAGCAATAATAAAATCGAGATATGTATTTTCATAATCGAATGATAAGTACTTGTAAATTGACATAAATGTCAAATTTAAAATAAAAGTTGTGAGAGAAATTAAATGTAAGTTTGAATCCTGCTTACCTTTAGAAAAAGTTATTAGTTTAGTACCTATATTATACGCTGTTTTTAACTAAATTTATTAAAAATTTGTAGTATTCATTATGTATTTTTGATGACTCATAGCGCCATCTTTTTAGATAATCCAAAAGCTACTTTGCCGGCCTAGGCCGGAAAATTTCATTTTCCGGACGATTTTGAAGTAATTAATAGTATTGTTTCTGGACGGAGGACCAAAAAAGTTATTTATTTGGCTATTTTTTCTGATGTTGGGGCTGTTATACAAAAAACTCGATAGTTTTTTGCTATTTTTATGGATAATGGTAATAAACCCTTCGTGTGCGAGTCCGACTCACACTTGGCAATTTTATATTTTTCAAAAACTTTTCCATTTTTAAAAGACTTTTATTTGAACAATAGTAGCATTAAACAGGATAAAAGCAAAATAGAGAGTGTTTATACAATGCAAAGAACCTTTATAGACTATCTAATCTATTTCTGACTCTTGTAAAAATGGGGAATTGCCAAGATGTAACTTGGCCGTTTTTTTATTGTTATTTATTGACATTCGAACACAAGGACTACTGAATACAATACACTGTCGACATGAAAAATTTATATTAAACTAAAATTTTGATTTTATTATACATCAAAAAGTAATTAATTACTTACTCCGTAGCTCTACTACAACCTTTAATGTGTCCTATCTTCCCAAACAATCCGCCTCCACTCCTTTTGATCTTTCAATGGATCTAGTAAATTAGTTAATCCCGTTCCTCTTAAATATTCGTTTATGTTATCTTTCCATCTAAATTTTGGTCTTACCATACCTGTTGGTGTTTCCTTCTACACTAATTTAAAAATTCTACCGTCATCCAGCCTTCTTACAGGTCCTGCCTATCGTATTTTCATTGCTTTTATTTCTTGGACAATATCTAAAGTTCCATAAATTTCTGTTAATTCGGCGTTCGTTCTTATTCGGTATTGTACCATGTATTCTTTGAAGAAGAATTTTTGCATATACCCTTAATCAATTTTTATTTTGTTTGGTTAACGTCCACGTTTTTCATGCATAGGTAAGTACTGATGTAATTACCATTCTGTAGATTTTTATTTGTCTTGTGATATTTCTTGATATCATAATTTGTTGTGATAAATACCAGCACTTATTAGCCTTTAATTTTTAATTAATTTAATTTAATTTTTTCTGTAGTATCACTGTCCATTGTCAATTAACTTCCTTCTTACCTATAAAAATTATTTTACTCTTTTAAAGTTATGTTTATATATCGTTACGTTGTGCTCTATTTTATCCCTTGTTTGTGTTCTTGTAATTAACATATATTTTGTTTAATCTTTATCAATTTTTGACTTCATTTTTTTACATTCCCTTTCCAGTTGTAAGAAATCTTCTTTCGCATTGATTGTAGTTTTTCACATTAGTGGAATTTGCTCTAGATCCTTAAACCTAAAAATAAAATGGGCTATGGATGGCCTGTCAAGTATGGTTTAGTCAGAACTCACAGGCATAACCATAGCTGCAAAAGAATTAATCAATAGAAACATCACAGGCAGGAATGTAAATATATACACAGACTGCCGACAAGCACTACTGACCTTGAATAGACCACGTATTACTTCAAGTTTACTATTAGGATGTTACCAATTTTTAACTGAGGCCAGCGAGAATAACTTGGTTACTCTCAGCAGGATCAAAGAACTGTTAATTCATTAACTTTTTTGTCTATTAAGTTTATCTTACATAGTTGTAACTAATGTCTTACACAGTTATAAATGGCAACATTTTTTTGTATTTAAAAAATAATAAGTAGTTAAGGCATAGATGCTTAATGCCAACAATTTGTCACGTCAAATTATATGTGTTAAAATAAGTTTTCAACGAATTTGTCAAATTATATGTGTTAAAAAAATTTTTCAACGGATTTGTACTGGATTGAATTATACAATAAGTTTTACAGTCCACTAAATTCATTTCAAAGGTTTACACATAGTTTTTGGTCCTTCGAGCCGGATTTTAAATCAAAATTTACAATTTAACGGCGAGGTTCCAACGGCCCAATCCATTTCTCATACAAACCAACGCAAGATGCTCAAGATATTAAGAATCAAGACAAAACATCATTTATTGGTCCTTATTAGATGCAACAGGTCAACGTTAAAAAACCCAGCTAATTCAATAGGTAATAATCAATAGAAGTCAGCAACACATTGAAATCAAATAACTATTGAATGGTGGTTAAAAATTAATTCAAAATAAAAACATTTTTTTACAATTCATAATCACAAGTAAGTCAGTTGCATTTTGTCATATATTAATACAGTTTCATTTGTATAATTATAATGGCAGAAGATCTAAAATTGCTAATACAGAAAAGAGACACTTTAAACAATTTTTAAATAATTTAAATAATTCAGTTGATTTGGAACAAGAACTTCCAGAAAGAACTATTAAAATAAAGAGTATCTTGCAGGAGTATGAACAAATTCAGTTAAATATTGAAATTATTAACCCTGATCTTTGTGGAGATAGAGAGGAGTTTAAAAATATGTACTTTCAGTGCATACCGCAAGCAAATAAAATGTTACAAACACAAGCAATAACTCCAGTTAATTCGACAACTTACCTACATTTGATGGTAACAGTCAAAAGTGGTGGCAGTATAAAGAAAGTTTTTTATCCCTAATTCACAATAATAACAATTTAAATCATTATCAAAAATTTCATTTTCTTAACGTTTCTTTAAAAGAAGAAGCATAAGAAGTTATTGGTAATGTTGAAATGAAACCAACAAATTATGAATTAGCGTGTAAATCAGTTTTAGATCGACAATATTAAAAAACATTTAGGTGCATTAGATTCTATAATAGATTCTACTAATAAATTTGATGTTTTTCTTATATTTATGCTTTGTTCAAAATTGGATATCAGTACTAAGCTGGAATGGAAAACAGTAGAAAAAGGTGATAAACGAAGTATTGCGAACTTTTTAGAATTTTTAAATAAAAAATGCCATTTACTTCATAAAATAGATTATACTTGTAATTCAACAAACACAGAAGCATCATTAAAATCAAAATTTAATAATATACATATACATTATAATACAAAACAAGTAAGAGTCAAATCATTTGTAACATAACACAAGATAATTCTGTAAAACGAATATGCGCTCTGCAAGGAAGATCATTTTATTTTCTGTTGCAACAAGTTTCTGTCTTTACCTATAAAGAAACGATGGAATCAAATAAAATTATTACAATTATGCACCAACTGTTTAAAGAAAACCAATCATTCATTAGAAAGTTGTTTATTTTCTCATTGTAAAAAGTGCAATAAAAAACATAATTCACTTCTACACTATGACGTGACAAAAGCCAATCATCCTGATTTACAACCAAATCAAACATATTATTCTGAATCACATTACAATCAAACTCACAAGCAGTCTGAATCACAGAATATTACAACCTTACAAGCACAATGTAGTTCACAAATGCAATGACTTACTGTTCATCTAATCAAAATGCAGAGATTTTGCTTTCAACAGCTCAAATTCACATAGCAGACAAATCGGGTAATTTTCGCACGGCTAGAGCACTGTTAGATTCAGCATCTCAATCAAATTTTATGACACAAGAATTATTCAATAAGTTAAATTTACCATTAACACACATTAATACATCAATTACTGGTATTCGCAGATCAACACAAACTATTTCAGAAATGATCAATTGTACGATTAAGTCATACATTAATGCATTTAAATGTCTTGGTCATAAAAAATATTACAAACAATTTACCTATATCAACAATTCAAAAATATATAATTCAAATTCCACACAATATTCAATTGGCAGATGCAACATTAAATATTTCAGATAAAATAGATCTACTCATAGGAGCCTTAATATTTTGGGATTTAATAAGATCAGGACAAATCAAATTACATAAAAATCAACCCGTTTTTCAAGAAACGGTTTTTGGATGAATTGTTTCTGGTCCTTTCTCCCCTACAAGAGATAATAAAGATAACCAACAATCAAATTGTCATTTTGTTACTGAAACAAATTTAGAACAACAACTTCGAAGGTTTTAAGAGTTAGACGACGTTGCAAACAACGTAAGAATATCCACTGCAGAAGAAAGAAGATGCGAAGAAATCTTTTAAACTACACACAGAAGAAAACAAAACTGAAGATTCATTGTAAGATTGCCATTTAAAAATGACATAAGCAATTTAGGAATAAGAAAAGATATAGCGATTCGACGATTAGGTACATGCAATAGAAAAACGATTTGTAAAGTCTGAATAACTTCATTAACAATATAGGGAATTTATGCTTAAATACGAAAAACTGAGACACATGTCACCAGCTAAGGAAATTGACGAAGAGTTTTGCAATTATTTACCACATCATTGTGTTCACAAGATGGACAGTACCACAACAAAATTAAGAGTTGTTTTTGATGGAAGTGTTAAGACGTCCACTGGAGTTGCTCTCAATGACATACTAATGGTAGGCCAAACAATTCAAGAAGACATATTTTCCATAATATTGACATTTCAATCACATCAATATGTACTAACTGCAGACATAGTAAAAATGTATCGCAATAAAGAAGTTGCATGAGATGATCGAAATGCTCAAAGAATTCTCTTGCGTCACAGTTTAGAAGAACCAATACAATCATATACATTAAATACCGTGACTTACGTAACATCAGTCGCACCATTTTTAGCTATTCGTAGTCTATATCAAATTGGATTAGAACATGAAGACACACATCCACAAACAAGTAAGGTAATAAAATCAGATTTTTATGTTGACGATGTTTTGACTGAAGCAAATACAATACACAAGACAAAACAACTAAAACAAGAGTTAGAAACATTATTAACAAAGGGAGGATTTCATTTAAGGAAATTGAAATCAAACTGTAATCAAATTATACAACACGAAGTTCATGGAAATACATATTCCATAGCAACCACAGAAGAAGAAATTTGTTTTACAAATAAAGAAATTAAAACTTTAGGCATAATTTGGATTTCAGAAGCAGATATTTTCCAATATTCATCAAAGTTATCATTCACACAAAAACTCACGAAAAGAACAGTCTTATCAACAGTTGCAAGTTTGTTTGATCCACTAGGTCTTTTAGGTCCAGTAAATTTAATAGCAAAAGTATTGTTAGAAAAACTCTGGAAACAGAAGTTAGAATAAGATGATGAAGTTCCAGAGCATTTACAAAGTTTATGGTACAAATATCAAACAAGTTTAGTTCAGTTCAGTTAATTCTATAACCATAACTAGACACGTCATATACCAAAATGTAGTAGCAATTTAACTTCATGGTTTTAGTGGCGCATGTGAAGGGGCTTATGGTGCATGCATATATGTTTGGAGCACAGATGCACACGAAGTTCACACGAGCAAACTTTTGTGTTCAAAATCTAAAGTTGCCCCACTCAAGGCACAAACATTACCGCGTCTGGAATAATGTGCAGCAATGTTACTATCAACATTGATTTCAAAAGTTTTAACAGCATTAAAAATAAATATTAATAATACATTTCTATGGTGTAATTTAATAATCGTTATCAATTGGATTGCAAAACAACCTTCATATTGGAAGACATTTATTGCAAATCGAGTTTATCAAATACAAGAGTTGACTCATAAGTATCAAAGGCGTCATATAGCTGGTAAGGAAAATCCAGCAGACAGCATTAGTCGTGGATTATATCCAAATGAATTGTCAACATTATGGTGGTTTAGACCAACATAGTTAATTAAAGATGAACATCAGTGGCCAAATCAACATATTAATGAAGTAAAAAATATTCCAGAAGTACGGTCAAAACAGGTTTTTCTGGAAGTCAACGAAACAAAATATGACATTTGTTCCAGATATTCATCTCTTTTAAAACTACAAAGGGTCGTAGCTTATACAGGGTGTTAGTGAATAAGTGCGAAAAACTGCATAAAAAAATAATGACAGTTTGCTGTATAACATCTGTCCGCAAATTCTTCGTTTCCGAGATACGGGGTGGGTGTTAAAGTTTTTCTTAAAAACTAACTATTTATGTATTGCTCTGAAACCGTTAAAGATATTCAAATGAAATTTGTTGGTTGTTAGGAGGTAGTTATTGCGACTTGGTTGACATGCAATTAAAAATTTTATGTTCATCATTGGCGCGCACACGGGTATTGATCTCAATGTTTTTGAAGGAAAAAATGGTACGCCACTGAGATATTTTAAACTAAAAATCATTTTGGAAATCCTCGTTTAATTTGTGCCAAAATATCCCTTTCATGTTTTTGTCGTATGGGGCGCCGTTTTTATGCAAAAAATTAAACATCTTAACGCGCATTTCTTATTACTTTGTAAAAACAGGAAGTCTGTCGAGAAAAATATTTGCTTGAACTTTAAACCTTGTATTAATGATTCTGATCCCTCTGTGGTTTTTACAAATTGTCTTATTGTCTTTCTTGTGTATGAATATGGTTACATCTTGAGACCAACTGGTTGGTACCTTTTCGTTTTTGCGTATGATGTTTATAAATTTATGGAGTTCTTCTCCTAATTTTCTGTCTTCTATTTTTATGCATACCGCAGGGATCGTGTTTTCCCATGCAACTTACCGATTTTTAAATTTTTAATCGCAAAAATTAAGGAAATAATTATTAGAAAGAAAGTTAATACAACCCTTAAGATGGATGATTTGTAAAAGTTGTTACCTGTTTTAAATTGTTAAACTACGTAAACTGTAAAATTAGACCATATTATTAATAACATATAAACAAAAGAATTTGAAATGATCATTACCTTTTTGTTAAAGATTTGATACGAGATCGTTTTTATACAAATTGTTGGATTTTTAGAAATACAGTTCTTATATATGCTACAATTTCTTATATTAAAGTGAAACTAGAGTAGTAATTTTTTTTACTTCATTAAAAACCCTTATTTAAATTAAACTGTGTTAAGAACGCCGCTTTTGGCGGTTTATCCTGTCTCGTCCTTTTAAACTCCTGCTACCTTAATTGTAAGACAGTTGGTAAAACTTGTTGAGCTGGCAAGACAGAGAGCGTCAGCGTGTCGGTTTCTCGGTAAACTTCAAACTCTATTCTAGTTTACACTAATTTACTTTGAATACGAATGATTTTACTAAAGATAATTTCATTTAATTTAACGAAGTCTTTTGATGGAAAATTTAATTTGTTTTAACTGTTTTTATTTACTTACCTAAAGTATTAAAATTTAAAATTGCCAATATTTGTATTTTTGTAACAAAAAAAAAGATTTTAGGTATATTTATAGAAAGATTTAATTTCATATACTATTATTTGTTTATAAGTAAATTATATATACACCTTTAGGAAACTCTGGAAGGAGTTACAAGTGGCATGGAAAATTTGAAAAAACTTAAATGTTACCTTCTTATCGTGGTAAATGCAAACCTCTGCATATTACTTTTTTTAATTCTTCAGAAAATTTTAGGCATTATTCATGAACAGTGTCTTATACTTATCTTTAAATGTTTCGGTAATATTAAGTGTTTAGAAATGTACCTATACAAAAATTAAATTAATTAAAAAAGAAAATTTAATTTTCCTATCGTCTCTAAAAAATGGGTATATGGTATAGGTTAAAAATATTAAAGGTTTTGTTAGGGTGATAAATTGTTCCATGTACATTTAATCTGATTTTTATTTGTAAATACACTGTTGTCTTGACCTTAATAAAATAATAGTGGTTGTGACAATAAATAAAGTTACAATTATGTAGTCCATTTTAGCGTTCTGGAAACAGTAGCAATAGTTTAAAAAAAACCGAAATCATCAACTTAAAAATATATATTTGAAAATAATAAACGTATTTACAGAATTAAATAAAAGGAAAAAAATAAATTTACAAAAAAGTTGCACTTCAGAACAAATTTTCTATGTCTGTATAGAAAACAATAGAATAACAACTTTTATAACAAACATTAAAATTTTACCAGTCAAGATTCCATTATGTAGATTGTGAGTATAACTATTAAAGCAAATATATACTGAAGCGTTTTTTTCTGGTCCTTCCAACGTAATGCGGCGTTATGACAAATCAATTTTTTTCCGCTATTTTGATAAGTAAAAAAGACAAAAATTGTTATGCTTTGTTATGTATCTCAGCTTTTTAATATTGAAAATCCATTTAAAATATGTTTAATAGTTTCAGTACAATTATTCGTTAAAACTGCAGATACACTAATAGAAAAATAAACAAAGTACAAAAAGAAATAAAACATTTAAAATTACAAAGACATATAAAAAAACAAAACCTGAAGCTACAGATTTGGTTAAAACCATTGTCACGTTAATCTGTCTGTTATGTTCTTTCAATCCACCACCACGGGATATATCACTATTGGATTCACTATTAAATCGAATATCAGTGCAAAAATCAAAAGTGGACTGTTGTCAGTTTTCCATGTAACAAGTCCAGTCCTTTTCTGTACGTCTACAACATTTTTCCATCTATCTGGTGTACATTGTCTTAATGCTTCTGGTCCGGTTTTTTCTTAAGGTAAACTTTTAATTGAACCTAATAATAGTTACGTTACATATAAAAGTCATTTACACAGTGAATATTTCAAGTTACTTTTACATTTTGGAACTTTTCCAGAAGGTGTATGCTTTTGTGTAGTTCTTAATCATTTTCTACATTTTTTTTTATGTTTTCTTGATTAGGTATTATATTACATGTGTATTACCTTCAGGCTAAATGTAATGATTTAAACTTTTATAAGTATGTCTTATTTATCCTAGGAGTGCATTTTTACCAGAATTTACATATGGTTTTTTCAACCTATATAGAACTGCATACAACACATTTCAGTTTATTTTGGTATTAACCGTTACTCTATATTTTACGAAGCTGTAAAAGAAAAAGGATTAAACGTAGATTAATAAAGTTAAATTTAGGTTGTCCATTTAATTAATAGTAATCACCAGTAAAATGAACAAACTTATAACCTTACTGTAAAATATGTTCCTGATAAACTTTTTGATTTAAATGTTAAACACCAAAATTTTAAATATTTTTTTAATTAGTTTTATTATATACAATACAACTCTCAAATTTTAATTAGAGTTCTGTTTGTTTACTAAGGTAGTAAAATAATTTATTTTATCCTGTCCAGTAAATAAACTTCCCTATAATCAATTCGACGCCGGTAAGTAATTCATTACGGTATCATGTACTGTAATGTGTTGCCTAGCAACTCTGCTCTGATTGCTTAAGCGAAGACAATTACTTTTTTAATTTTTGACATTTAAAAACACTATAAAATAAAAATAATATAATTAATTACTTACTTTTTATTTTATTTTAAATTAAAACACGAATTAACAATTAATACGAAAATTTTAAAATATTTGACAGTAACTGACAGTTAAAGTAATTTGACGTAACTAATCAAGTTACCAACTATTTTTAATTTTTTTATGAATTTATTAATAAATAAAAACAGGATGAAATAAAATATAATACGATACATGGTCGTTAGGTGTTATAAGAGTACTTGTTTTTATTTCCAGACTCGGCTCCTACGTCGCCTCGTCCGTAAACTAACTCGTACTGTAATAAGTCACCTACCGACCTTGTAACGTATAATACTATTACTTGAGTACAATGTAATAGTATGGGTGCCAGGTATGTTTTCGTTGGCATTATAGGTTCATGGTATTACCCACGCGTTTTTTTATGTATTTTGACTTGCTGATTACGAATTTTGACGGTAACCGTTCAAGAAATGGTCAGGAAATTTGTTATTAATAATCTCATTGTTTAAATGCCTCTTCAACTAAGAAGGATAGGCATTTTTTCCAAATTATTTTGATTTCTTATGAAAAAACAAATAAAATATATTTTAACAAATTAAAATCCATATTAGAACCATAAATATTGTCAATTTAGTGCAAAATTCTTGCAAATAACTACACTTAATCAGCACATAATTCTACTTACAGGTGAGTTATTTTTATTTTATTGTTTTTTTTTTATAATTTGCACCCATTTATCCAATAAAAAATACATAAAAAACACTTTGGTAATACCAACAAAAACGTGTCTATTGCCAGTACTATAATATTTACAATAATATTGTTCGATTTGTTAGATAATTTAAATATTCAAGTGTAATATAACAAGACCTTGATTATAGTCGGCTTTTTTTATGGCATCTAGATTTCGAGAATATTTTAGTATCAACTTGTTGAGACATAATTTGATATTAATAATCTGATTACAGCCCGAGAGCTTTAGCTCGAAATTTCAAATGTAAAATTGTGGTAGAAATCAAAATTTATATTAAATAAAAAATATTTTACTTTAAATACAAAAAGGCTATTTTTTGAATGACACCTTGACACCTAACTTTTTTTATTGTGGTAAAAGGGTACTGAATCCTAATACATAAGCATAACATTAGTTCGTAGCACCTAAAAAAATTCTTGCTATGCCACAGCCTTTTTGTGACAATATCTATGAATTTTTCGTTTTTAGAATTTTTCATACATTAAAACTTTGCAATAAAAGTTTGCGTTTTAATACCCTAAATATTAAAAAAAAGTGTGGGAAAGTCCTTCTAATGTGAATTTTGGTATCAAATGCTTTTTGTTGGCAATAATTTACCATTGTTCGCAATTGCGTTTACCAATCATAAATCACGACATTGGATGCTTAACGTTTTAATTTAATGTATGTGACCAGGTTATTCTGTCTTTTTATTGAAATTGATTTTTTTTAACCTTAATGTATTTTAAGTCATTTCTATTTAATACGTTGTAAATATTGTAAAAAAACTTTTAAAATACTTACCTATACACTATTTGTTTTTTTTTTATTTCCTAAAGTTTGATAATTTCAATATTTAAACTTGTTTTAACATAATTGTATTTTTATTTATATAGTAAAAATTTCACAATAACGCGCTAAAAATTATTTCCTTAATTTGAAACTCATCCAAACTAAATGTATGTTTTATCGATGAAATTATTGTCCTAAATTCAGCTATATTATAAATTTTTATCTGAATCGGTCAGTAGAAGATACCCCTAAAAGATACATCCCGACAGACCGACAATTTTTTGATTTCTAAATAGACCCCTACGGACCTAAAAAGCCGAGAACTAACAATAGTATTATACGTTACAATGTCGGTAGGTGACTTATTACAGTACGAGTAAGTTTACGGACGAGGCGACGCGACGTAGGAGCCGAGTTTGGAAATAAAAACGAGTACTGTAATAACACCTAACGCCCATGTATCGTATTATATTTTATTTCATCCTGTTTTTATAAATTAATAAATTCATAAAAATTTTAAAAATAGTTCGTAACTTGACTAGTTACGTCAAATTACCTAAACTGTCAATTACTGTCAAATATTTTAAAATTTTTCTATTAATTGTTAATTCGTGTTTTAAATTAAAATAAATAAAAGGTAAGTAATAAATTATTTTATTTTTATTTTATAGTGATTGTAGTGTTTTTAAATGTCAAAAATTAAAAGTAATTGTCTTCCCTTAAGCAATCAGAGCAGAGTTGCTAGGCAACACATTACAGTACATGATACCGTAATGTTTTACTTACCGGCGACAAATTGATTATAGGGAAGTTTATTTACTGGACAGGATGAAATATAAAACCTTTATTTACATTTTTCAATTTTACCAATAATCTCAATACTCGTACTTGTAAGAATTAAATGAGAAATCATATCCAAGAAAGGATTAATATGGCAACGTCAATTTAAAACTCTTCGCTCAATTCACACCAGATTACAATGTTGCCGAAACTTAAAAATGTCTTTAAGTAAAAGTAATACATACAAAGTTGCTTTAATTCATTAGTGAAGACTCCATTCAAATATTTTGTACCGAATGGATTAATTTGTAAATTGGATATAAAAGTAGAGAACCTTTTTATAATATATAAACTTAAGAATTTTAGAAAATATATCTATATTTATTTAAAAGCCAGTCTCTTTGATACAACAGGTTTTTATGTTAAAATTTATGCCTAATTAAACTATATGTGAGCTCGTTTCGTGCATTAGTCTTCCTTGCGTCGGCGTCGTCTTGGCAAGTTTCCACATTTTGTTGTTTGTTTAGGCGCGATTCATAAGAAGCACAAGGCGAAGCGAAGGCTTGAATAGCCGTGAGTTACCATACACTCTCGTTTCTAGCATCTGCTGTCTTCTTTGATATCGTTCGTTGGCTGTACAACTTATACACTTATGCCAATGCTCTGTTTCCTTTTTTTGTTAGCGATTTTATTCAAGTCAGCTAAATAGGCGTTTATTGTTGCAATCACAACAGAATTGCTTTTATTTTGGTATTTTCTAGAAACTAACTAATAAAACTTTTTTGCGTCTCAAGATCCCTTTGCAGTTTGGTCAATTTGTATTTTTCGACGTTGGTTTTTCGTTAATTTTTCTTACCTTGAGCTAATTTTTTCATATAAATTTAATCTGATTTTTATTTGTAAATACACTCTTGTCACGACATTAATAAAATAATAGTGATTGTGACAATAAATAAAGTATCAATTGTGTACTCCATTTTAGCGTTCTGAACGGTGACGTCATCAAATCGTCAAAACTAGTAGTAGTAGTACCTAGTAGTTTTACAAAAAAAAGGTAATCAGCAATTTAGAAATATATATTTAGATATAATAAATGCTTTTACAAAATAATTATTATTAAATAAAAGCAAACACAAAAAAATTTACAAAAAGTTGCACTTTAGAACAAATTTTCTAGGTCTATATCCCGGTATTATAGAATACTAGCGGACCCGGCGAACTTCGCATCGCCTAACACTAATGTTATTCCATTTTATTTTTTATTTTTACGATTAATTTTTTGTATTTTTTATCATATTTTCTCGTTAGTTACCAGTTTTTACTATTATTTATAGTACTTTGTAATTTATCGGTTAGGTATATTATATATTAACTGCACCACCTAACGGTGGCGTCATAGTTCTTAGGTAAGTAAGTTTTGCTCTTTTAAATATATGAGATATCAACTGCGTCACCTTACGGTAGCGTCATAGTACTTAATTATGTAAGAATTACAGGTGTAAATTTATAACATCTCAACTGCGCCATCTTAGGGTAGCGTCATAATGATTAATTTCGTAATAAACGAATCCGATCCCTGCAAAATTCAATGTGCTATAAGGAAAATCGCGGCCTCCGTTGTCGCCCCCCTGCCGGCCAGTACCACCGCAAGCGCTACGTCCCGCAACTTTAAATCTGCAATATCTTGGAAAATATTCATGTCAATCTTGTGCTGTAAAGGACCATATAGATCTATATTAAATCAAAAATGTATTTATGCTATTTAATTGGATAAGGATTAATGCTGTATTGGTTAAAATCGCTTCGAAAATTAGCAACTATTTGTCAAAAAGGGTAAATGACAAAAAAATGTTATTGTGAGATATCCATAAGAGATAGACATATACCATCGCGGAGTTTTCTGTAGACCTTTTCAATGGGTACAAATAATTAGTACATTATTTTGATAAAACTCGTAGGGTTCAGCCTGCGTTTGCAATGTAAGCGGAAAAAAATTGATTATTATCATTAGAAACCTCAAAAATAACAGTATTTCTCCACTATTTAATAAATGTAATTATACACATAAACTTTCCTTTTGAATCACTTTATCTATTACAAAAAAAACACATCAAAATCCGTTGCGTAGTTTTAAAGATTTAATAAAGCATACAAAGGGAAATAGGGACAGAAAAAGCGACTTTGTTTCATACTATGTATTGATATTGATTGAAGAACTTTTATAACAAACATTAAAATTTGACCAGCCAAGATTCCATTATGTAAATTGTGAGGATAACTATTAAAGCAGATATAGGTATATTGAAGCATTTTTTCTGGTCCTTCCAACGTGATGCGGCGTTATGACAAATCATTTTTTTCCGCTATTTTGATAAGATAAAAGACGAAAATTCCCATAAAATAATATGCTTTGTTATATATTTTAGCTTTTAAATAATGGAAATCTTTTTAAAATATGTTCAATAGTTTCAGTAAATAGGCGTGTATTTTTTGCAACGACGACAAAATTGGTTCTATTTTGGTATTTTCTAGAAACTAACTAATAAAATTTCTTTTGCGTCTCAAAAACCCTTTGCTATGTCCTTATCTGCAGTTTGGACGATTTGTATTCTTCGACGCTGGTTTTTCGGTTTTTTTTTACTCGAGCGAATTCAGGTTTCGTCTGCAGTATGTAATACCTAATCTAATAGATTTAATTCATGGGATGCCAAATATTGTTTTAAAACCATTACGGGCTGAAGTATTTGATCAAAAATAAACAAATGTGGGACTCGCCTTGTTGATAATTTTTTTTTTTAAATACCACAATTAGATTAAATTTACAAAATAATTATTTATTAGTAAATTTTATTACCTACGTTAAATAATAATGTTATAAAAGTCTACAAAGTAGGTAAAACATAATAAAATATTAAAGCAATTATATAGGAAACAAGGATTGTACTTATTTAACAAAGTTGTTGACCTTGCCAATAATGTTTTTAAGACATAAGGATTTTTTTTGAGGTGGTTAAATTTTTTAGAAAAAGTGTATTTCTTTTTTAGTTGCTACAACATACAACTATAGAACTTGGAAATTATTAATTAAAACAAACACACATTTATACAAGTTAAACTAAGTTTAAATGTAATACTTGTAATACTTTTCTGGAAAACGCTGCAAAATCACTTGAGGCAATCGCAAGATAATCGCGGACAAAAATAAATAATTAAAAACAGGTAAAATTTAGAACTTTCTTTTTGTTAATATTATTAAAAATACTAAAATCTTTTTCTATGTGTAACAAATACTCTTCTGAAAACCAGTTTAAAATCGCTTCAGCCAATCGCGGCCAAAATACAGGTAAAACTAAGAACTTCTTTATTTAAGTCGGTTAAAATCACTTAAAGATCTTAGTTTCTTACCTTCTGGAACGAATAGCCTAAAATTAATAAGGTTACAGCTGTCATGTGCCAAAAAGAAAATATAAAAATTAAGTTGAGATTAGTCTCTGTCCAGCTCCATCACGCGTTGGAGCAAATCAAACAAAGAAATAATTATTGCTGTATATTTCTTTTTATCATTAAAATAATTTTCTTTTAAAATTGTTAATTTTTTATTAAAATATTATTGCATTAATTTTAATTTAATTACACTTTTATTTTCGCATAATATATCCTAATATGTATAACAAAATTCCTCTATTTCTGTTGTGCATGATCGATATATATATATATGTTGTGTTTATACATAAATGAAGTATATATCGGCAAGCGGTAAAATGATCTGTCATGTAAAACTGAAATTTTTTTAATAGCTCTGTTTTATTAAAAATTTACAGTCTCATTGATTAAATAGATTCTACTCTGAGCCTTTTTTATGAGTAAAGCAAAAGTTGATTAATTTATATACTAACTCATGGACAAAATTAAAACACCACCTTTTTTTGTTTTTAATTTTAAAATAATGATTATAATTGAGGTTGCTAATTTATTGCGAATGAGGATGGCAATTTAATAATCTAGGCACATGATGTCAAATAGTCGTTTGTGTTAAAATTATTAATGTCATAGTTTTAATTTGTGTTGATACACATTACAAAAATTGTTGATTAGCAAAAAATTTCATTTGCTATTTGTTTTATTATTAATAGTGGTTGTTTTAATAATTTTAGTCTTAGTAAATAAATCGTGGCAGAAATTTGTTTGGAAAAAATCATTCCACTCGAAACGGTTTAACGCTGTAACCAAAAAGGATCTTACAATCGCGGACCTGATGGGAAAGGGCGTACAAGGTCTACAGGTGCACAAGATAAGCACCTTCTGTGCTTTAAACCAAGAAAGTCACAGGTACAATGTTACGAAATGATTTAGCTATTGCTCGCAATATACTGCTATCGTCTCGAACTTTAAGCAAACGTTTAAATGAAGCTTAATTTAAAAGTGGAAGACCGGTAAAGAACCTTTGTTAAACACGAAACACAAAGGTGCAAAAGTCTACGTTTCACTCGTAACCATCAAAATTGAACCGTTGACGGTTGGAAGAGTTTTGTTCTCAGATGAGATTAGGATTAACTTTAAATATTCCGATGTTTAGTGTGGGCCTGGAGAGAGATTTGTGAGCTGCTAGTTTTTCCCAAAATTTCATTTGGTGGAGGCACGGTGATGTGTTGGGGAGAAATCTGTTTTAATGGACTCACAGAGTAGGTTTCTATCCGCATGAGATTCATGAATGCGGATTTTTATCTCGAAAATATCATTCTGGAACAAGTTATGTTGTTTGTTCCATTCCTGGGGCCGAATTGAGTATATATGCAAAATAATGCTCGTCCCCACGTGGCTAGGCAAGTGGTTAACTACCTAATTGCAATTGATCTTAAGCTATTAGAATATCCAGCCAATATTCCGGACTTAAATCCCTTACAGCACCTACGAGAAGTTCTTAAAAAATAGTTCGCAGTAATAGGCCCCTACCTCTTAACCTTAATCAACTGTTAGATGCAGCTATAGCAGATAATAAGAGTATTCCTCAAGATGTTATCAAAATTCTAAAGCCTTTTAATTCAGTTGTTTACGTTTTGTAGGTACTTAATGTTTAGCGAATTCTTTGTGTTATAAATTAATTAACAAAAAATTATTTAAAATACGTTCTTCTATTGACAATTTCTGTTTAAAATCATTACTTTACTTTATTTACAAGTTTGTAAAGCTAACCAAACATATCAGTCGAATTCGAATACAAAAAAACTTAGCTTATTTAGTTTAATGGTGCTTTAATTAGACCATATGGATTTTTCTTCGAGACACACGTTTCGTCAGAAGACTTTTGGGAATGTGATTTCTCATTTTCGAATAAAATTGGTTGTCTAGATTAAGTTATTTTTTGTTGTATAGATATGTTTTTGTTTAGTTGTTATGAAAGGGATTATTGAACAGATTGTCATTGAGAATTGAAAAAAGATTAAATAAAATAAAATTGTAAACATATATAGATTAAAAATAATAAAAAATATCCAAATTAAAATTAAAAGAGAAAGAATGGAAAAAATATATATAATAAGTATACAAGAAAATCATAAAAAAAGAGTTGGAAAGTAGACCACGGAGAGACATATCGAGCAAAAGAAAAAAGGTATATAGTTGCAGTTATATAAAAAATTATTATTAAAAAAAAAGAAGGAGCAATTAGAAGCAATAATGTTATATTAAGAGAGATATATTAAAATTACTGGTATTGTACTTACAACTTTTTGAGATTAATTCAATAATGTTGTTGAATTATATTAAATGAAAACATTGGAAATCTGAAGTAATGTTGGAGTAGCACATTTTTACAGTTGTTAGGTTATGTATAGAAAAACTGGAAAGGGTTGTACCTTTGAATATAAAACATCAGGAAGGAGGGATCTGCGTATTGTCAATACTAAAAAGTGCGACGGAAACGGCCATGTTGGACAACCACTTTATGACTCATTTATTGTTTACGTTTGGTTGTGTTTAATGGTCTTTTCTGTTTTGTGTCTTTTAAATAAACTATTTTTCGTGTGTTTTTAGTTTTATTTCTTTTGTGTATTTTAGTTACTGTTAAAATTACCCATTTATATTAATATTTTTGACAATTGTGTTATAATTTGAAGTTAATATAAAAACGTATTTCACAGCATGCAAATAAAAAATGGTTTAGAAAACTTTCCATCCAATTAATAAAATTGGTTTGTGATTGTTTTTTTAAATACAAGGATAAATTATATTTGTAAAAACTATATAAAAGATGAAAGCGTAAGAAGTATGTATACGAAACTATTTTTATTTAAGTGCCAATAAAGTTATGTGTTTGTAACAGTTTTTTATTTCTGCTATTTAGTTAATTTAACTAGTTTCAAATTATTAATCGATTTATATTTGATGTTTTTAATGAATTGTTATAATTCGAATAAAATTTTATTAGTGTTAAAACAATACCAATTAATTAAACACTAGAACAATACCAATCCTTTTTGTAAAAGTTTAATTCCGTAGATAAACCAACAATTTTATATTAGAACTTGAAGAAAACGCTGCGAATAATATGTATTTTAATTTTAAAACAGTTTTTTTCGTGAATTTTTAATAAATTGCTTTTTAAATCTGCATATTTTATTTCATATCTGTCTCAATCTTTATATTCAAAGGTCTCAATACACGCGCCACTGCTGTAACGGAAACAGTCTTCCGCCATATGCAACAACCATCCCGGACCCACTTTTCTGTTTTAAATCCTCCTTCCTGAGGTTTTATATTCAAAGGGTTGTACCGACTATTAAGACAAGAATGACAGGAGGGATGATTGACAGACAGTTAAGGAGCGAGTTCGGTAATGTACATTGTATGTAGGTTGGGTATTGATTATTAAGGGGCAATGAAAGGTTGATACAAAATTATTAAGTTGAGTACAATTTATTTTTAGATTCTATAAAAATTAATAAATTATGGAAATAAATAAAAGTTGTTGAAATTTTAATTTTAAGAAAATTGAATCTAAAATTAATTACAGTCAACCAAGCAATTATATATCAGCTAAAATATTATTATCAAGGTGTAATAGATACGAAAATATTTCATTTAAGTGACCTATATCTGATCTACTGTTCATTGAAAGGGGGTGTTTGTTAATATAAACCATTTCTAGAAAAACTCTTTTAGCTAAGTTGTTTTCATGACACAAAATATAAACATTCTTATAATCAATCAGATGGTCGTTCTCGAGGACATGTTCTCCTAAAGCACACCTTTTAGGGTGAAGTCTGCATTCAGACTTATGAGACGTCTGGAAGTTTGGCCAATATAGACTTTATTACAACCCAAACAAGGTATGTTGTAGACAACATCTGTATATAAAAGCAATGGTGTTATATCTTTCAATTTGATTCCATCAATTGTAAGGACAGTTTTAAAGGCAATTTTTATGTCTGCAAGTGGTTTTAAGATACCAGCCAATTTAGGTGAAAGGTCTTTTATATATGGGAGAGATTTATAACAAATTGGATTAAGACTATTGACGGACATTTGTGGATTGTTAACTGAATTGTTGGTGTTAGGAGGCGGAATTGACATTGGGTTAAATAGTTTCCTCTTTAATAGAATCTCAGGATAACTATTTTCAGTGAATAAAAGGAAATGAATTTTAAGGTTTTTATTAATAAAGGATTTATTTAGTTATCTATACTAATACTATAAAGAGGAAAGGTTTGATTTTTTGTTTGTTTGTTTCTTTGTATGTTTGTTTGTTTGTTTGTTTGTTTGTTTGAAATGAATAGGCTCCGAAACTACTGGACCGATTTCAAAAATTCTTTTACCGTTGGCAAGCTACACTATTCCCGAGTGACATAGGCTATGTTTTATTTTCAAAAAAAAATGGGGATCCTTACTAAAATGCCATTAATGTAACCAAAAATTACGTTAAAACCCTTACATCGCGTGCGCTGAGAATACTAGCCTCAAGGTCAAACCTTCCAATTAGCAGGAATCGGTTTTTCTTATGGCCAACCGCCGAAGGCGGGTCGAGCACCTGAAAATCAATTTATTTTGTTGCCAGAAAATAAAACAACATGTAATATTGTTTACAGGGAAGTGTTGACCCAATATATTTAGTGGCGAGAAAAGGTTCGTTTGTTTGTTTGTTTGAAATGAATAGGCTCCGAAACTACTGGACCGATTTTAAAAATTCTTTTACCGTTGGCAAGCTACACTATTCCCGAGTGACATAGGCTATGTTTTATTTTTAAAAAAGATACGGATCCTTACTAAAATGCCATTAATGTAAACAAAAATAACCTTAAAACCCTTACATCGCATGAGCTGAATATACTAGCCGCAAGGTCAAACCTTCCAATTAGTAGGGATCGATTTTTCTCATAGCCAACCGCCTAAGGCGGGTCGAGCACCTGAAAATCAATTTATTTTGTTGCCAGAAAATAAAACAACATGTAATATTGTTTACAGGGAAGCGTTGACCCAATATATTTAGTGGCGAGGAAAGGTTCGTTTGTTTGTTTGTTTGAAATGAACAGGCTCCGAAACTACTGGACCGATTTTAAAAATTCTTTTACCAAGCTACACTATTCCTGAGTGACATAGGCTATGTTTTATTTTCAAACAAAAAATAGGGAACCTTACTAAAATGCCATTAATGTAACCAAAAATAACCTTAAAACCCTTACATCGCGTGCGCTGAGAATATTAGCCTCAAGGTCAAACCTTCCAATTAGTAGGGATCGGTTTTTCTCATGACCAACCGCCTAAGGCGGGTCGAGCACCTGAAAATCAATTTATTTTGTTGCCAGAAAATAAAACAACATGTAATATTGTTTACAGGGAAGCGTTGACCCAATATATTTAGTGGCTTTTGTTATTTTTCTTTAATCCCCGTGCAAAGCCGGGGCGGGCTGCTAGTCAGCTATAAAGACAATTGTATCAGACTTAAGTATAATATTTGCTTTTATTTACTGTAATCAGATTCATCACTTATAGTTTCAGTTTCTTCATTGGGATTTACAATGATAGGTGCAATCTCTAGTGTATTCAACAATCTCTTTCCATCAAACCATTTGAATATTTTCTCTTCAGTATGATGGATATTTTTTTCAAATTTCTGGTGTAATCGGTTCAAGAGCTTCAGACCACATATTAAAACAGTCTGTTTCAATGGTTCCGTCTCTGCCAATGTGTCTGTTATAATATTGTTTTGATGTACCCCATATCAGTTCTATAGGATTGAAAATACAATGATATGGGGGTACGTAGCACTTTGTATCCATATTGCCCGGCTAAATGGTCGGCCTTATATATAATGGTAGTTTATTTCTAAAAATGAAATGATAACCCCAGAAAATTTCCAAAGTTAGGCTTAAAATTCAAAGTATAACTTTCATTTCTTACCTATTAACAATGTTCAGAAGTTCAACTTTTAGCATATTTTCTGTGAAATTAAGATTTTGACTAGTGAACCACTCTTTAATTTGTGGTTTATTCCAAGTTAAATGGAGTAAAAACTCTAATATGAAGCATTGTATATAACAATTATGCTGGGTTCTGTGAGATTCTTTAACAGCTGGTTTTCAAACCACTTTAAAAAATTATCCTAATTTATTCCACCATGGTGAAATTTGGTTTTTGAGGAAAATATTGCTTTCGCACCATTTATAAAGCCATTTTCATTCCCAGTATGGAGTATAATATATCTACGAAAAACATTGTTGAACAGAAACATTTAAAATTTCCATGTAAATAGGTATAGAGACATATAATATTAATTATACTAAAATCACCGGAGAGTTTACCTTTTACCATCAACTTTAGTCGTTTAGACACTCCTTTTATCATTATTTTGCGATGAACGATTTATGCTACCATTTTGAAATATCCATGTTTCATCAATAAAAACAAATTTATATAGACCTGCTTCTTTTTCTGTAATGTAGTTTTTTAAGAATCTAACCCGTTTTACAGCAATATCAGGAAACTCCATGAGCCCCCGTCTTGGTTCAACTTTTTTCCTTTTGAAACCAATTTTCTTTAATAAATTTGATAAAGACCTTGGAGAACCTTCATATAAGTGCCTTACTTTTAATTCAGCAAGTTAGGAATTCAAAGTTACATCCTCTCCTGAAAAAAAAAAAAAATTTTTTTACTGGTCTTACAATTAAAAAAAATTTAAATAGCTGTATTCAGAGGAAAAAGGTTTACTTTTTTCATACATATTAAAGATTACATTTCTAATTCCAATTGTATTTACTACCTCGGCATTAGTAACTCTTTTTTCACACCGACGTTTCTTTGAAGGCGATTTTAATATTCCATGGTGTTTAACAGTTTCTGAGATACTGGAAACTGTAGCTATACTGAGGTTAAGTGCAGCAGCTACATGCTAAAATAAAAAAATATTTTGTCTTACATACTTTTTAAAACTTTTTACTAACTTTTCGAACAACAGCAACAGGTATGAAAAGGCCACCATTGTCTCGTTCTTAAAAAAAAAACAAAAATCAAAGAAGCTACAAGTTGCAGCGACTATTTAGTTGTTTTGGCATTTTTTTACTTATTGCACTGTTTTTGTTCTTATAGCAGGGATGTCTCTTGATTAGTGACTTGAGAGACATAGCCTGTACTACACTGATGAGCTCAAAATGAGAGCGAAACACGTGTCTGTAGTTTGGTTTTGCCCTGATATAGGTTGAATGATATTTATATCTATTTATATCGTAGCATCCAAGGTGTCTTTTAAAGTGTTAGAAATTTCTAACCGACACCATTTCAGTTCAAAACTGAAATTATTACTTTTGACAGTATGGCACTAGATACGTTATGTATCATCTTTGTATATATATATATATATATATATATATATATATAGAATAAATCAAAAAAAAATTTAGGTAATTTAATTTAGGGATGCGGCCAAATTTAGTTTCCAAAAAAAGAAAAACCGATGATTGATCGCACTTCTGCTATAATAATAACTATATAACAAGTGTTAAACTTAATATTCACTGATAGAATCAGTAACAAAAGCAAAGAAAATAAAAGCAACTGGTTAGATGATGGTAGCCTTAAAAATTATTTTAGGTAAAGTGTGATCCCGAGAGATATCACAAAGTAATATTTTTTCTAAAAATGTTAAACACTGCATAACAAGTTTTTAATTAAAAAGTTTATTTTATCGTTTCGATCTACCTTCGCAGTTAATTAGTTTCAGCTTTAAAATTTCTCGTGGACGTCCTACATAAACGAGTTTTCCGAGGAAAAAGGATCAATGAAAACAGATTAATAATGCGTTTGTAAGTATCTATTGTTTACATTCATGAGGTTTATTTAAAGATAGATTGAGATGTATGACTAAAGTTTTTGGTCCAAATTTAATACATAAACAACGGTAATAAATCATTGGCAATAGCGAGTGGATAAAAGTGAAACTTACAAAGAAACTCTCCCAAATGCTAAGATAGACATTTAAAATTTTTTTATTAAGATAAACTTTGACAGTTTTAACAAAAAATATGTTAAAAATAACTAGTTAAAAACAAATATTTTATTGTAATTTATTGTTCCTGTATCTACAATTTTTTTTTTGTGAAATAATAGTATTTTTTAATAACGAAATGATTTTTAACAAAAATGTCGTTTCTTAATCTTAAATCTTAGTAAGTATAAGTAAAATACCATAAATAATAATATAAAAAGAAAACATAAAAAAAGATAAATCAAATTTGTTTTTATAGAACTTTAAAATATGCCATCATTAAAATAAAAGGATGCATGAACGCTATGATAGATATTTATAAGATATTCATTGGGTTAGCTATAAGCCTGTATCACTGCGACCTTTACAAATCTATTGTGAACACTCATCATCTTAAAAAATTGGATTTAGAGCACCTTGTCTAGCTCTGCCCTCTTTATAGCCTTGACAGTGGCTTTTTCGCGTAACTTGGCAAGGCCGGTTTCTCCTTTTTCAATACAAGACACCTTGCAAGGCATTCACGATGGCATAAAACATGAAATGCTGTTTCCTCCTCTTCTTGGTAGTAACGACAGATGTCTTTATCTGCCAAGTTTAGCCTTCTCAGGTGTTTTCTGAGCCGACAATGCCCTGTAAGAAGATTGTCAATAATTCTGAGATTGTTTTGCATTTGTGATAACAGCCCTGTACTTAATTTCCCCGAGTGTCTTTTTATAAAGACTTTGGCTTGTTACTTGCTGGTGATTTCTTCCACTACTTCAGCGCCTTTTCTAGCCTCCATTTCTCAATGGCTGCGTTATTTAACGTGTAAGCAACCCCGCCAAGTGGTCCCGGGACATATATGGTCCCGGGTCATTCATTGAAATATTAGCTCCCGCTCGGACCAATTCATCAGCCATCTCATTGTCCCGAATCCCTGAGTGTCCTGGTACTCATGCCAGTGTCAGATAATTCCAACTTATATAACTTATGGTCTCGGTTACACAGTGTTGTATGGTTATGACACTGGTCACGGGATTAGGAATTGAAAAATCAAGAATCATAAAAAAATCTTTTTTCGGACAAAGTATAAAAACATTTTAAAAGAGGAAAATATCACAAAAAATTAAAATAAGTCTAATGCTACTAATTAATATACAATAAAAAAACAAAGATTTATTTTGACAACTGTATAACTTAAATCAAAAATATTGCTATAAAAATCTTTTCTGAAAATAAATATAATTAAGTTTGAAAATTTTTAATAACAATTAAAAAATGGAAAACTTAAAAAATCACAAGGAAAACGAATAAGAAACTGGAAAAAATACGAATAAATGAACAAATTAAAAAAAAAATTTACAAAAAATCGTAAATATTAAAAAATAAAAAGAAAATAGAGAAAAACCTGAAAAAACAGCAATAATAAAAAAAAGGTCAAAAACTAGCACCAAACACACAAATAGTATAAAATTATTAAAAAAATAAATGAAACACAATGATAAATTAAAAAAAAAAAACAAAATGTTAAATATATAAAAAGGATAGTAGAAAAATTAAATTATGCAAATTAAAAATATACTAAAAAACTAGCTGACCCGGCCACGCGTTGCTGTGGCTAAGGTTTTTGTTATATTACATTGTAGTAAACTATTTAAGAGGAACAGTAGGAGAAAATCAGTCATGGGGACCACAATGCTTTTTTACATAGATGCCATTTGTAAAAAAATATGGTGACCTCCATGACAGATTTTTTACTACCGTAAACCCTTAATACAATGAAATTATTATTTACGAATGAAGACGGAAACGTTAAAGCTGGTATAAAAATTTACTGGATTGGGATTTGAATGGGAAGGATTTTAAACGCGATTTATTCAAATTTTCGTACTTGATATTAATCAAAAATCAATACAAAAGAATTTTATTATTTATAGCTTTACCCGGCGCACGTTGCTACGCCAACAACTAAAATAAATTTAAGAAAAATAAAAGGTAAGAAGAGATAGAGAAGGAAAGAAAGTTTATAGTTTTGTTTTACTTATTATCGCACCAAAAATATATCTTTCGAACTTATATTTATACGAATTCGTATAAATATCTATTAATCAGTATTGAATTTGATACATTCATTAATACAAATATCATATTCATCTTACCCATTTTCATGACAATCGGTTGAACGGGACAGAAGTTGCTACTTTGCAGAGCCACCTGGTGGCAAGTGGCATTAATGAGCATATTATACAAACCTTCTCCGTGGTAAAATACATAAACATACCAATTTTCATGACAATCGGTTGAACGGGGCAGAACTTGCTACTTTGCAGAGCCATCTGGTGGCGAGTGGCATCAATGAGCATATCATATAAATCTTCTGCGTGGAAAAAAAATATATATACCAATTTTCATAATAATCGGTCCAGTAGTTCTTGAGTTCATCGATTTCATACATACAAACATCCTTTTTTATATAGGTATACCTATATATAATATATATAGAATACTAGCTGACCCGGCCACGCGTTGCTGTGGCTAAGGTTTTTGTTATACTTATTACATTGTAGTAATCTATTTAAGAGGAACAGTAGTAGAACATCAGTCATGGGGACCACCATGCTTGTTTACATAGATGCCATTTGTAAAAAATATGGCGACCTCCATGACAGATTTTCTACTACTGCAACCCCTTAATACAATGAAATTATTATTTACGAATGAAGACGGAAACGTTAAAGCTGGTATAAAAATTCACTGGATTGATATTAAGCAAAAATCAATACAAAAGAATTTTAAACTTTATTATTATTTTTATTGAAGTTTATAACAAATGAGTATATTACTGTCACGCCTGGAGAGATTTGAGAGAATGTGCCTTAGTGTTATAGGATAAGGAGTAGCTTACTAAAGGCACTCCCGGCCAGGTATCCTGCTGAAGGCAGAAAACTAACCAAGGGTAAGATGAGATAAACAACAGGAAACAAACAACAAATATATTAACGAATAAATAAGCAATAAGAATGAGTGATAAACATTAAGAATAGGGAGTCTTACCAAATAAATTACATGGTGGCATGTCACACTTACTCACGAAAATACGTCAAGAGTCACAATTGCCCAGACCCCAGGGTCTGTTTTAGGGACACCCCAAAGGGTGTCTGACCTCAACAACCTGCTTTTAAAGTCAATTCATATTCTACGTGAGAATCAAAATTAAACTATTTAAACACGTGCCAAGATCTAAAGTAATGACATTGACCTGGTAAAATGTAATACATAACAATACAATAAAATATAAATTAATAAATTAATATGTAGGGCAAAACTACCCTATCACTTATGTGGCATTACAAAGTAAATAACATGTAACACTTTAACTTATGCATGAATGAGGTAGGTAGGGCAGATAGTCTTAAATCTTTAACAATAATACTTATTATTTTAAATTATAGGTAATTACTTTTATTTTCAATTTAATTTAGCACTAATCGGAACACAATATTTTTGGTTAACCTGTCTTTAGCTAACACAAACAGATTCGACGGTTTCCCTACACGTGAACATGCAATATATAGTTGCCCAGTTTATTAAACTATATAGTTTCAAAGCACATGCCACAAATTTTTATGTTAAAACTTTTCAATAATTAAAACTGAATTTAAGTGTCATCTCAACAATGAACAGCATCCTTGATATTGCAAAAATATTGAGTCATGCAACGCTGTGATTGATCATAGAGAGGATTGTTTCCTTGTTAACTAAATCAAGGGTAGTTGTATCTAAAAACTTTCTAAAATAGTTTATTTTATTAACAGTTAAATTAAAATAATAATTACTGTTTTCACATGTAAAAACAAAAAAAAAAAAAAACCCTCTGGCGTAATCGATCCCATTACCATAACCCAACCGAAATGTCATATTCGCGGCTGATCCAAATTAGCTACCAAGACTTTACATGAAAACTTTCAAAATGATAATGTCATATTTAATATAATAACAATTCAATAAACAAATAATTTACAATAAAATAATATTGCGACTATAAATGAAAGCTATCCTATTTTTGAAGTTGAATCAAACTGCACACGGTGTGCAAATTTGATTAAAATCGGTTAAGTAGTTTGGGAGTCCATTGCGGACAAACAACGTGACACGTAATTTATATATATTAAGATGATGAAAATTTAAAATAAGGAAAGGATGACGAAATAAAAAAAAAAACAAAAACAAACAGGGAAAGATCTAAAATACAAAAAAATGAAAATAAACGATAAAAATTTTTAAACAATACGATAAATATAAACAATCAACCATTTTTTAAAAACAAAAAAAAAGATAAAAAAATACAGAATAAGCAAAAAAACAAGTAAAATATAAAAAACACAAAAAATTAAACTAAGAAACAATCGTATTTCTATAAAGTAAATAAAAAAAAAATACTAAAATAACAGGGATCATTAGCTTTCAGGCGCTAGGGAATTCTAGGTCAAGTTTGTTTACGCACGAATAAAACTTTGTAAGACAAGATGAAATTTAGGTCATTTTAAAATTTGGGGTTTAATTAATAATAAGAATAAAGCTTTAAGATAATGAAAGTTAACATGTCTGCAGTTGATAGTTCCTCAGAGAAGAAATATCAGAAATATCCAACAAAAAATATTTGCATTTTGTACCACCTGTTGCTCTGCTTTCTAACACAGTTTATAAACAACGTAATAAGAAACTCGTAGTAAAATCTGTCATTTTGCATTTGAATCTAGACCAATCAAATCATCCCTACGTTCAAGGTCAACAAGCCCAAATCGCCAGCTTCGTATCTATTTAGATTAATTTGTCATTGCAACTTAAAAAAATATATCAGAGAATTATAATAACATATGAGGGTTCGGATTTTATTTATAAATTATTTTGTTTTAATTAATAAATAAAATATAGGCAAATGCAGTGTACGCTACTGTGCTCATAAATCGATCAGAAGTTAAGCCTCCGTCACTTAAGATTTCACCTAAAGCAATAAATTGTCTCAATCGACATTCAGTTAGTCCTGTTAGCTGGTTATTTCAGACGAAAATAAACTAGCAGCAATTTCTCTAGTAGATTTGTATTAACTACATACTACTGGTATTATTGATTTGTAATTAATTTACCAAGCGACCTCATTATTTAGTTTTTTGCAAATACGGTTATTAATGTAATTCATATTAAATATTGTGTTTTTGTCAAAATTTGTATGCAACTTTTGAAATTAAATCATAGTCTTATTTTCGTCAAATGTTTTCGTTAAATCAAGAATGCAAACAATAACAAAGGACAACAAAAATATATAGTTATTCTCAATTTTTTTTTTAAATTTTGGTAAACATTTTTTATTTCATCTTGTCCAGTAAATACACTTCTTTATAATCAATTTGGCGCCGGTAAGTAAAACATTACGGTATCATGTACTGTAATGTACTGCCTCTCATAACCATTCCTGTTTACCTTGGTGTAACTTTGGATACAAGCTTAACATATAGACAACACATTGAGAAAGTTCGCCAAAACCTTAAAACCAGAAATAACATTCTTTCAAAATTATCTGGTACAAATTGGGGTACTGACGCACATACATTACGTACATCCTCTCTTGCTCTGGTTTTTTCTGTTGCAGAATACTGCTGCCCAGTTTGGATGAACAGTGTCCATGTACACAAGATTGACACTCAAATAAATACAACAATGAGAATGATCAGTGGTGCGTTGAAGTCTACTCCAATCCCTTGGTTACCTGTTTTATCAAACATTTCTCCACCAAGTTTACGAAGAAAACTAGCTGCGAAAAAATTATGGCAGAAATATCAACTTAATGAAGACTTCATCATCTGGCAAGACCTCCATGACCAAAATAATAGATTAAAATTTAGAAATCCTTTTTGGCTATTAGTAAACAGTATCGAACATTTCTCAATAGATGAAGAATGGAAAAGAATTTGGTTAGGTGAGAACGTTTTTAACCGAGGTTTAGTGGAAGATCCAACAAAACCACTACCTGGATTCAAACATCCTAGAAATATTTGGTGTAAATTAAACCGTCTACGCACTGGTCATGGACGCTGTAATTCCACTCTCTTTAAATGGGGTGTTGTAGAAAGCCCATTATGCTCGTGCAATATAGCCGAAGAAACTATTGAACATTTAGTCAATGAATGTCATCTTACAAGATTTGCAGGCGGTTTTCAAGAATTACATGAATTGACACAAAATGCCATTAAATGGCTCACACAAATCAAGAGTCTTTGATTATGCAGCAAGTAGTTCTGATTAAGGTTTTTTTTTCTGCGGTTTTTCTCTTAATCTCCAACACGAATGTGAGAACTGACACCCTCTAAAAACTTTCCGCAGATACAATATTTAGAAGAGTGTTTTCTCTAAAGAACAAATTCTTCAAATTTAATGACTATATTATTGTTAGTAACATATATTGTACTACTACTATTTTCATACGAATATATATATATATATATATATATATAACCTATAAGTTTATTAAGTCAATCAGTGTCGAACGTCCTCTGTCAATCATTACAACAGGTGTGAGGTTTAAATATTATTTAAGATGTCTTGAAAGTAACTTAGGAAACTATTTGTAGCAGAACTTAGAAAAGAGTTAAAAGAATTGGTAATTGCTTTCGCAGAACAATTGCCATTTTTAAGGGGAGTGTGGGAGCTAATTTATCAATACTAAAGCGTTATGGCGCATATAAAACTTCATCTGCTGCGGAACAATACTTAAAGGATTCCATAGAAACCAAAACAAAAATAGCAATGATGATTTAAAATGGAGAACATTTTATAGAGGTTCTTCATACCTAGCAACAAACTCTACCCACCACCACCACTTTGTCTAGTGAAGAATTTATCCTTAAAGCCATTTTTGCATTTAGCTTGCAAAAAAATTTGCATTGTACAGTAACTTGTTATTTTAAATTATAGTTGGTTTTTATTGGCTTAATTTTGTGTTTATTGAGAGCAATACAGGAAGTAAACAATCTGTCAAACTCAGTGCTGTCATTTTTTGAACTTAATCGCACCATAAATAAAGCAATTTGCTACTCACTAGTAATTATTATTAATAATTGATAATTTTTTTGGTTAAAGAAACTTTGAAGTCACCCTTTACCTGGGAACAGTGAGCCGTCCATACATCCGATCCTTTTCTTGACCTCACAGTAGGCGCTGATATGCACCTATGATTTTCAAAAGATATTTTTTCTGACTGCAACCATATATAATAATCAAGCAAAATTTTTAAGTTTACAGGAGCTAGAGGTATTTTTTGTTATATTGAGTATTGTTAAATTTATTTTACTGACCCTTACTTTTTGGAAGTTCATTTTATTAAGAATAATAAAAAATAATAAAAAACTCTTTGTTTTTTACGCAGCTTCCAAGTTTAATTAAAAATTTTTATAGCGAAACATATGTCATTATAATTAAAAACATAAAAATTTTTAATTAAACGTGGAAGTTGCGTAAAAACAAAGAGTTTTTTATTATTCTTAATTGAGTGTTGTTATTTCCTCAGTGTATTTTGGTGTCTTATCTGTAAACTTCAAAATTTTGCATAAGTGTTATACATGGTTAAAATCAGAAAAAAAATATGTTTACGTTTCAGGTAAAAATTAAACACATATATTTTATAAATTTAAACCATAGATTGTAAAATCATGAGTACATATCATTGCCTACTGTGAGGTTCAAGAAAAAAATCGAATTTATAGACGGCCCGCTGTTCCCAGGTAACAGGGGACTTTAAATACACTTTAACTTTTTTTTTAAATTGTAAAATTGTTTTATTTTTAGCTATTTAATTTTTGTTTGAAATCTAGGTAGGTAATTAAATCAGTTAAACTAGGTACAATTATTAAACCAGAAATAAATTAAAATAAATAATAAAAAATGTCTATACGCCATGCCACGCCGCGGCGACTTAAACTACTGGTCTCTGGATATGCTCGTGGTTTAACCTTTAAGTGGTCTGAAATATTTACGTTAAACAGAATAAAAATATTACCAAATCGACATTAAATTCTACGTCTTTTATTTTATTCTTATTATATGTAATCTTCAACTTATAATCCTATGAGAGTTATATCTTAAAATAAATAAATCCCTTAAAAATAAAGTGAATATCATTGTCATCTTAGAAACAAACGTTACCATTTAAATTATATTATACCTAATATAAATTATTAGATTCGTTTTACGTGATATTTCGTGGCGGAATTAATCTGAGAGATTATCCCTACTAAGGGTTTTTGGTGAATTTCTTGTGCCCTTAAGTGGTTAATATCTTACAGAAGATTATACTACAATCTACAGTCGATAATATACCTAGTGCTAAAATAAACTTGACATTAATTTTTAATTCATTAATATAATACAGTATTAGCAAATACCAGTAATTAAACTAAAATTAAATATTTGTAATCTAATGACTTCGTAGCATTTTTAAAAAACTCACATGAATTTCTTTTCAATACGTTCCTTTCTGAATAATATGAACCTGTTTTTGGAAATTTTCCAGAATTTCTTAAAGCTATGCAATATTTTTATGCCCACGTGCGAAAAAACACATTAGCTTTATGGCGTCCTATTCGAATGCAACACTATGATTGACAAACCGTAGTCATTTTCTCGTGTCGTCAGTATCCCTGTTAGGTTCACAATAATTTCGAGTATAAATACCCCTTCTGAAGTATTATACCTTACTTTTGATTTAGTCTTGCTACAAATCTTTTTTTTTTTTGTTTTACCGGTTATTTTAATTTACTTTGTGTTCAGAGTGTTACATTGAAGGGTGAAGTAAAATTTCATAATATTGTTATTAATAATAACTTCTTTAAATACCTATTAATTGTGACTAGAGATAAGTCGAATTATCGTTGTATTTCTACCCTGTGACACTTATAGTCAGTTTTTACTTTTTTTACTACCTATTTTGTTCATCAAGAAAACATAACTAATAATTCATCTGAAAAAAGACAGAAATGTCTATTTATTTCTTTTACTTACACTAGTTAATAAGACGGTCAACACTTTTTGACAGTTTTTTAACATTTTTTATTTAGCTCGAACAAACCCACGACTGGCTCTTTACCAAACAACTATGTGCCGTTTGCATAAGTAAACCTTTAGTGAACAATTGACATAAATATAAAAGAAGATTACAATTTAATATCTTTTTTTAGTTAAATAGTCTTTAAAGCGGCCAAGCGTGCGGTCTATAAATGAGACCCTTTTCCGACGCTAGACTCGAGATCCGGCATGTGGTTGTATGCATTCATAACTTTACAATCTATTTAAATTTATAAATAAAAATAAATTAATACCATAAATACCTCCAGTGCCTGTAAACTTCAAAATTTTGCGTAAGTATTATATTTGGTTGTAATCAGAAAAAAATTATCTTTACGTTTCTGGTATTTATTTATTTTTATTTATTAAAAAAATAATCACATAGGTATATTTTTTAAATTTAAACAATAGATTGTAAAATTATGCATACATCCACATGCCGGATCTTGAGTCTAGGTTCAGAAAAAGGTCTCTTTTATAGCTCATTTATAGACCGCCCGCTGGTCCCAGGTAAGTAAGGGGTGACTTCAAAGACTATTTACCCTTCTTGTTTACTTAACTAAAAAATAAATAAAAAGTAGTATAAGATTACTGTTCATGAGATTTTAAACGATAATTAAATGCTGAGGCTATCTTAGTAATTTAAAACTAAGCTTAATCTGAAATTTTGCCACTGCATAATGTCATACCATGAAAATCGGACCAGATTATATTGTATTTGGCTAACAAATAAATCGATGCAGTAAAACAGAGAGACAAAAGTTTCTAGCAGAGTCTGAAATCCAGAGCGAATAAGTTGTGTTCTTAAAGGAAGTTTTGTGTAACTCCCAGAGAATGGAGTGGAGTAGATTCAAAAGATTAACGGTCAGATATTGTAAAACAGTGGAACATATATATTCGAATTCACCTGAAAGGAAAGGAGTTTATGTTCCGGAAGAAGCCAAGCCATTTGTTTAATCGATTTGTTATACCAGGAGCGCCCTATTGTATAGATATTTATTTAATATAATAAAAAATTGAATAATTTTTCTTTGACCTTTATTAGAAGCTGATGTATGTGAAGTAAAATATTAAAAGTTTAAGAAAACTTATTATAACAAGGAAAAGTTTGGAACAAACAATTTTAAAGTTCCTAAGCCTGTGACTATTTGCTCATGACAGTATTTTATAATTAAAAAAAAACAATTAATAACGTTTTTCTTGTTATAACCACAACCATTTATATATTAAAAAATAATGAAAAATTAACCGCAGAGCACCTACTTTGTACTAACATCCTGTCCTGAGGTTCAAAACTTGTAGATATGATTTATTTTATGTATTTCCTAATTCTAAACACTCAAGCACCGTATATAGACATTACTTTTTTCGGCGCTTTTTTACCACATTTCGCTCGATTTTGCCGACCTTGTTTGTAAACTAATCTGAAAACAAGTGCGCTGCAATACCAACCCTACCAAGTTTAGGAAGTTATATACCGTTATAATTTTCTTTTACAATTGTTTAACCTTTTTGTAACTAACTTAAACTAACCCTTTTAAAATTTTTAGGTTTTTGTGAAAGTGATCTTACTATTCTTGTCTATATGCGGTGACTTAAGTGTCGCATATACAGGAAACTATAACTGATATTGGAAGTTTACAATATACCTACTTTTTTTATATCACATAAAATATGTGGTAAGAAGCTGTTGACACACGAGTTAAATAATTTTACCCACGACTCATAAGTAAATTGCATATTTTTTAACCCATAACTCTGTCAGTAAGTGTCAAATTATTGAGGAGTTGTGTTATAGTTTCATTTACTAAACTAGTGGAGTAAGTAAATAGAAACCTGTATTATTATGTTGTTTACCTACAGTTTTCATTAAATTAAACTTACATTTGACATTTCTCAGACAGAACTGTCTGCGAAATCGAATATTTTTGACAACGTGTTATATTTTCATTTACTGCACTAGTGCCACTAGTGGAGTAAGTAAATAGAAACCTGTATTATGCACTGAATCACGCCTACAGTATACATTAAATTAACTAACAATTGACATTTCTCAGGCAGAACTTCTCATTTAAATCGAATATTTTTGACAACTTATGCCAAAATTTAGATTTTATATTTGTTATTTTTAGTTTTATACAAAGTCGTGGGTAAAGCATAGTACTTCATTCGAGGACCGAAATTGCATATTTAGCTCGTTTCTTTAGTCCATTCGCTCGCAAGCTCGCTCATGGGCCAAACACACTCGCTGTAATATGCAATTTACTCCACTCGTAAAGTAATATACTATATTTCACGAGTGCGAGAGTGTAATAATATATTACTTTACGAGTGGAGAAAATTGCATATTACAGCGAGTGTGTCAGCATTTTTCTAAAAATATTTGCTAATAAAATAAATATTTTAATTATCTACATGTCTGAGCATTTCGTATGATTATTATATTTTATACTCATTCATTCTAGCCGATCGAGGCACCGGATCCGTTCAAACTCTGTTTTCCAAGATTTTTATTAATACGGTGAACCATTTTTGTGCCCGATAATCCCGATCTGATGCAAAAAGAAGCCGTGAGTTCGAATATACGAATCCCTGCAGCGCCAAAATTCCGATATGACCCCCTCTTAAGCGTGAAACGCGCTCGGGACCACGATGTTCATCGGCGTCTGCCTCGGTGTTATCATTCGCTTTTTTATCTGCCATTTTGGATTTAGTTTTAATTAATGTTAAATACTTATTTGGCGTTACTTTTAATCATAAGGCTTATCATTTTTTTTTTCACAAAAAAAACACTTCTTTATTGCCATCTGCCGACCATTTTACTTTCATGAAAATGTCTGCCAATAATTTACACATTTCCTAACAACAAATCCTACATATTGACACAACTTTTATCCGTGAGTCTTATCATTTTTTTTTCTTTCAAAAATTATCGATTTTGATCGGCTATTACGTACTTAATCTTCTTAACCACGCAGACAGACTGGGTGCTTAGTGTTTGAGAACTTTAATCGAACTTATCCAGCTAGTCAAATGTCATGTACCTTATACATTGTTTTTTCTGTAGCCAGCTCTCCGTCTAAACCAGTTTATTTTGTAGGTAAGTATTGAAAAAATTACGCTACAGTTCAAATTCAAAGATTATTGTTTGCAGAGATTTTAAGTAGAATTTAGATTGTAAATTATAAATGGGTTCGGTTGACTCAGCTGTTTTTATTACACAGCTATTCAAAAAAAAACTTTTGTGTATACCCTATATTTTTTTATGAGCTTGTAAAGCCTACCGTCCACTGGATCCGAAAAGCTGCGAACTGCGAAGGTTCGAATTCAGACGTAGGCCGTTATAAACAAATCGTGTCAAAGCCGATAGTCTATTGCTTCAGTATTCGTCCGAACTCTATGGTGTTAATATTAGCTCTACGGAACGGTCTTTCTGATTCTGATAAACAATTTTTCTTTTGAGAACAATATCCTTTATTTTAGCGACTTGTCAAACAAAGAAGAAAAGTATGGGTAAATTCTATTTACATAAAAAGAAATGAGTTTGGAGAATATGCTCATTTGTGATAGGGATCTACAAGTCTATGATCACTTCCCCTATTTCTGAATGAAAAAGGATACATTAAAATACATTCTTAGCAAAATTTATGCTAAACACAGACAATTGTTTAATTTTCGAGAAATGATCCCTTCACGCTCTTTCATTGGAATAGAAATCTACTTTCACAACTGTTTCTGTACATTTTGGATGTAATGCTTCAATTCACGTTGATCCTACAGATATTTTCTCTCCTGCACAAGCAAAACTTACTGTTCACAGTCCATTGTGCCAATTTCGTGTTATTCAAGCTTTAAACTATTCCGGAAGTAGATCCTAACGGACTGGGATTGGATTGGGTATCAGTAAAGGGGCTGCAAGAGTTCTAGCCCAAAATCGATCATTTTTACATGTAAATCTCCATAAGAAAATCTAAGGTCCATTCTGCTCAGTTTTGTCTCTTTTTGGCTACGGCCACAGGCCTAACCGGAGAACCGGAGATGAACCAATATAGATGTAGGAGGATGCATGGGGAGTATGGGGGATGCAAAATTGGGGGTATGGAGGATGTAAAATGAGGGGATGCAAAATTAAGGGTATAGGGGATGTAAAATGGGGGGAGGTAAAAATTGGGGGTATAGGAGATGAAAAATGGGGGTATGGGGAGTATGGAGTAAGATGACGGGTGTAAATAGAATCGGAACTGTGAGAAGGATGTATGGAGTAAAGTTAGGGATGCTGGAGCAGTATGTATTGACGTATGAAGTAAAGTTAGGGATGCTGTAATATTTCTGTAATCTCATTACTATCTGCAAGTATGTTTAATAAAATTCCTAAAAATAGCAACACATTCGTAGAATCTAATTTATAAGTAAAAAAAATTATGTACCTATAGGTATGTGTCATACTTTAATGAAAAGCAAGTACCTAATAGTCATTTTTTAGAAGCTAAACTTTGCAATAAACTAAATAATAGTCATTTTTAGATGTCAAACCTAGAAGTATAAAACTAAAAATTCTTGAAATTTTAAAAATATATCAATCTTTAATAAAAATTGAGTAATTTAAATTTTTAGAAACAAAATTTTCTATTAAAGAAAAAAATATTATATTTTATTAAATAGACAAGTAATATACATTAAACACTAAATTTTAAGTTATGAAAATAAAAAAATTTTGAAATAACACAAAATATATCAAACTTTAATAAAACTCAAATAATATACATTTTTAGAAGCCAAACTTAATATCATAAACTAAAAATCACGGAAATATTAAAAAATATCAACCTTTGTATTATAAAACTAAAAATTCTTGAAATAGTAAAAATTTTGCAAAAACTTTAGGAAAATCCTTAGATTCATCATTTTAGGATAAAGTTCTTAATATAAAGCGGTACATACCTGTAATCACAAAATTTAATAAAAAACCGACCCCCAGTCTTTTAAATATCTGTCATGGTAACTGCATTTTATAAAAAGTTTATACATTTTATCACATTTACACAAAATTTGAAGAATCAAGTTTCAAGATTTCAGCCATACCCATATCGATTACCACGGAAATGCATATAATGCCAAGGTAAACCGCAGAAAAATAAAACTGATAACAACAACAAAAAAACAATATGCCTGTGAAAATTATGTTAAATAATGAAATATATTATTTTATGGTATTAATTTCGGAAATAATAAAAATAATTATAACTAATTAGTTAAAGATTATTACATTACGCTTTACATTAAAAACTCAAAGAAAAGTATTTATTATGATATATAATAGACATAAAGTGGTAGAATTTAAACCAAAAAATTCTTTAAATATATTTAAATTTAAAATCATAATAGTAAAGTTTGCGGTAAACTCAAAGAAAAGTTTAAAAGATCGTAATAAAGCCAAATAATTAATTTATAGTAAAATATGTAGGTTGGTTGATATATATTAATTTTAGCATTAAAATTTTCTGAAAATACTCTAAAATTTGATAAAAACCAAAGAATGGTATGTATAATAAAATTCATGAAAAATAACAACATATTCAAAAAACTATATTAGGTATTTATATACAAAAACTTTATGTAAATGTATAAAACTTTATTGAAATCCAAGTACCTATTTAATAGACATTTTTAGAAGCCAAACTTTGCATTAAATAACTAAATTATAGTCATTTTTAGATGTCAAACCTAGAATTATAAAACTAAAAAATTCTTAAAATATTAAAAATATTTCAATCTATAATAAAAATCGAGTAATTTAAAATTTTAGAAACCAAGTTTTTTATTAAAGGAAAAAAATATTATATATTAATAAATAGTAAGTAATATACATTTAAACACTAAATTTTAAGTTATGAAAATAAAAAAATTTTGAAATAACACAAAATATATCAAACTTTAATAAAACTCAAAGAATATAAATTTTTAGAAGCCAAACTATATTATGAAACTAAAAATCCGGAAATATAAAAAAATATCAACCTTTGTATCATAAAACTTAAAATTCTTGAAATAATAAAAATTTGGTAAAAACTTTAGCGAAACCCTCAGATTCATCATTTTAGGATAAAGTTTTTTATATAAAGCGGTACATACCTATAATCACAAACTTTAATCAAAACACCGAACCCCAGTCTTTTAAATATTTGCCACGATTACTGCATTTTGTAAAAAGTTTGTACATTTTATCACACTTACACAAAATTTGAAGAATCAAATTTCAAGATAGCATCCATAGTTAATGTTCTAATAAATACATATAATACATTAGAGAATTAAACTATAGATTATACCTTGAACATACAATTTGAAAAGTTAACACAATAAAATTTAATTACGAACTAAATTTTACAAGAGGCCGTTGAATCGTGATAAGATTTGCAATATTAAAAACCGCAGAAATATAAATAGTTCAAAGGCGTATACATGAAATGAGTTTAAACATATTTTTATTATTTTACAATCCTAATTTAAAGAAAAAGGCTAGATAATTCTAAATAAGGAAATGGGTGAGAAATATGATAAGACGCCCATCCACCGACTTTCCTATCATTTTTAATAATAAACGATATAAGTATAATATAAGAAAAGTTATATTGATAAAAATAGACGATATATTTACTTTTAATTTTAATAGAGTTTAAATATTTTATTTCATTTATTAAAAACCGCAGCTTATATTGATAGAAATGAAATCGTTGAATATTAAATTTAAAGAAATTAAAACTAATAAAAAATTAAAAAATACATATAAATCACACATTGAAATGGCTTTTTTAATCAGAAAAAATAAACACAAAATAGATTTCAGAAAAATAAATATTCATATAAACTCTAATAAAATTAAAAGCAGAAGTAAATTAAAAAAATATACTTACGATTTCTAAGTGTATAAAAATCACTAGTAAAATCGAGAAAAAAATTAAAAAGCAGGTCCGCACAAGTTAATAACAAAAATCAATATGTCGATTGTCGATTGCAGGTGCAATATTTTCTTGATAAGGTGGTATTGAGGTCCACCCAATGCTTATTTTGAAAAATAACCATATAAAGTATTTTTAACCAATATCCGTTTTGAAAAACAATATGGTTTAAACAAAAAAAAACAATATACGTAATTTTGTAGAAAAATTTTCAATATATATACAGCCGTTTGAATATATAGAGTCAATTTACATTTTTCAGTCTACAGTTTAATATTAATAAATAAGATTGTGCGCTGAGTATTCTTCTGCTATTATGTAAGTATATTTTATTATTTATATTTTAATAGGTTATATTTTATTAAATATTCAATTTAATATTTCTATACTTATTTTTTTTCGGAGGTTTTTCACTATTTTTGTTTTTCACTATTTTTGTTTTTTAGTGTATTCATTTGGCTTTTCCACAGCGTATAGTGTATCCATTTACTAAACCATTCAGTATACAGCTAGGAATCATTTTCCTGTACGTTTTGGCAAATTATATAAAAACTAAGAACTGAGGACCGCTATCAATTCCTAAAGTAAAATCAGCATTTTAACAGCAAAGTTAATGAAAGTTAGTGGGGGTTCAACAATATTTTCAAGGTAAGCTTAATACGTTTGTAATAATGATAGATACCGTGTATTATTCTCTATATATCTCTAAGAATTACATGTTTTAAAGTTATTTTAGATAAATTTGTAGTAATTTTTTTGGAAATCGGGTAATTTAATAGTGCTATTGTATTATACGTCAGGAACGATCAGGTATCGGAGAGTGATCCTGATGGTTTATCTTTCTATTCCAAATGCCTATTTCTACACATCACACTTGCATGCCATATACCTTTGATTTTTTATTAGTATTTTAATTTTAACTAATTTGTGTTATTTTTATGTGAAATTTTCTTTTTTAACTTAGTACTGTTTGATTTACTTTAGTTAATTTCAGCATTCTGATTGTTATTTCCTTTCACATAAGTTAGTTTATGTATCGTTTTTTATTTCTGTTTACTGAAATTATGTTATTAGATGATATTTTTATATTTGATTGTTTATGGATACTTTAGACAACATCCAAATTGGTTAAAATAAAAACCTACAAGTTCTTTTTAATCGTATACGGTCTTTTCTTCTTCTTAAGGTGGGTTTCCATCTAAGGTATTATTTTAAATAAAACAAGAAACTTTTTAAAACCAGTGTGTAATGTAAAAAGTTCAATCACAAAGAAATACAACTTATTTTCTAATAATTCCTAAATTTTCTAATTCTTCAATGATCTTGGTAGCTTCCTCTTGTGAACCTCCATTGTTGTACAATCTTCTTAGATGATCGACTAATATATTTGGGTCATTCTGAGCATAGTATTTAGACCATACTTCGTTCGATAGTTCTAAATTTGTTTGTGTTCTTATTTTTTGTTCAGAATTTTTTGGTAACTCTGGTTCCATGTTGCTAAGCTTTTCTACTTTTTGTTCAGAAATTTTTAATTTTGGTTTTATGCTGTTTATTGGGTTTGATCGTGAATATTCCAATTGGTTTAAGGGAAATCCTAAGGTCCTTTTTTCTGACAGCTTAGCTGAACAACGTCTTTTTCTTTTATATAGAGGTTTAATAACATTTTCATACTTCTCTTTGCATCCTTTATGTTTAAGATATCCTCGAGAATTACGATGAACGCCCGTTAACTCTAATATATGTTTGTATATATGATGGTCACATTTAGTGTAATTTTTTGGTTTCTTATAAAAAATCAACTCATTCAATCCTAAGGTATTTTTAAATTTTTTGTCGCCAACAATAATACTTTCCTCATCAAAGCAAAGATCTTTATCACCCAATCTCCACTTAGACAATTTCCAATCATATTCTGGCCCATATACTCTATCAATTTTATTTGAATCTTTCCAGTATTTTTTATGAAAGGGATTATCAAAATCTGCAACATTCGTATCTCGATCATTGGTTATGGTCGTTCCTTTATCATCATTCATATTAGTTAAGTCAGCATATTTTGTAGATACGTTTTTTACCAGTTCTTCTACTGAATGGGTCGACGTCATCTTAACAAATGATTAGTTTGCACTAGGTTAATTCAATTTATTATCTGTATTTAGTTGTCTCGTTTATAATATATCGATATGTGTTCATTTGTTGATCTTTTTATGAACTATAAAGGATTATAATTGGTCTATTAAGAGACTATGACTAGTCTATGAATGGACTAAGACCGGTCTATTAAGGAACCGTGACTGACGTATGACTGATGTATGACTGACCTATGACTGACGTATGACTGATGTATGACTGACCTATGACTGGTTTATGACTGCTCTATTAAGGAATCATAAGTGGTGTCTGAAGGGATACTGTGTGTTCTATGAAGGTATTATAGCGTCAATAAAGGTTCTATGGTATGTTTATGAAGCGGTAGTAATTTAGTGGAACTTATACCCTTCGTTTGCGTCTATATGTAGTATTTGTAGTTTTTAAACCAAATATTGATATGTCTTTTAAACCAGAACCTTCATGTATTTTTAAATAAAACACCATACTTTTACATATACCTTTATTAAAATTAAAATGTATACATGGGTCATTCTATTATACATACAATAAAACTGCTTGTTGATAACCGTACGCTATCACGAAAAAGTGTGTAAATATAGTAGCTTCTAATAATGAAGTAGGAGTGATAAAGATTGTATCTCTTAATCTTTCGTAAAACTTAAGTCTTTATCGTCTAATCTCCATACCGCCAGCTTCCAATCCGGACCCTTTAGTTTAAATCTTCCCAATAGTTTAATGATTCTATATCATGTAGGGTCTTTTTCTATTCAAATTTTTATCGTCTCTATAAATTAGGTTTTATGGTTTACTTTCATTTAAAATTGGAAATAACTACAAATATGTGTTGTGTGCTTCATGAATACCTAACGAGCGCTATTAAATAGTACTGTCACTTAGACGTCTTAAGAGCTTCTACCATTGCATTGAACAACATTTCTTCTCTAATTCCATATGTTTTCTGATTACATGAGAAGCAGCAAGTCTCAAAATCATAATATTTAATGCCTTTTCTATCTTCTCTCAAAGTGCTTCCAACTGCCCATCCTATGTTCACATTACAAATTTCGCACAATTCTTTCATCTGAGGTTTGCATTCTGAACAGCAGCAGGGTCTTCCCCAATCACAGTCTCTAGGCATGTTGGTTTTCTGAATGTCACGATCAAACTAATTGAAGTGAATAGTTTATGGCGCTTAAGTAGAACTGTTAATCATTTTAAGATAATTTAGAGATTTTCTTTTGTTCTATTTTTAGATTTAGTATTTTTTTATTATTATTACTGTTACTATTACTATTTTGTTTACTTTATACATGTATGCTTATAACAAACTAGGTACGTTTTCATTATCTGCTTTTTCTTCAGGAAGTTCAGCTCATTCTTAATTGCTCATTCTAACTGTTCTTCTAAAATAACATATAAAACTAAGCCGACGTTCTTTCTGATTTATTCTCAGTCTATCTGTTTTAGGATACACACCTATTTTTTTGTATGCTCTTACATTTCTAAATCAAAAAGCTTTGCATACATTTATGAGAAGGTATACAATTTAATAGATTATAAATATTTTTTTTATTTTGTTTAAAAACATCACCCGCTCTGGGTTTATAAAACTTAAGAGTCAACTCTTGTTAGGCATTTTTTCGATTTTAACGACGGCTCTTGTTAGGCATTTTTTCGATTTTAACAACGGCCCTTGACAAATTTGGTATATTCAAACTTACTAATTTATTTTGTTCGCGCAGCAAAAAGATTCATAAGAATAATATTTTTTTATGTTGATATAATTAAAAATATACAAAGAAGATTTTTATAGAGTACTGTTTTGTTTTAGATATTTCATCGGATGTTTAACGTCTATTGGCTAACATGCTGGTTGAACTAATCAAATACATTGCAACCATTTTGGGGTTAATAACCTCGAATTATGATGATTAGCGTGCTAGAGAAGGAGTTAAAGAATGTACAAAAGCTACAAAAAAAAATTCATAATGCTCTAAGATATGCTAAGACTTCTGGAGAAAGACATCGTTTAGAAGCACAACTTCGAGAAGTAAAATCGTTGCGAGCGCAATTAAAGGCTCAACAGAAAAAGGGTGCCGGGCATATAAGTAGAAAAGAGACTGCGTACAGAAGGGTACATTGGGATGATATTTTCTCTGCATTTAATTCAAGAATTCGAACCTTATCCATAAAGATCCAGTAGCCTTTCTGCTAGACTGTAAAGCTCTGTTCAAACGAAGAATTCAAAACGCTCTCAAGAAAGATGATTCAGTCAAAGTTAACATGGCGTTTTGTGGAGAATTTGAAATAGCTAGGGCTGATAGGATCTTAAACGAAAAAAAATATTTCACCACATCAAACGCTCCTATATACAAAACAACTAATATAAATAACTGGTTTGATGAAAATGTTTCGGATCCTATTCTAAAAGATCTCGAAGAATTCCAGGAGCGTGACAGTGGGTGGGCCTTGAAACGAATTGTTAACTTGGGAATAAACATTAATAAATTTATACCCCAACTTGGATCGTCATATATTGAACTACCACCACAAATTATAAGAAAAAAAGCCTGCATTAATGTTAAAAATGATGACCAAGCCTGCTTTGCATGGGCAATGATGGCTGCTTTGTATCCTGTTAATAAAAATCCTCAAAGAATTAGCCAGTATCCACATTATTCAGAGGTATTAAAATTGAAAGGAATCCAGTTTCCAATGACTATAAAACAAATCCCCAGTTTTGAGAAGCAAAATAATGTTTCAGTCAACGTATATGTTTTGAGGAAATATAAAAAGGATTTCACGACGCTTCCCACATATCTAACATCTGCAAAGAAAGATAAGCACGTAAATTTACTTCTTATTCAAGATGACTATTCTAATCCAACTAGATATCATTACGTCTGGATAAAAAATCTTTCTAGACTTTTATCTAGCCAACTTAGTCAAGAAAATGGCCGAAAGTATTTTTGTGATAGATGTTTACACTACTTCCGTTTGGAAGATAAGCTAATTAAACACATTGATGACTGTATTAAAAAGAATGACACAGCCATCAGGATGCCTGAGGAGGGCAAAAATATGATAAAATTTAAGAATTTTAAAAACAAAATAAAAGCTCCTTTCGCTGTATACGCTGATCTAGAAAGTGTTTTAAAGCCATGCGCGGAAAAGACCGCTTACCAAGAACACATCCCTGCAGCTGTTGGTTATTACTTCAAATGTTCATATGATGATTCTCTCTCTTTCTATCGATCATATAGAGGATATGATTGTATGCAGTGGTTTGCTGATGAAATGAATCAGCTTGCTGAGGATGTTTCAACGGTATTTTTATGTTCATATGATATAAACATGACTCCGCAGCAAGAGAGTGATTTTCAAGCATCCACATGTTGCCATATTTGCACGCTACCCTTTAAAGTTGGGGAAAAAAAAGTTCGTGATCATTTTCACTTAATATCTGAAAATAATTATCGCGGGGCTGCACATAATGAATGCTATGTTAATTATCAAGACACTCATACAATCCCCGTCATATTTCACAATTTGAGTGGTTATGATGCATCTTTTGTAATAAAAGATATCGCAACCCGCATGACTGGCTCTATAGATTTGCTCCCTCTTACTAAAGAAAAATACATTTCTTTTACCAAGCATGTTAATGAATCCCGGATAAACTTTAGATTTATAGACAGTTTTCGATTTATGGCATCTTCTCTAGATAAGTTATCATCGTATTTAACAGAATTTCCAAATCTTAAATCTCAGTTTCATACTGCTACAGAAGAACAATTTAATTTATTAACGAAGAAAGGAGTAATACCATATGATTACATTGATAATTTTGATCGTTTCAAGGAATCCTGTCTACCACCTCAAGATGCTTTTTATAATAAATTAGAAGATAAGCCTTGCCCCAAACGTCTATATAGAAGGGCTCATAAAGTTTGGTCTATGTTTAACTGTACTACTTTAGGAGATTATGTCGACTTGTATATGAAAACCGATATTCTACTTCTAGCAGATGTTTTTGAACAGTTTAGAATAAGCTGTATGAAAACGTATGAACTAGATCCAGCCCACTATTTTACGCTCCCCGGTTATACGTGGGATGCAATGTTAAAGTATACTAGACAAGAATTGGAGTTGCTGACTGATCCTGATATGTTTTTGTTTGTTGAGCGAGGTATTCGAGGAGGTCTTAGTCAAGTTTGCTCTAAAAGAAGAGCTCATGCAAACAACAAGTATATGCCGAATTTTGATCAAACGAAACCTGAAAGTTATTTGATGTATTTCGATGTAAACAATCAATATGGATGGGCTATGTCTCAGTATTTACCATATGGCGGATTTGAATGGGCAGATACAAATATTGATGTTACTACGATTGCTAATGATAATGACGATGGTTACATGCTGGAAGTGGACTTGGAGTATCCACACGATTTACACGATAGACATAAAGATATTCCTTTCTGTCCAGAACATATCAATCCTAAAACCATGAAACCGCCAACTAAAACTAAAGAACTAACTAAATTGATGGCTACACTAAATAATAAAGAAAAATACGTTATTCATTATCAGGCTCTTAAACAGGCTATATCGCATGGGTTAAAAGTAACAAAAATACATAGAGTATTGAAATTTAAGCAAAGTCCATGGTTAAGGTCTTACATCGACCTAAACACAACTCTTCGAACAGCTGCCAAAAATGATTTTGAGAAGAATTTGTTCAAGTTAATGAACAATGCTGTGTTTGGCAAAACTATGGAAAATGTACGAAAAAGGGTTGATGTAAAACTTTTAACTGAATGGGAAGGTCGATATGGTGCTTAATCTTACATATCCAAACCTGAATTTAAGAACAGTATGATATTTGACGAAAATTTGGTTGCAGTAGAGATGTGTAAACTTCAAATTTATCTGAATAAGCCAATATATGTTGGTCAATCAATCCTGGACCTGGCGAAAACCACTATATACAGCTTTCACTATGATTATCTGCTTAAGAGATTTGGGGAAGACTGCGCAGCTTTCTATGCCGATACGGACTCTTTAGCAGTCGAAATACAGAGAAAAGATCCATACACTATTATGAAAAACGATTGCCACCAATACTTTGATACATCAGACTATCCTAGAGATAACATATATGGAATACCACAGGTGAATAAGAAAGTTTTGGGTATGATGAAGGATGAGAATAATGGACGTATTATGACAGATTTTGTGGGGTTGCGGTCCAAATTATACAGCATAAAAGTTTCTACTACAGAGACTGAGTTGCAAAACTTGAAAAAGAAATTAAAAGCTGAGGAATATGACGATGATGAGATTGAGCAAATTTTATCAAATTATGGTGTTACAAAAAAGGCTAAGGGTGTCAAATCATCTGTTGTAAAAACAAAAATTACTTTTGATGATTACATTGAATGTTTAGAAACAGCTAAAGCGAAGACTGCTATACAGCACCTAATACGATCCAAGCAGCATCATGTTTTTTCTCTAGAACAACAGAAAATTGCTCTCAGCTCCGATGATGACAAAAGATATCTAGTACCAGGTACCTATGATACTTCACCCTGGGGACATTACTCTATAATGGATGAAGCAATGGATGTCGATTAACCCATTAGTTGAAGAACGTTGAGATTAATAAAATTAATTTGTACTTATACATTTTTTTCTTAACTGTTTAATATATGTTTTTAAATATTTTATTGTTTTATTAACCCTACTCATATACACTTTTCTTTACAGCCTGCAGATAGTAATGAGATTACAGAAATATTACAGCATCCCTAACTTTACTTCATACGTCAATACATACTGCTCCAGCATCCCTAACTTTACTCCATACATCCTTCTCACAGTTCCGATTCTATTTACAACCGTCATCTTACTCCATACTCCCCATACCCCCCATTTTTCATCTCCTATACCCCCAATTTTTACCTCCCCCCCCATTTTACATCCCCTATACCCTTAATTTTGCATCCCCTTATTTTACATCCTCCATACCCCCAATTTTGCATCCCCCATACTCCCCATGCATCCTCCTACATCTATATTGGTTCATCTCCGGTTCTCCGGTTAGGCCTGTGGCCGTAGCCAAAAAGAGACAAAACTGAGCAGAATGGACCTTAGATTTTCTTATGGAGATTTACATGTAAAAATGATCGATTTTGGGCTAGAACTCTTGCAGCCCCTTTACTGGTATCGCCCGAAATTTGTACGAAAACGTACGAAAGGTACAGAGCCAGTGCACGCGCTCCTCTACGAGACAAGTGTTTGGATTTTTCCTTCGTTTTCGATCGAATTCGGAGAAATTGATTTTGCAGGTTTCCGGATCCAATAGACTAATATCTAAACTTTTATGAACTTATATTATTTGCTAAACCAGATCAGTCTCTATGAAGATCTGTCCGAGATATTTATATCGCTGTCTATCAATACCCCAGTTAGCACAGTGAAGGTCGTATTAACGCTTTTGCTTTTCTTTGGCCTGGAATGTTTTATTAGTAGGCTTGACTAAGGTCCTTATCTCAATTAAGAGCCACAGAAAGGTTAAGTTTCGATAAAAATAGTACCAGCTTCTTCTTTTGCGACACTATTAGCATTTCCTTTATGACTTGGCACCCACAGCAAAGTTACTTTGCTGTATTTATATAGTTGCTTAAGAGATTGTATGCAAATCTAGGTAGTTTTGGAATCGAACGTGGTAGACTGTTGAGCCTGCAAAGCAGCTTGGCTATCGGAGGAAATAAATATTCTGACTGAATTAACGCGTTTTTTAATGCAATGGCTAATGCTAATGGCTCTTCTTAGAAGATCGTAGGACTCTTTCCTGGGCTTTTAAGAGCTTAACATTAAAACCTGTGACCCCTATACATACTTTTTAAGGTGTTTTAGAACCATCAGTATAATAACATTAAGACCTGCTGCCCCTATACCTACATATTTCCTATGGTATTTTAAACACAACAGTATAATAAAGAGTTAATTTAAAAGATTTCGTTTTTTATTAACTTTAACTTATTAATACTAACATTTCATGTGAGTTTAAAATCTCCTTCTGGAGACATACTGCCTCTAGACATCTTCATGTATTTGGTTGCTACGATTTGAAGATTTCCAAAATGTTTTGTAAAATCGCCAGGTTTTAAAGACTTAGTCCTTGTTAACACATGAGCACTTTGCAGATTAATCCTGTCTTGATGTAAATGCAAGGCAAGCAGTCTTTAATTCCGCACTAGGACACGATTTCATTGCAACAGTAATTCCTATTCAAGCGAGTCTTTGCACCTTTTGCAACTTTATTGTTGCCTTTTGTTGCATTGTTTTGTTATACTAAACCAGTATAGCATAGGTGATTAGGGTTCCGACAACCGTTAGATATGAACACTAGTTCATATTAGGTTTAAGTCTACGGCAAGCCACATAACCCTTGAAGTTTTAGATGTTCTATTTGCGAGGTGTGCATTCCACGTACGTTGTCTGCAAAAAATAACTCCTTGGTATTTTCTGAGAATTTCATAAATAAGTGAGGTACGTTTCTTATATTAATTTTAATGACACGAAAGCATATTTTGTTTTGTTTTTATTTAATCAGATACGCAGAGGTATTAATAATGTCTACTTTGGGTTTATTAATAATTAATCCTTTTAAAAATTCTAAGTTATAGGTAGCTCTGCTTACAAATTATAAAATTAACATTACTCCTAACCGTTTCAAATTTAATATTGTAAAGTGGTTTAAGAATTCTAGGTATAACTATTTACTTTTGTCTAAAATTTTGCTCCCTTAAAAATGATCTTACGCAAATCCAAAATGATAATTCACAACACATATAAACATTCATTATATTACGTAAAACATTATGTGACTCGTTAATGTTGTGTAATGCAAACTCTTGTGATATTATTTATCGACAGTTTATTTTACGTTTGAATGTGTCAGTAAAAAAATGTTTTTTTCTGAAATCGCTTGGAAATGTCTAGTTTCTCGGATCAAATTCGAGCCGCAAAATACACTATTCTTGTATTTTGGTCCGTTGCTGGGCAACCAACTTTTTGGTACTGTACGGGAATATTTTTTCCTTACCTGTGTACGGGAATGATCCACAAAACGTATGGAAGCAAATTTATATTTTGCGCCCTGATTTTATTTGGTAACAAATTTAAAAACCATATTAGTAGCAGTGTTTTAGTAACTCTGGAGTCGTTTTGCACCTCTGGACATCATCGTCACTGTACATTTTAAATATAATTTATGCACGATCGGGCGGTAAAGTACAGATTATTATATATATTTAGCGGGCGTAAAGTACCACTTTAGCGCCCGTGGACTACTTTACCGCCTGCCGGGTATTAAAATACTCTTAATCATCTAAACTGACAATAAGTCTAAATAAAAATGTCCACCACCTATTTTGACTTTGTTGCTAGGGTAACTAAAACATAGGTATATAGATTATTGTTTTAAAATATTATTTCTAGCCTCTGTGCAGGTAAGTTTTAATCAAATTATTTATTTTAAATAACGAATGAATAGAAATTATTCGGTAAATGGTTATACAGGTTAAGTTGTTAATAATATCGAGGTTCGAGGTATATAATTTATGCAACTTGATATGACATTTATATGAAATTGTTTACAAAAAATAAAAAGAAAAAATATCCTTTATAAGTTTTATTATTAAAACAGTCGTGCAATTTTTTTTAATAATTGATTATTAAAACGGCCGTGCATAAAAGTTTGTATGTAATTCGGGCGTAAACAGCGTTTATGGACCTTACGTGTTAATGGCCCTCGCTTACAGCTCGGGCTCTTATTTACACGATGCGGTTCATAAACGCCTGCTTTACGCCCTTGAGACATAAATAACTATTAAAATATTTTAAGCAATATGTAACTAACCGAACTGACAGTTTTGTGACACTAATCAACCATGATAAACAAACAATGTCAACGAAACGGTTTCATAGAAAATAAGATGATATCAAAAACAGTTATGCATTCATCAAACTTTCTTAATTTACGATTATATTTAATGCGATTTCAGAAAAAATAGTATGTGTATCTTGTAGTAAAAGCACATTCCCGGACTCTCAATGTTTGTTAGCCTCGGCTGAACGCCTCGGCCAACAATTTACATTGTCCACCGGGAATGTATCGCTTTTCCTACTAGATACACTATATACTATTACTTTTATTTTTGGATTCAGGAAAATGCCGACGACTTTATATAATTGATTAAAACTAGACTTAAAAACTTCTACATTCACGTGTATTCTAATACAAAGATATATTTTTTAAAGCCTTCGTGGTTGGTTTGTTATGTTTAATTTAGTGTTTCTTTCTAGGATTTAAATTTAAAGAGACAATTCGTATGAACTCTAACTCAATATCTCTCCTTAAATTTAAATCCTAGAAAGAAACACTAAATTAAACATAACAAACCAACCACGAAGGCTTTAAAAAATATATCTTTGTATTAGAATACACGTGAATGTAGAAGTTTTTAAGTCTAGTTTTAATCAATTATATAAAGTCGTCGGCATTTTCCTGAATCCAAAAATAAAAGTAATAGTATATAGTGTATCTAGTAGGAAAAGCGATACATTCCCGGTGGACAATGTAAATTGCTGGCCGAGGCGTTCAGCCGAGGCTAACAAACATTGAGAGTCCGGGAATGTGCTTTTACTACAAGATACACATACTATTTTTTCTGAAATCGCATTAAATATAATCGTAAATTAAGAAAGTTTGATGAATGCATAACTGTTTTTGATATCATCTTATTTTCTATGAAACCGTTTCGTTGACATTGTTTGTTTATCATGGTTGATTAGTGTCACAAAACTGTCAGTTCGGTTAGTTACATATTGCTTAAAATATTTTAATAGTTATTTGTGTCTCAAGGGCGTAAGGCAGGCGTTTATGAACCGCATCGTGTAAATAAGAGCCCGAGCCGTAAGCGAGGGCCATTAACACGTAAGGTCCATAAACGCTGTTTACGCCCGAATTACATACAAACTTTTATGCACGGCCGTTTTAATAATCAATTATTAAAAAAAATTGCACGACTGTTTTAATAATAAAACTTATAAAGGATATTTTTTCTTTTTATTTTTTGTAAACAATTTCATATAAATGTCATATCAAGTTGCATGAATTATATACCTCGAACCTCGATATTATTAACAACTTACCCTGTATAACCATTTACCGAATAATTTCTATTCATTCGTTATTTAAAATAAATAATTTGATTAAAACTTATCTGCACAGAGGCTAGAAATAATATTTTAAAACAATAATCTATATACCTATGTTTCAGTTACCCTAGCAACAAAGTCAAAATAGGTGGTGGACATTTTTATTTAGACTTATCTAAAACAATTAAATATTGTTATTAAGAATTTTTTTTTATTTAAAAATCATTATTTTTTTAGGTTAAAGAGTCTGTCGCAACACCCCTTACCTGAGCCCAGTAGGGTGCTAATAAAAGAGCAATAAAAGAGACCTTTTCGCCTACCCTCACCGCGGGCAAAGGTAAATTGAGTCCCATCTACCTGAATTAAGAAGGGTCAAGAAATTTACATGGTCGAATTGAGTCCCGGGTCACTTAAATCTTTCAGATCCTTCTAATCCTCCTGATATGCATATTTCGGAAATTCCTAATTACTTTTTAAATGTCTATACCAAATAATATTTTTATTACCTTTGAATGAAGGATTTCATTGGTTAGACATCTATGGATATCATATATAAAAAGGGTTTCCATACAAAATGTTTAATATAGTTTGTTTAATTTTTGCCTACCTATTCGGTGTTTGTTTGTCAAAATGAGTTCTGTGAGAGTTGTATTAAGTGAAAGAGGGAAAGAACTGATTGTGTTGGATGGCTTCAAATATCGTTTCCATAAGATGTTAAAAAATAATGCCAAACGTTGGATTTGTTGTGCACAGACAAAAGAAAAATGCAAGGCATTTTTAAAAACTGAAGGTGCTGATAACATAGTAACAGAAACCACAATCATGCAGTAAACGAAGAGGTACTTAATCGCCAAATTTTAAGTAACTCTTTAAAGCGAAAGGCCATAGAAGATGTTAGTGAACGCCCGATGAAAATTATACATAAGGAGTTACGAAATGGCGATATCAATACCTTGACAACCGAGGATGTGAGATTGGTCAGAAAAAATATGTATAATGCTCGACGATCTGTTTTGCCTAAATTGCCAAAAAGTATGGAAGAAACTCATGCAATATTAAAAACATTCCCAGTGAAAACCAATACAGGCGAAGAGTTCCTAATGGTAAACGGTATAGAAAATCAGATAATTATGTTTTCCTGCAAGACCAACCTAGAATTTTTAGCAGATTTAGAAACTATTTATATAGATGGAACTTTTGAGTACTGTCCGAAGTTCTTTCTGCAAATGTTCTCCATTCATGGTTTAAAAGACGACCATTACATACCATTGGTTTTCTTTTTATTGCCAAATAAACGGAAAAATACATACACACTGGCACTGAAACATCTGGTTGAAGAAATTGGCAAATGCAATAAAATACTTACTTTACGAAAAGTATTTGCTGATTTTGAAGAAGCAATTCATCAAAGTGTTACTGAGGTTTGGAGTGATGTTTCTTTGAAGGGCTGTCGTTTTCATTTAGGACAGTCTTGGTAAGTACTTTTATTTGACATTAAATATTTTTTCTTCAAGCGTACAAATATAGGTACGTACATTTTATCACGCAACACGCATTGTAGAATGAATAATTTAGAAAGTAGAATTTTTCAGTAAGTTTTTAACCCATATTTTTATTTTGGCACTTGAAGAAAAAATAGTATATGTTATTCGGAGTCGAAGGTCTTTTTATGTTTCGCCTGGTTGCTGTGCCCCGGCTTAGCGCCTCAGCACATGCACCAGGATCAACATAAAAATAATGCCGTCTACTTATAGTAACTTAATATACTATTGCAAATTTTAGATGAAATAAATTTAAAAAATTCCACATAATATAGTTGCCTTCACATTTATAACATCAAAACAGGAGTACCGACAAACATCAGCCGCATTTACTCTATCAGCGGTAAACGTTTGTCGGCACTTCTGTTTTGGTGACTTAAATATGAACACAACTATAACACACTGGGCAATATCTTGTTCTTCTAAAATTCTTATAAACATGAAAAGCAAAAATGTTCTACAAAGCTTCATAACTACATTTTTGCTAAAAAAAGTGACTTCATTTGGGGAATTTAAATTCAAACATAAAATATTAAAAAAAAATTCATATAAATTTTTCTTTTTTTTTTTCAAGGTGGCGCAAAATTCAAGCACTAGGCTTATCATCCTTATACAAAGACAAAGACAGCGACGTGAGTAAATATTTAACGTATTGCTTTGCAATACCATTTCTCAACCCAGAAGATGTAGGAGATTGTTTTGTTGAAGATTTATCTTCAATACAACCGCAGAATTCTAAAGTTGTGGAATTTGCAGACTATCTGGTCTATAATTATATATCAGAATCAGCTAGGTTTCCACCAGAAATATGGGCGGAGAAGACGAGCAGTTTACAACGGACGACGAATGCATGCGAGAGCTTTCATGCAAGGTTTAATTATTCATTTTATTTCGCCCATCCACATATATTTTTAACCGTTTTAATAGATTTTCAAAGTGACACTTATATAAAAATTAGTATCATTCAAAAAAATATAAAAAAAGTTTATTCTTCACACACTCTCAAAAATAAAAATTTTCTAAATGAACAAATTTTAAAATTAAATTTGAATTTCTTAAAATTGTAGGAGAAAAATTTAGAATAATTAAATAAACGAATATTTAGCATGTTATAGGTATATTATTGTAAATATTTGTAATTTGTTTAAGATTATATGTTATAATATGAATTTTAGTTTTAATATTCTACGAACAGATTACGAACCCCTACTGTGCAAGCTCAGGTAGGCCCGGGACTCAATTTACCTAACTCCCGGACTCAGTTCGGCTATCATTAAGACGGATTATAAATTTTGGGACTCAATTAGGCATCTCCGCTCACCGCATGTGGTTGTATGAATTCACGATTTCACAATCTATTGTTTATATTTAACAAATATATGTGTTTAATTTTTTATAAATTAAAATAAATAAATATCAGAAACGTAAAGATATTTTTTTCTGATTTCAACCATATATAATACTTACGGAAAATTTTGTAGTTTACAGTTATGTCAGCAAAATATTCTAAATTACACTGAGAAACAAACAAGAGATAATCTCATAATGTGGTACAAAAACACCCAATGATTATTAAATTTAAATCCAAAACAGCAAGGGATAACTTATGCGTTGGTATTGTCGGTCAAAAATATAACAAAGTCTTCTGCCGATTATCACGAAGATATGACAGCCGATTTATTTGAAAAGTAGTTTGTCGAACAGTTCTCGCCTAACATATCGCCGAAATCGGTTATTGTTATGGACGATGCGTCGTATCCATTTCCGCATATTAAACAAAATACCTAATAATAACACGAAAATGAATCAAATTTTAAGATTTATGGCAATCAAAAATATGACTGTTCCTAAAAAGGTTCCAGTAAAGAAGGAATTAAGAATGATCAAAAGTCAGAATTTTAAAAATGAATACGTCATTGACACCATTTGTAGCAGACACGGTCATACCGTTTTGCGTGTACCTCCATACAACTGTATTTTTAATCCAATCGAAATGGTTTGAGTACTGTAAAGAAACGTTTACGATAATATAATCAGTCACCAACCTTAACCGCAGTTGTTCTTGATAATATTCGAGAGGTAATTAGTGACATTAATAGCGATGTATGAAAAATTGCGAAACACATGTTATAAAAATAGAAAAGAAATATCCTGTTTTACCGCCAATAGCACCATTAGTTATTCAACCTGGAAACGATTCTACTTCAGAAGACTCTGACAATTCTTGTTATTAATTCCAACCAGTTTCCTTTACAACTATCGTGATGTATCTTGAAAACTTGTTTTCAAAAACAAACTAATTTTATATTCTTACTAACATACCCAACTCTTTCCTTTCCAGGCAAGGAAGGCTCATACCTCCTCATGGTCCTTGCTGGACAGACAATCTTTTAAGATTGTCTGATAAAATGAGTATTATTTGTAGACAATTGTTATAAAAATATTATGAGTTATGTACTATTTGAATAATGAGCCAAATGTTCTTATTAATAACTAAAATTAACAAGTTTTAATTTGAAAGAATTAATTTGTTATTTGACAATTTTCAAATCACTACCGAACAATCAATAGGATGATGTATACCGTACGTAAAACAAGACACAAATAATTGTTTGTGAATAATGGCTAACATTTTATATATTTTCTGTTATTACCCAACAATACAAATTGATATTAAAAAAACATTAGGATTTTTTGTAATGCAATAGCATTTTAATTAGTGTAAATCTCTTTCAATCTGATTGTTATTGGAATTGTTAAAGTTTATCTATTTTCAACACCTCATTATGAGATTATCCCTTGCTGTTTTGGATTTAAATTTAATAATCATTGGGTGTTTTTGTACCACATTATGAGATTATCTCTTGTTTGTTTCTCAGTGTAATTTAGAATATTTTGCTGACATAACTGTAAACTACAAAATTTTCCGTAAGTATTATATATGGTTGAAATCAGAAAAAAAATATCTTTACGTTTCTGATATTTATTTATTTTAATTTATAAAAAATTAAACACATATATTTGTTAAATATAAACAATAGATTGTAAAATCCTGAATTCATACAACCACATGCGGTGAGGGTAGGCGAAAAGGTCTCTTTTATTGCTCTTTTATTAGCACCCTACTGGGTTTAGGTAAGGGGTGTTGCGACAGACTCTTTAACCTTTTTTTACGCTAATAATAAGGTGAAAAAAATTTTTTCGAAAATATTTAATTAATCCATTTGTTTATAAAAAATTTATAAACAAATGGCATGAAAAAATTATAAAGGTAATTTACATAATGTCCAGCTTTAAATTAAAAAACTATATATTTAAACAACATTATTTTCATTTTTAATTGTTTTTTTCCATTAACAAATTAATAATTAATGAATTAAAGAAATTTTTAAAACTTTTATGATGTCATCTTGTTAAAAACATTGATAAGAAGGGCTCCAAGAAAGGAAAAATTTTTAGAACAATTAATAAAACTTTTATACCGCCTTTTATAATAACAGAAATCCGTAAAAAATTGTTAATTAACAATTAAATAACTGTTTAAAAAATGATGATACAACAATTTTTATCGCGTGACCATGTTATTTAAAGTGTTTAGATGACATCTGAGTTTTTTCTAATTTTTATAATATTATTTAGTGGCATAAAAAAATTATTGAAAAGTTGCGGTCATTACAGAGGTCACGCGCGCATGCCAAAATTGCCGCGCGGAAGCCGATTTTCAACGTTAAATTAAAATTATAAATATTGGTGCTACAATTCCGAGAATCCAGAACATCCCAGCTGAAATTTTCTGCTCTTTCAGAAACGTTTTTAATATTTTAGCTATCACTTATACTTTTTAAGATATTAACAAAAACCGAAAGGACTATTTATTTTTTCAGTTTTTTGTTAATAACAATTGTAATTTTTATCTCCAGAAAAAATCGAAAAATGGTCTTTCTCTAAATGCCATTCTGGATCGTTTGAGCTATCACTCATATTTTTAAGAGACTGGTAATTATTTTTCGCAGGAAATCAACTTCTCGACTAGACTAATATACATCTTTGAGCTAGGGTTATTTGACCACCATTGTGATATTATCAGCAATATCTTAAACTTAAAACAATCCAAGATGCATATTTTTAACAATTGGCTTTATGATGCTGTCTTTAGATATTTCTAAGACAGGAATGTTTGGTTGGTTTTGTGTATTGGTTTTTTTGGTTTATTTCGGATTAATCTAATACCAATTCCATTCGAATGTCAAACTGTTTCGTCAGCTTTATTTAAAGCCATTAATTTTTCTTTGGATAGCTTTAGGTTGTAACAGAAAATTTCCAGCCTGTGATTTATTTGGTTATAATTACATTAAAGAAATTTTCTTTTTAAGATTTACTTTTTGCAGATTCTAAAATTTTCCGAGCTAATAGTAGAGTATAATGTTAAAAGCTTTATGATAAACTAAGTAGGTTATATGTATCTTATTCGTTTTAGTGATAGCATCTTGTGTTTTATGTTGTTTCTTATTTCCTCTAGCGAGCTTTAAGTAGTAATCTTCTTTTCTGTCGACAGTTTCGAGTTTGTTTACATTTAGAAATAATATAGTCAGATTTACGATAATTTATTTAACTAAAATGCTTTTATGTAGTAAGTGTTCTACACAAAACTTGGGATCAAAAAATACAAATTTAAGAATGTTTTTAGAATCATGTATATTAGTAACGTAAATAATCCCATACGAACAATTAGGCTTTTTCTTGCTAAAAGTAGAAAGTAAATTACAGTTTGCTTAACTGCAGTAAAATGGAAACCTTATTCTAATGCCCAATTTGCCTTTTAGTCAAACCTACATGTAACGTTTCGTTAGTAATATCAATCATTTGTTTTTTTTTAAATTAAAAGCAACTTTTTAGTTTAAAAAATAATTTTATGACAAACAATAATTTCAAAATTTATAAGTTTGTTTTATAACCTTAAATTGTAGTTTAATGAGTTTTTGACCTTGTCGTTGTATTTGTCGAAATTTAGGTGCTTGTTAGATGCTATTTAGGTGCGCAAAACAAAAATTAGGTGCACTAACCGTTTTTGTAATATTCACGAAAAACCAAAGAACCACCAGTCTTTGAATACCTAGCAGACCTTTAATAAAAAAAAAACTTGGATTGTATAATCTTTAAATTAAGTGTTTTTTATACACAATCAATGTATTTAATTTTAGTACGTTTAATTCTTAAATTTTTAACTTTATCTTTGGTCTGCTAGGATTTCAAATACTGCATGGCGGTCCTTTGGTTCTTCGTGAATATTCCAAAAACGGTTAGTGCACCTAATTTTTGTTTTGCGCACCTAAATGGCACGTAAAATCACCTCATTTTGACCTAAATTTCGACAAATTAGTCCAATTTGGGTCCGCTACCATTATGGGGGTCTTGTATGTGCAGGTATAATAATGGTTTAAAAATGGAATTAATATGTAAAGGTAGAACACCAAGATTGCAGCCTTTAAGTAAAAAGGTTCTTTTAATTAATACCTATATTGTCCAACTTAATCCCAGAGTCCGACGACTATTTGTTAAGATAAAAATATGTAGCTTCAAACTGGTGTTGAATATCTTTGTAGAAACCCATATTCAAGATAGAAATCTCGTATATCTGCCCAGTTAGGAAACAAAAAACTGATAAATAGGTAACAGCTAAAATGCCAAAAAGTCCGCGACATTTAAGTAAAAAACTTATCTTATTAACTTGTTAAAATAAATGGATGTAGCTTCATATTTGTATTGAATATCTTCAAAGAAACTGATATCTAAGATAGAAATATCGTGTGAGTCGTAGCTACCCAGTTAAAAACAAAGAGACTCATATTTAGGATAACAGCTAAAAGACCAAAGATTATTCTTTTACCTTTAAAACAATATTAAAATAACTTTAACATCATCATAAAAGTAAAAGCTAAAATTGAAACATCCCTAAAGCAAAATTTTACCGTTAGAAGTATGCGGCAATAGTGATGGACAGAACAGTGGTAAAAATGTTAAAAAGGAATTTATTTTGCACATTACAGGACAAAAACATATTTATTGAGATCTGGAAATTACTGAATGCATAGTGTATCATTTTTCTAAAAGTTTGTAGTCATAGCGTATTACCCTTAGTTACATTAAAATATATTTTCTACATCTTGTACAATTTCTGCTGTTGTGTAGGTTTTCCGTTTTGTTTTTATTTTTTATCTGCATTGTTAAACTTTTGCCGTTTAGCTACAAGCCACAACATTTTTTGATTTACTAATCAGTCCCAGTCCCTCTTTTATGCTGGAATCCGGCGGAGTCGAGTTGTATCCCAAAATAAAAATATTACCTGGTCTCAAAAAGGTGAGGGTCGAATTGTCTCCCGGATGATTTGAATCCATAATTAGCATAAGTACTTATAATACCTTAAAATCTAAACGTTGTTGCCAAATCGATCTTTCTTATATCTTGACGAAATATTTGGAATGGTATTTCCTAATTTTGTTAAAATAAAACAGTACGTAGGAAATTATAATTATTTCATTATATAATATAAAACAAAATATACTCGATACAAATAAGTAAACAATAAAAAATTAAGTTCGTTACATAGGTATCCTCTTTATAGGTAATAATAAAACAAAGGAAAATATACAATGGTTTGCTTATACAGGTAGCGGGTTAAAATACGATATACTTAAACGTTTATAAAGTACAATACCTAGTCAATAAAAATTATTAATGTAAAATTATTTCATTTCGTATCTTTTATATTAACGGATATATTGTATTTCAAGACAATAATGTTTACAAAAATGATATAAAAACTTTTTCACTGTACACACTTATAATACAAATTAAATTCTGCATTTAAAAGAAATATTTTTTAAAAATTGAAAATTGGTAATGCTGCCGTCTTCTAATTTTTTTAAATTATCGTCCAAAAACTTTTTTTTTCATTAATACTTTTCGATCCTATACTTTGACCACGGTATCAATACTTTGAAGCTTAATATAGGTATCTATTTGAAAATCTAGAAGAACTGTTATAAACTGGTTAAAATTTGGGTTTGTATTATAAAATGAAGCATTATAACGCGAATGAAAAGATTCGCATGCGTTTGTTGTCCTTTTTAAAGAAGAAGAGTTTTTAGCCCAAATGTTAGGAGGAAAGGTAGAAATTTCATCTATGTAAGTTTCAACTAAATAGTCATTAAATTTAATCACCCTCTCATCATCTGGTTGAATTGCAACGAGATCAAGAACAAAGCAATCGCCAACGTCTTCTGCTTTAAGGAATGGTAAACCAAAAATATAAGTAAGGTATTTAGTTATATCTGTTTCTAAATTGTCTTTTAACTGATACTCGGTAGAAAGTCCTAAAGTTTGAATTTTTCTATACCAACTTTGACCTAGGTGAAATAGACATCCCTTAATTTGTGTTTTTGGAAAAATTTCGCGAATTGCTTTGTGTATTGCTAATTCAAAATCTGAAGTTATGGTTTTTGGAAGAAAGTCGTGACCGGTTGTAGATAGATATATTTCTTTTAAATATTGTAAAGCTAATTTATATGATAATGTATTTTTATTTTTTAAAAGAAAGAAAACTAGAGGAATATAATGATTATTTTTAAAGCCATGAATGGTAAACAATTGTAAAAAAAATTTAGGGCAATAATCGAAAGTGCCATCAACATATAATTCACTAATTTCTTTTAGCGCAAAAAGATTTGTTTTACATGAAAACATAACTATATTATTTATTTCATCATTTTTAAAAATAAAATATTCGTCCCTATTAGTTTAAGATTAAAGTAGATTTAAATGCAGATTATCATTAAAATCATATAAGGAATTTTATTTAGTTATTTGTTAATGAAAATTTAAGGTGAAACTGCAGGTTATCGTTTAAATAAATCTAAGGATTATTTTCTTACTTTTCTATTTCAAGGTAGTTAAATGATTCTTTATATCCTGAGAGACATTTTATAAAAAGAAAAAGGTATCAATAGTTTAACGTACTTTTATAAATAACAATTTTGATTTGGCAACAACGGTGTAATTTGTGAAAATTAATACCTTTTAATGTATATTACCTTGGGAGACAACTCGACCTATGATGGGAGACAATTCGACCCATAAAAATACTACCTGCTCAAGACGGGAGACAACTCGACCTTGCCCCTGGAACCAGTTGTGCATTTTATGATTTTTTTTTATATTATTTTAACAATTTTTTTGAAGTAAAACTTCTTTAGGCGCGACTAGGGGTAACTCTAATTCTAATGAAAGTAATTGTAACGGAACGTTACAATTCTGACGTCACATTCTAACGTTAGATTCTAACCTTAGATTCTAACGTAAAAATTCTGACGGAAGATTCTGAAGAAAGTAACGGTGTGATTTCAGCTATGGGAGCAGCTTAAATTATTACATTTTCAAAATCAAATCAAATCAAATAAAATCAATCAAAATTGTTAAAATATTCAAAAATTTCCAAATTTTGTGTAAGCCCCATGTGATCTCTCCTTTAATTTCTTTCTGTTTTAATGTGTTAACTACTTTATGTCCATCAAATATCACTATTTTTGAATCCTAGTAACAGTACAATTTTGCTTTTAGGGTGTTTTTAGTTCTTTAACCTTAAAATAATTATTATGACAAAAATATTGCATTGAAACGTAAAAGGTAATTTGAATCCCAGAAATGATTTTAACGATTTTTATGAGCGTTAGTAGTTGAAAGTGTAAAGGGCGATTAATTATTAATCTAGCTAGAATTGATATTTAGAAATAGTCATTTAATTCGAGTATTTAGGTCATTAAAAATAACACAAAAAAATATGACGCTTGTTCACATCTATTAACAAAGATTAATACAACTATTTTAAATGGGAGCAACTAACTGTTTTACTGACACAACAAAAATAAAGGTACTTTAGTAAATAGTGTTTACAGCTTGACCAGAAAAATAATTTTTTACTTGTATCATTTACAAAATAGTTGCCTTTTAAAATTAAGTGTTTTTAAAAATGCATAAACAACGCATGTAAAAAATTTAACTTCGCGAAGCCGCGACTTGTCTTAGGAAAAACCTTAAAAATATCTCATTAAACACAAACAGGCCTTGTTTCTGAATCTATGCCCATAATCCCATTAAGCATGAAGACATATCGGACACTAGGTACCTTTTACAGGGTCGCAGATGCAATATTTGTGTTTAGTTAACTTAAAACCACAGGATAACAAGTTTACACAAATTTTATAACCAATTTCCATTAAACTCCAGAAGAAGCCGTACGTAGCAGAACCAAGTACCTCGTACAGGATCGCCGATGTGATATTTGTAATCAGCGACCTCAAAAACCCTGAGATAATCACTAACCATAAACGAATTTTATAAAAAAAATCCATAAAACTATGGGGGAAGACGTATATTCCGGACACCAGGTACCTTGCACAGGATCGCCAATTCGATATTTTTGTTAAGCGACCAAAAACCCCCGGGAAGAAAAATTCAACTTATTTCCATGCATATTTTTCTATTTGTAAACTCTTTTTCAACAGTTTGAGATGCAATTTTGGAAATACACTTTCCACCTTCAACAATGCAATTTTCATTTGACCCTCATGCCTTGGGCTCAAAAAGTTTTCTGAAGTTCTTCCGAATCGAACTCACAAAGTTTCATCACGATCCGTCTTACTTAAAAAAGCAGGTTTATACCATTTAAGTGGTTTATTTCCTCACGTATAAAATAAAAGTAGAAACATTTTAGATTTAGATGTTTTATGATGAAAGCTTAGGTACTCTTTTAGGTACTGATATTAAAATAAATAATAATTTAGTGTTGTTTATTTTACACTGTTATTAAATACTGTTTATGATTTCTCATGTTTATAAATTAAACATTGTCATTTGGTTTAAAATGTTGATAGAAAATGATTGACGGTACACTTTCTATACCCTAAAAACTTTTGAAAAATATTACTTTAATTACAAATATTATAAAAAAAATAGACTTTTATGCTTACTTTCTATTTATTTATTTATTTACTAAATGTTATTAAATAAAACATCATAATAGTATTTATTATTTTCAGGTACGTTTATTTAATACATGCGAGTGATAAAGTAAGTACGTTTAATTACTTATAATAATATTTTATGGAGATTCTAATAATATTGTTTTTAACGTGTAATAGTATATTACTTTACGAGTGGAGTAAATTGCATATTACAGCGAGTGTGTTTGGCCCATGAGCGAGCTTGCTAGCGAATGGGCTAAAGAAACGAGCTAAATATGCAATTTGTTCCTCGAGTAAAGTACTATGCTTTACCCACGACTCACCAAATGGTTTTGTGTAACACTAAAAATACCAAACATAAAATTAAAATATTGGCATAAGTTGTCAAAAATATTCGATTTCTTAGACAGTTCTGTTTGAGAAATGTCAAATGTTAGTTTAATTTAATGTATACAGTAGGCAACCTACATAATAAGACAGGTTTCTATCTACTTACTCCACTAGTGCAGTAAATAAAACTATAACACAACTCCTCAATAATTTGACACTTACTGACAGAGATATAGGTTAAAAAATAGACAATTTACTTATGAGTGGAGGGTAAAAGTCTTTTGCTTATTTCCTAATTAAACTATTTTCTTTTTTTAAATTACACTGATACAGTTCAATTTGCCAACAAACTAATGAACGCTCCTGCTGTGGTAATGCTTGTCCAGCTCATTAGGGATCATAAGAAGACAACACGGATGTCGTAAAAAATGTCAATAAATGCAAAAAAGAATTGTTAACTATAAGACTAAAAACAACCGCCAGCAACAGTGCAACATCTGTTGCTGACGTTCAGGATCTCATTATTTTATATTTAACCAACGAGTAGACTCTCGGGGACAGTTTATCTGAATGTGGGGGCTTTTGATGGCAATTATTTTTTTATGCCGCATGGTAAGGCGCGAACCATTTGTAGAAAATGTAAAGTACATAAGGGATTGTTTGTGCTTTCAAATAGCTAATGTGAGAATAATTCCTCCCAGAGAAATTAATATTTAAAGTCATTACCTACGTGGATATATTTTTTTGTAATAATATTGATTTGACTTTTTTTGATATGTTTATGAAATTGTATTGTATAAACTGCAATCAGTTTTAATAAATAAAAAAAACTATTGGCTATTAAGTATGGCTACCTGCTATTTCTCAGAATACTGGACATGGAAATATGAGAAGAAAAAAATAGTTATTTATGAAACAGTTCGTGAAGTATGCTTTTTGCGCACGCACGCGATATATCGCGTAAGTGCGCAAAAAGCACTTCACGCACAGTTTCATACAATATTTTATCTACGATATTCAAATAAAAAATAATTACAAGAAAGCAATTTATTTTCAATTCATTTACAAGATACTAACAAAACTAATGCTCTCATAGCAACACCATGGCAACGCGAATACTAAGGATATTTGATTATATGAAGGTGTGTCAAAAACAGTGCGAAAAAGTAAATCCCATTTAAAATACATTGTTACTTCACGCACACTTTCAATCCTTCACGCACTGCTGCCTACAATGACAGTTTTCACGAACTAAAAATTGATACATAATATGAGGTAGAGTAGATAAATATATTTAATTCGACTATAGTTTTTTTATAATATTGATTTGCATTCAAAAGAATAGAGTGTTCGTGTGATTCCATAGAAATTTGATTAAGGTCTGGTTATCAATGTGGAAGATATTCCAAGAAACTTCATAAAAACCAATAAAAAAAGCTCTGCAGTTAAGTTATTATGTTAATAATGATGTATAACATAAAAACATAATGAAACACTTATGGGGAATTTAACACAATTTATTCACAAAATTGTTAAGATACACAGAACTCAGCTGGATAACCTTTAAACTGATTGACAATACATTGAAATATATAAATTATTTGAACTCCCCTTAACTGTCCATACATCACCTTATATAAAACAAAAGAACATTCTAGAATGAAGGCGAAACATAAATCGAACTTAAATAGTACATAAATTGATACATAATATGAGGTAGAGTAGATAAATATATTTATCTACTCTACCTCATATTATGTATCAATTTTTAGTTCGTGAAAACTGTCATTGTAGACAGCAGTGCGTGAAGGATTAAAAGTGTGCGTGAAGTAACAATGTATTTTAACTGGGATTTACTTTTTCGCACTGTTTTTGACACACCTTCATATAATCAAATATCCTTAGTATTCGCGTTGCCATGGTGTTGCTATGAAAGCATTAGTTTTGTTAGTATCTTGTAAATGAATTGAAAATAAATTGCTTTCTTGTAATTATTTTTTATTTGAATATCGTAGATAAAATATTGTATGAAACTGTGCGTGAAGTGCTTTTTGCGCACTTACGCGATATATAGCACTCGCTTCGCTCGTGCTCTAAACATCGCGTGCGTGCGTAAAAAGCATACTTCACGAACTGTTTCATAAATAACTATTTTAAAAGCGACTATAAGAAAATTATTTTTAAATTTCGCAAGTTAACCTGAGAGAGAGAGAGAGAGCAATCAAAAGTCAAGCATTTAAATATTCAATTATTTCAAAAATTTACTCAATAAGGTATACCTACTTGTGTTAAATCATTAGCAAGTTAAGAAAATTTTGCATGAATTTGGTTTAAGGCTCATTAGTGTACTAACCTTATTAAGAGTGAGAAAAGCTATCTAAAGCGTATTTCTTTTAATCGTTGTAACCACTAAATGACTTATTTGATTTTAGGGAAAAAAAGCTTGGTTGAAGAAAGAAAGTAGTCATTTTTAACCGACTTGTTTATTTATATCCTAAACTTTTCTATAACAATCCTAGAGAGCGCAATTTGTCATAAAAAAATTAATTTTATTTTACTACAAAAATTTAAATCCTAAATTCTCCTATGATATCATAAAAGGAAAGTTAATTAAATTTTGTAACAAAAAACATTAATGCTACAATTTAATAGCTTTCTTTTTTTTGTTCCAGATGTATGGCAAGAAAAAAATTTGAACCATTAAAATTTTAAGAATTCATTGCTATGATGACTTTCTAAAACAGCATTTCCCAAAAATATATTTTTACATTTTTGGGTTATAACTGTTTGTGACACATTGTTCCAACAGCCCAAAAACACTGTTTATTGTATCATTTCTTTATTTAAGCATATTTCTGTATTTTTAACAGACTTCAAAAAAAAAGGTTATCAATTCGATCATATTTTTTTTATGGATGTTACTGAATATCTCCGGTATTTATAATCTGATTTAAAAAATTCTTTTTGCATTCAACAAAGTAAAGTTTCCCATTGGTCCCATAGAAATTTGGTTATGGTCTGGTTATCATTGTGAAAGATATTCCAGGAAATACCATAAAAATTAACAAAATAAGCTCGGCAGTTAAGTTAATATGTAAATAATTATGTATAACATAAAAACATAATAATTGGCGCGATACAGTCCCACTTTAACCGATTTAAATCAAGAGGGGGTTCTTAATTCGACCATAAGTTTTTTATGTTACCGAATATCTCCGCTATTTATAATCCGATTTAAAAAAATCGTTTTGCATTCAAAAGAATAGAGTGTCCGTGTGATGCCATAAAAATTCGATTAAGGTCTGGTCGTCAATGTGGAAGATATTTCAAGAAACACCACAAAAATCAATAAAAAAAGCTCTGCAGATAAGTTAATATGTTAATAATGATAAAACATAATAATTAGCCCGTTACTGTCCAACTCTTAAGCCAAAGACCTCTTCTCACAGGGAGAAGGAATGGGCATTTTATCAATTCTCTTGCTCACTGCGTGCTGGTGATTTCAGACAATTAAGTTCACGTTTCATCACGATGTTTTTTACGTGCTCCGTGTTTCTAGGTGTTAGACAATTTCCTTATGTCTCCAAAAAGTCACATTAGAACATGTCGGGATTGCTGGGGATTGAACTCAGTACCTCTTGCACGGTATTTGGTAGGTTTTGAAAATAGTACATCATGAATTAAGTAACAACTAAAAATGATAAAATAAAAACTTAAAAAAAAGAGTGTGCGTGTAACCTTTACGCGCGATTGAAGTAAAACTTGTTGACGTACGTATCGGAAAATAAATATTTAATTACAATTCAATCATATTTATTGCCTATATACTTTCCAAAAAAAATGAGATGTTATATTTATATTATTTATTAGAAATAGGAATTTGAAAGTTATCATTATTTTTTTTATATATGAAATAATAGGTTTATGATAACTAAAATGTGAAACATAGATTTTAGTCTATAAATACCATTAATGTATTTGAAACCGTTTGAAAATTTCATAAATAAATTTCGGAAATTTAAACTCCTCCCATAGCTGAAATTATACAGTTACTTCCATCAGAATCTTCCGTTAGAATCTACCCCTAGTCGTGCCTAAAGAAGTTTTGCTTCAATAATAGGTAAACAATATTAAAAATATACACACATTACGTTTAGAATGTGTGATTTTGTAGCTGTATCTACCTTATTGTAATACATTACAACACAAGAGCCTTCGATAGTGAGATAACCATTTCATTTTGTAGCATTTTATAGCATATTCCATAAAATTTAAAATCCTGAGTTAAGTTTGTTTCCTTCACGTCTACGAAGGATCTGTTATTGGTGGTAAAAGATCAGCCATCTTGACTAGTGGTTTTATGGCCTTTATGGCTACCTAACCAAACCTAAAATAAGTATAAGAAAGTGTTAAAATATTTTGAATATTATTATTTTATGAACAAAAACGTGCAACATGCTTCTTTACTCAACGTAAAGATTCCGTATAAACAATTATTTACTATCATAATATGTATGTATGTATATAAACTTACTTAATCAAATCATAATGAATGTGGCTGTCTCGTCATTTTTTCATTTTTGTCATTTTTCTTTAAATCTTTCTGGCGCTTATAATATCCCCTTTGACGTTCACAATTTCTTTTTCTTTTTAGCTCTTTAAGTCTATAAAACGAAAATAGCTAGGTATAAATAATAGGTATAAATAATTAGGTATAAATAGTGTAATTACACACCAAAAATAAAATTTATGCATATAGAGTACCTACCTATTCACTCATTTTCAATCAATATTTTTTCATCACTTTCTTCATTAATAAATCCACATTGTTTATTCATATTTAATACAAACACTTTATACACAAAAAACTATTTATATAAAGCAATGCATTTCGATTGACAAGATGATCAGCTGTCAATTAATACAATTACAGATTTAATTTTATTTAATATAGGAGGCAAAATCGCATGAGCGCCGCCAGGATTATTTTCAGGGGGTGCATCTGCATCTACACACTATTTTGATCTAATATATATATATAGAATGTAGAATGATTTGGACAGCAACCGCGACGCCTTTAGTTTTTATTCAAACAATAATTTAATAAAAAAATTAAAAAAATATATAATTTTCTGGTAAATTCAGGTATTTTCTTTTATAGCAGGGGGGTGCAAGCGCACCCTCTTGCACCCTGCTGCCGGCGCCCATGCAAAATCGTGTCAGTATTAGGTTTTGTTTCCGGTTTCAGTTATTAGAATGACGTCACGTCCGTTAGAATAACTTGTTTACTCCTAGTCTCGCTAAAGAAGTTTTACTTCAAAAAAAAAAATTAAACATCTTTCACAAAAAAATGCATTAAAAACCCAGAAACAAAATATTTATTATTTAAAGAAATTAGAAACAACTAAGTATCTGATTTCGATTTCCTTGAAGTCGGCTCCAATGGCAAATTAGTGGTTTCAAAATGCAGGTTTTGCTAAACGAAAATACGCTATCAGATATCCTCATCTACGGCACAAACATCAAAAGAGTATTTAGGTGAATGGCAAAACCTATACGACAAACAGAAGTTTGCGACCTATTCCCGTTCCTTTTAGAAAACGTCCTCTAGGAAAAGAAGGCAATGTTGTTAATGTTCTTGCGTACGTAAAAACAAATTCTCATTTAGAAATCAAGAAAATTTTCAGAGCCCTAGGTATAAGTGTTGCTTTTGTGTTTAGATTTTAAGCTTCATCCTTATCACCTATTGTTACACGAGGATTTATCAGATACTGATTATAACAGGCCACTTGACTATTGCTATTGGCTTAGAGACATGTCTAAAGAAAATATCGATTTCTTTCTCTGGTTTTATGTACCGATGAAGGATGAAGATACTTTTAGTAGCTGCGGAAGAGTTCATTTTCATAATACACATTGTTGGTGGCAAACAAATCCTCATTGTACGCGCAAAGTTTACATGTTGACAAAGGATGGCTGATTTTTTATATATTTGATACTAAAATTGATAGCGCGGAAGGGTTAGTCTATTAACGTGGCCACTCAGATTCCCGGATTTAACTAGACCAACGATCCGAAAAGACATGAGTGGCCATATTAACACTGCAATAAACTTAATTTCACAGGCCAAAATCGAAATAACTATCTCTAGTTCCAAAAGATTTTTTTAAATTTTTGAAATTTTAGAAAGTTTAAAAATAAAAATATATTAAATTTGTTGAAAAAATGTAGCATTTAGCAGGATTCAAACCTGCAACCTTTGCCTCTACGCGGCAACGCTCTAACAACTAAACTTTGGATGCTTATTAATTATTTTGATTTTTGGTCGTTGAATTCAACTCATGTCACATGTGATACTGACTCGCTTTCTACCTAAGCACATGTAGCACGACTTTAATAAAAAGGAGATATCGTCAAAACGACAATTAAAAAATCAAAGTCAAGTCACATTTTTCTCTCTTATATTTTTATTCAGTTAGAAGACCGGAACCATGGATTTTTAGTAAACGATTAGATATTATGAAATTTTAAAATTTTTGAAATTTTTTAAAGTAAACAAATAAGAATATATTACATTACATTACAAAGAAATAAAAAAAAATAACTTAAAGTTTAATGTTTCAATTGTCGATGTGGCAAAATATCTCTCTCATTAACGTCATGCTATATATGCTTAGAAACAAAGCAAGTTAGTGTCACATGTGACATGAGCTTAAGTTAACAACTGAAAAGCGAAATAATTACTTAGCATTCGTAGCTTAGTTTTTAGAGCGTTGCCCTAGAGGCAAAGGTTACGGGTTCGAGTCCTTCGGTATGCGACATTTTTTCAATTTCTCCTTATTTTAATTTAATATAGTCAAATTGTTGCAAAATTCTTTCTAATGATGTTACCGAAATTATACCACAATGTCAAATTTTTGGAGAAATTGAACATATTCATAGTTGACTTTTGATAGCGTTTTGTCAGAGTAAAATGCAAAACTTAAAAAATAATTTGTTTTGTCTCGATATTTATTTTGTAACAATTTTTCAAATTGATTGTTTAAGTATCCATAGGGATATTCAGTGATATTTACAAGCGGCCACATTTGGAGTACAAATCTTTAAAGGGCTCCATATAATTTATGTGGAAGATGTAATCGATATCGATATCCCATTACACTTAACTAACAGTGTGCTGCCTTTTACAGTAACTCTTAATAAACGAATATCTAGTCTTTCATAGGGACTAATTTTCTTGCACGAACGTTCTGCTCTTCTAATAAATTATATTATTTTTTTTTCTGCATAATGGCAGAATAATTATTGATACACTGGTAGTCATGTTAGCTAGATATGATAGATAGATATACAGACAGATATTTATTGGGTTGGCTGTTATCCTGTATAACTGCGACCTCTACAGATCTATGGAAAACACCAACCATCTCTTTAATAAGATAAGAGGAACTTGTCTGCCCTCTTAATAAGACTTAATAGACTTGACAGTTGTCTCTCCACGTAACTCTCCCAATAGTAGATACCGCGTCCTTGTAAGGCCTTCATATTGGCATAGGACATGCAGTTTTCTTCTTCTTTTGATAGTATCGATAGATGTCTGTCTGTCTAAGTTAAGCTGATTTAGATGTTTTTTGAGTTGACAATGCCCTGTCAAGGGACTGACAATCATTCTGCCATCGTTTGCTGTGTCGTTTTATGAATACTTTGACTTGCCGCTAGCCAGGTGATTCTTCCCACCATTCCTAGATTTTCTTTATTTTTTATTTCTTAATATCTGCCATCGCTAATTAGCCTCCTTTTTGCCCCGCAATCTTGCGTGTCCTTATAACCATGCCAGTGTCAGAGAAGTCCGACTTACTGCTTGTGCCAGTCTCACACAAGCCCTGAACTTATTTTTACACAGACTATCGCTTTTAAAGAAGCTTGTCTGTGCGAGTTTCTGAGTATATACTTGACACTAAGCATATATCAATCTTTGAGCCATCGGTGCCATCGGTGTACCATATTGACTTTCCTTAATATGACTTACAGTTTTTTTTACATTTACATTCAAGTGTCACGACCCTATTGTATATCTTTTTGTTACGTAGACTTACCTAATTTGGAAATTTTTGTAGGTAATTAGTGGTGTATCAAAAAATAATAATAATATTAATGATAATTAATCTGCACAACCACAGCAATAAGTCATAACTTTTTTTTATTTAAACAAAGATATTTACAATTTTTGTAGCAAGACTTTCATTACATTCTGATCTTTATTTTCTGCCTCTTCATTTTTTTCTTCTTGATACATACGGTAAAATTATTTAATACCATTGTCGTCTGGTTCCAACTTTCCTTTAGAACACAGGCTATTTTTGTTTTTACACGAATTGTCCTAATCAAAACCTTTATTGTCACTTTCACCTGGTTGAATCAGAACATTACCATTACGTTTTTCTGAAAGACATTACAGTTATTGCATTTTATAATACTTTCGCTTGGACATTCTACTTATTTTTAAGAAATAAAATACCTAAATCATACAAAAGTAAATTAAAAGGCGACGTCAGTTACTGGGAGACAAGTTTAAATAAAATATCTTGTTCTTGTTCAAATTACATCAAAAATCTTTTTGTTTAGGTATAGCATCTAAAGATTCTTGTACAAAAATGTAGCGGCGTCTTTTGAACGAACGATATCACTTATATATGTTGTTCATATTTAAGTCACATGGCAAAAATGTGTTAAAAAACTATTTCTGTAACATGAAATAGTACCTATACCTATTACAGCGATTCTCAAACGCTCCTTCCCATTTTATTTTAAACAATTTCGCGCCCTGCGTTCTATTGCGTGAATTGTAAATGTATCTGTATATCTATAATAGCTCTTATCTATATATATAAAAGCAAAAGTTCACTTATCACCGTATCTCAGAAACTACAAGACATACAAACTTAAAATTTGGCAAGTAGGTTCCTTATAGGGTCTAGACGTCCGCTAAGAAAGGATTTTACGAAACTTTACCCCTAAGGGGGTAAAACGGGGGTTGGTAGTTTGTATGAAATTCCTATGTTTTTGATATAAGGGACTTGAAAATTTAAATGTTTTCTTTAGAGGTTGTGGCGGTGTATAAGTTTCGTTCCAAATTAGTTAGTACTATTTGTTTTTTTCTTCGTTGGTTAAAGTTATGTTTATTTCAAAGTTTCATGCCAATTAGGTGCTAGCTTAGATTTGTTTATTTTTCATCGATTATACTGACGTTTGTATCAAAGTGTCATATTGATTACTTACTTAAAGAAGTTTATATTTTTCGTTAAGTAAACTTACGTTTGTTTGAAAAATGGATGGAGGAATTGTAACAGTCACAGTGAAAGGATTACTGTAAAAGAGATACCTGGCGATGGAGCGTGTTTATTTTCATCTCTGTTTTATTTGCTTTATGAAAATATTTCAATGGCTGCTCAAGTTAGAGATAATATACGCTTCTCAGGCATCTCGACTTTGCGACGCCAGCGCTACCTCGTGGCGCAAGGCCGCGTTAGCTTGAGTCAGGTGCTGTGTATTGCTTATTGTTTATCATGCAAAATCACTCTTTTGTAATAAGCGTTATTTAAAAACTTTAGTTGAAAAACCGCTAATTCTCGATTGTGAAAATGAACATCACGATCAAGAAATAAAAAAACTTTGTCACTCCATAACATTTTATTTGATAAACATTATTGATACATACTCGACTCGACGGACTGCGACAATCCAATCCTTGCGACGAGTTACTTTCCACGATTTCGAGGGAAATCTATAATAACTTATTCCTGGGATAGTATTACCCCGGAAATTGCACCCAACAACACAACAAGTGTGACCACTAACTTTTTTCGCGGATATTTCACGACAATCGATTAAAATTTTAAATTTAAAAAAGTACACACTCCGCTGGAATTACATCGCATATGACACTTATGACAGCCGATTGACCCAACCGCATGTCGCGGCAGTCCGCTTGGTGGCGCCGCTAGAGGTGCCTGAGAGGCGTAAGCCACGTGTCCAACGATTACCAAAGATTTGGGTGATTTACTATGGACCGACCTGGGACCCCTTACGATACAAAACGCCTTTATGTAGCCAATATGGGTAGGTTGTATACTTATGGCACAACTTTCGAACTGAAAGCAGCTGGAAAACTATTTACATTTGAATTCCAACTATTTCAAGCTAGCAAACTTATTGCCAGATTTATAGAGTCGATACAAGGGATAAAAAGAATGCGTTTTAACGGACATTTTAACGAAGGACATTTTGACGTATTAATTCTTATTAATTATAAAAGCGAAAGGTCACTCATCACCATATTTCAGAAACTATAAGACCTACAAACTTAAAATTTGGCAGGTAGGTTCCTTATAGGGTCTAGACGTACGCTAAGAGATTTTACGAACCTCTACCCCTAAGGGGGTCAAACGGGGGTTGGAAATTTGTATAAAAGTCCTATTGAAATAAGGGACTGAATTAAAATGTGTGTTCTTTAGAGGTTGCGGAGGTGTACTTATATTGTATTTTTAGAAATCAACGGGGATCGGATACTTTTTATACAACAATCAACACGCCACGTGAACGACATTGCGGGTACATCGATTTAGAACACAAAAATGTGATTAGAATTTTTTTGTCTGAAATAGGTGACTTTTTATACAACAATCAACACGCCACGCGAACGACGTCGCAGGTACATCGATATAAAACTCAAAAATGTGGTTAGATTTTTTATTGTCTGTCTTTCTGGATGTTTGCGCGTGCATCACATGAAAACTACTAATTCGATTTGAATGCGGTTTTCACAGATGTATTTGTCTTCTTTTAACTGAACATCTGGTGTATAAAAATTTCTTCCCCAGCCCTTTAACCGGACAATTGAGGAGGTCAGATTTTGTATAAAAGCATCTCATTAATACATTTAAAAATACCAATAAAATAATACACAACATGCATGCATACATACGTGTTATAATTTAGTTTTAATTTTCGAAATTAGATGACGCAAGAAGTTATTAAAACGCGCTATCGTTGTTTTTTATCGCAAGTACATATACAAATGACACACAAATTACTATATCTTACAGATAATTAGGTCCAATGTAGAACTGTCACAGATCAATATTATAAGATAGTCATAATCGGTGTTGTATGATTTATTATTATCGAAATCTGTTCCGTGGTTGCAGCGTAATTGATTGACAAACATAAAATTTTTAATAAAAAAAAATAATAAAAGTAGTTAGGCCAGAGTTTTACTAAGGATATACCTACCCACAGAATGATTAAAATTAAATTTTTATATGTAAAATAGACAGTCATTAAATCATTTGTGAATGTCCCAATTCCACGCGAGCAAAGCCGCGGGTAAAAGCTAGTTAGTCATATAAGTTTGGCGTGGCGTTCGATGATGTCAACGAATTGTCTCGACGTAGCTATAAATAGAGAAGCGCGTTTACAGGTGTAGCCTTTTGTTTGAGACATTTTTTTTATTACAATTAGTTAAAGTTAAACTAGAAATTTTCCACTTTAGTGCTGTAAAGCTGAATATTTCTATGCTGCAAATATAAATAAAACAAACAACTCAATGAAATGATTCCTATATTGTATGACTCTCTGTACTATATTATTAACTTGTATGTTCCACTAAAAAAAATAAGTTCTAAAAAATTTCCTTGCTGGTTTACACCTAAACTTAAAGAATTAATACATAACAAAGAAATTGCTCATAAAATGTTTAAAGCTACCAGATCACCAGAAAGCTATGTCGAATTTAGTCGACTTAGAGCCCAATGTAAACTTTTAACAAGGGATTGCTATACTAATTATATTAATGAAACTGAAAACTCCATTATACATAACGTAAAGTCATTTTGGAAATTCGTTAATAGCAAAGGAGAAAACAACATACTTAATACCTGACACAATGAAACTAAACAATTCTATTGCCTCTCATGGAAATGATATATCCAATTTATTTGCCAATCATTTTTCATCTGTGTATACTAACCAAAGACTAAATTATTACCATAACCAAATCCACTCCAACGTTAGTGTATCTTCCTACCACATTCAAATATCAAAAATATATGAGAGATTGTCACAACTGAATATTAATAAGGGACCTGGACCCGATGGGAGCCCTCCTATTATTCTAAAAGAATGCAGCTTTATACTATCTAGACCACTTTATCATATCTTCAATGCATCTCTCGATTCTGGTGAATTCCCCGACTTCTGGAAACAATCTTATGTAACTCCTATTTATAAGTCAGGTGTTAAATCTGATATTAAGAACTATCGCCCCATATCTATTCTAAGCACTATACCTAAAGTATTTGAAAGCATTATAACTGAATTTCTTACTTACGACTGCTCCAGTGTTAATACTTACTTCCAGTTTGGGTTTTCTTCCGGTAAATCTGCGGAGCTAATTCTACTCAGTTATACTGACTACCTATCTGAAGCCCTGGAGGAAGGCTTGCAGGTTGATTCAGTGTACACTGACTTCTCTAAAGCCTTTAATAAGATAAACCATGACCTTCTATTACATAAATTACGTTCTTATGGTATTGATGGTCTGATATTTAGCTAATTATGTAGTTATTTAGAAAACAAAACTCAAATGGTTAGAGTAAATCACTGTTATTCTAACATTTTTCCTATGACTTCAGGTGTTCCTCAAGTTTCGCACCTGGGACCGCTACTATTTAATCTGTTCATTAATGAAATTACCACTTGTTTTTCCCATATAAAAGCTCTCCTTTTCGCTGATGACCTTAAGTGCTTTACAATAATAAGATCTCATGTTGATATCCTTGGACTACAATCAGATATTAATAAATTATCCCAGTGGTGCTCTCTTAATGGCATGGAATTAAATGTTGGTAAGTGTTATATTATGCGTTTCTGTAGGAATCACCATTTGCTAACACATGACTATACTATTAACGATCAAGCATTGCAATCATGCACACAAATCAGAGACCTAGGCATAATACTAGACTCTTCACTCAGCTTTAAACACCACATTAGTACCGTTGCCCAAAAGTCTATGAAAATGCTTGGTGATTTCACAGATATAAATTCAATAAAAATTTTATATTGCTCACTTGTTAGATCTCATCTTGATTTTTGTTCCTCTGTGTGGTCCCCATATTATCTAGTTCATAGAAATAAACTTGATAGAGTTCAGCACACCTTTCTCAGATACATAGCTTTTAAACAACATATATATCGTAGCTACTCAGATCTTGAATTATTATTGAATATTACTTCATTAGAAACCCGTAGAAAAAGAAAAGATCTGACAATATTATTCAACATTATTAATGGTAATAGTAGCTTTCCCGACCTTCTGTCAAAAATCGGTCTTTTTGTACCTACTCGGTCAACAAGACAAACTCAAACTTTTCACATAAGCTTTCATAGATACAACTATACTTACAACAATTTTTTACCACGAACACTTAGACTTGCGAATTCTCTAAATGGCTTAAATATATTCTGCAATTCCTTGGATAGATTTAAAAACCATTTGTTGAACATACAATGTTAGTGGTATAATTTCTATCAGCAATTTTTAAGCTTAAACTTTGTTTGTTTTTTATATCGTAATGTTCATTTTTTCCTTTAACTTATTAGCTTTTTTATCCAATACATTTTACAATGTTTGTTCTTTGTGTTGACACTGTTTATGGTTTTGCTTTTGTCTTTGTAATTTTTTTTTTCTTTTTGTAATATTATTTTCTGAATTGGGCTTGCCCGTAAAATATAATAAAAAAATAAAATTTTTATTGGAGCCAAACGAAAACGAAACGAGGAAGAAGCTTGTACTTCGACTGATTTACGAGAATATAACTTTCAAAACCCGAAAATATGACCAAGCTTTTCTAATTTTGGGTTTTACAAGCATTGAAATTAGTGGAGAAGAAAAACCGCAATGATTTATTTGTTTAAAAGTATTAGCTGCTGATAGATTAAAATAGACTTAATTTAAGATTTTCGTTACAAAACACAGGACAAATTTTTAGAAAAGGCTGGCAAAGTTTTTTTAGCATCATACAAAGTGGCTTACAAGTATCAAAAGGTTAAAAACCTTACATTTTAGCAGATAAATTTATTTTACCCGCTAGCACCTACCCTGTAAAACTATTGTTTATTAAAAGCTATGCTTAATAACTTGACAATCTGCCTTTGTTATTTATACAATACTTTGGATATATCTGCATTCAGGAGAATCTTAAATCTGAATTAAATGGAAAATTATTTGCTATTCAACTTAATGAAGCAACTTACTCCATTAACGAATCCTATTTAATTTGTTTCATCAAATTCTGCACGAATATTACAATATGTGAAGAATTACTGTTTTGCAAACTTATTGGAGGGAAACTGCAGCCAACGAACTATTCAGGATTACAAATAATGCTCATTGCGACGAATTTGAATTGGAAAAATTGTGTTAGGATTTGCACTGATGGAGCCAAAGGCATGCCTGGTGAATAGTATAGTTTGCAAGTGCTTGAAAATAAGAAATCCTTAGATATTATCTAAACACATTCCATAATTCTTAATTGAGCTCTGGTCTAAATATTGTTTTAAAAGTAGTTATTGAAGGAGGTAACTACATAAAAACTATGTCATTAAAATCAATGATTTTTTAATTGTTCTGGTAAAAAATATCAATAGCCTCCTTAGCATACTATTATTTATAGTTGTTTTTTTATCAAGAGTTGTTTTAATAGTTTTATTTTATATACATATATACATCCAATTAAGTCGGCATCATATGGAAAACTTTTTTATTCTTAAGCTCATTTTACACGAACCACAGAAAAGCGACTACTTAGTCGCTTAGTCGCGTGAAAATGTTGACCATTCTACACGAGCGGTTTTTTTTGGCGCTGTTTTGTCGCGAGTAAAACGCGACTCATTCTACACTGCGCGACTAAACAGCAAGTGCAGCTATGTACCCCGTGCACGTTGTTTCAAACATTTCTGCATATGCTAGGAGCCAAAAACTCAATCTACGTACTGCACTGCTGTATGGAGTGTGACAAGTCACTAGTCAGTGGGTTCGGCCGGCCAGACGCTTGCAAGTCGCTACGTGTAGAATGACACGCGACAAAGTGGCGCGCGACTTTTGCGGAAACTGCGGCGTAAAAGTCGCGCGCTCGCCAACAAACGCGTCCTCACGCGACCACATTGTCGCTCGTGTAGAAGGTCCCATTTAAACCCTGTGGTTTTGTTACGTACGCATTTTACTCGCCACTAAGTAGTCGCGTTTTTGTGGTTAGTGTAGAATGGGCTTTAGTTTTGTAAGAAAAAGTTATTCCTTATAAAAAATCAGATATTAATTTTTGTAAGCCGTATACGAGGTGTAAAAAATAATATGAATTTTACTCCATAGGAAAGTAGTGACAATTGTTAATAAGAAAAGTTGATCATAATTGTAAACTCTTGTCAGATATCCAATATTATCAATCCGCCATGAAAAGCGGTCTTTAATAATTTTTGGTATAAATTATGCAAATTTTGTAAATTACACACCAGCAATTTTATCAAAAAATATCGACATGATAACAAAATAAAAAAATCTGTGTTCTCGTGGCGAATGGATAATATTGGATATCTGACCATAGTTTTTAATTATGATCATCAACTTTTCTTGATAACAATTGTCGCTATTTTCAAAAAAAGTTACTATACTCTTGAGTAAATTTCATATTTTTTGACACACCTCGTATACGGTTTATAAAAATTGATATCTTATGGTTGTATTTTAAGTTTTAGACCATGCACAACTTTTTATAAGGAATAACTTTTTTTTATAAAACTAAGAATAAAAAAGCCGGCTTACTTGGACACCCATATAAAATAACCACATAAAATCTTTCCGCACAGTATGCAAGAATAATTATTCTTTAACAGTGTCTGAAACTAACATCGACGCCATGCCTAAAAATAAGAATATTCTATTTAAGTAGTAAAAAAAATAATTTAACGCACAAATTGATTATTGGTCCCTATCACTAAAAAAATAAGGATTTTGATTTTGAAAAAACTTTGTATTTAAAGCAACAAGTAAACTCAGGCTGCTTTAAGTTACTCGAGTGGTAATGATTTTGTGGAGATTCTCGAGCGGTAATGATTTTGTGGAGATACTCTTATTACCTACCCCCATATTCGTATTATTGTCGATATTTGGTATTTCTAATGAGAGCTGAAACTGTATATTCTCATGCAGAAACCTCTCGTAGTCTGCGTAAAATACAGGCAGATTGTATCACTCTCTTCCTAATTATCAAACTTCCTTATAATCTCGAATATTTGTGCAAACCCAAATGTTCAATACAATTTCAAAAGACTTAGAGTTTAATACAAGCTATTTCCTAATATACACGTTGGTCAAAGAGATATTAACGATTTAATATTTAAGCTTTTGGTGCGATCCATAATTTGGTAACATAAGAAAATAGCTGTTAATAGTAAATAGCACTAATTAATTTGGAAGTGGGTAGTATATTATATATATATATATATATATATATATATATATTTTGTTATGGTAGCTACTGTTGCTTCTTATATTTTAAATTGAATTTTAACTGCTCCGGCTTATTTTGGGTTGGGTTCTTCTCTTGTACTGGAATTGTTTTAATTTAATTAAAATATTGTTGCTTTTAGAACTCTATTTTTATTTTTAACTTCAAAAAATTTTTTATGAATGACAAATCATTCAAAATACAATTTACAATCAATTCAAAATTTCAATCATCATCGTCTCTATGGCATTTCATTTCATTATATACATTAAAAAAAAAATAATAGTCACTGGTCTATGTCGTCACACTATACAGTAAGATATTTTTTCTACGGTTATTATACAAATGTATCATTTTTTGACAGTTATCTCTAAAGAAATAGGGTACGTTGTTATATCTAATAAAGAATTATCTCATTTCTTTATCTGATAACACAAAGTGATCATTTCTTTATTGTTTTAACTTAATCAAGTATACTGTGACAATCATGTATGTATTCATATATTTGAATAACAGTTCAGGTTGACAGTAATAAAGTAGTGACAGGTACAACAGATAGTTTTTAATACATTATTTAAATTAGATTGATATTTATGTAAAAATGTTAAGTAGTGATGAAAATGGATTAGAATTAACTACTACTGAAATAAGAGAAGCGGCAAACGAAGCTTGTCAGAATTTGATTCCCGAAATTTCAAAACATACCAGAATGCATGTGATAGTTTCGTGACCTGGCAAAAGAAAAAGGCAACAAATTCCGTGTCAGAAACTGTGCTTTTAGCTTATTTTTCTGAATTAACAAATAAATTTAAGGTATGATAGCTGTAAATACTGTAAATAATAGTTAATTTTACTTAAATAATATAACCTATATCGGTATGTTTTGTTTTGTATTTCATTTATTATTGAATTATTGTATTATTTTGTGGTATAACCGTAGAAAAAGTATAGTGTTTGACTCGCAGGGAATAACTTATTTCCCACTCGTACGATTTGCAGCATTCGCCTGCGGCTCATGCTGCAAACATCGTACTCGTGGGAAATGAGTATCATTCCTTGCTCGTAAAACAATATACTATTATTTATATAATAGACACAGTGATATCATAACAAATCCCCACAATTAAAAAAATTAAAATTTTCTCCAAAGATATATTTTAATTTTTGAAATTTACTTTTATAAATTTAAAAAAAATAATAATTTAAAATTTAAAACATAACAATGAACATTTTATAACAAATTCTGAATACTTTAACTTTCTTCAAAATACCTATACAGGCTTTCAAAATTAAATATTCCTCTAACATTTCTTGTTATCGGATCTTCAACAATATAACTATTAACACGTTTTTCATTTACTACTCTATAAAGTCCTTCAAATATAGCTTTTAATTTTCCTGATTCATTTTTCTTTAATAATTCTACTAATGTAATCTGTTTTTCTGATATTTTGCCATTATTTATTTTCCTATATATTTTTAATTTTAATCTTAATTTTATATCAATCCTATTTTCTTTTTATTAACTTATTTGTTTTTTTTTTCCTTTTTTATAATTATACATTATATCCTTCCAAATCTTCTTTAATCTTGTTTTAATCTTGTTACATATTTCAAAATAATTTATATCCTCATCTTCGTACGTTTTCTTCTTAAATTTCCTTTTATTCTCATTATCATAATTAATTTCAGTTTTATATTTAATTTTATTAATATAATAATATACTTTATTTTTATATTTCTTTTCATCAACTTCATATATTTCAATTTCATATTGTGCTTCTTTATTTTTGTAATATTTATCTTTATCATTCTTCTTATTATAGTCATATTCATCATTTAATTTTAATCTCATATTTTCATATTCTTTTTTTATTTTGTCTTTATAAGTAATATATCCATTATAATCATTATTTTTATTTTTTTCTTCTTGTACATTGTCTTCATGCCAAATAAATTCTTCATATTTTCCAGTAGGTTTATTTCCATTTTCATTTATATTTGTATTATAATCTACCTCCTTAATTCCATATTTCAATTGGTCTACTTCTTTTTGTATTTTAATATTTTTTTCTTTAAAAATATTTTATTTGATTTATAATATCTACTTTCATATTATTAATATCTAATTTCATGCCTTCTATATTTTCTTTTAAAATCTTTAACTCTTCCTTATCTTCTTTTTTATAATTTTCTTGTTTTCTACTATTTTCATCCATTTTTCTATTAGTTTCATCTACATTTTTATCCATTTTTCTAATATTTTCATCTAATTTTTCATCAATCTTCTTTTCCATTTTTCTACTATTTTCATCCATTTTTCTATTATATTCATCCATTTTTCTATTATTTTCATCAAATTTATTTTCCAAAAATTTAAACCTTCTCTCCATGTCTGTTTCTTGATGTGGTTTGGAACTAGTAGCATCTCCTTTTACATCTACATTTACCACCTGAATAGTTGTATTTTCTTCTCCTTCCGAAGATCCATCATTTTCCCTTATACCAATATTTTCTATTGTTTCATCTACATCCTGTCTTATAACATCATTACTTCGTTTTTCATCTTCTCTCCTTCTATATCTTCTATTTTGTCTTGTATCCATTTTATTTAAGTATTTTTAATTATTTTATATTTAATTTAAAATGTCAATTTGTTACATTTATTTAATTTATATGTTGATATTAAAAAATTTAATAATTTTAATTTTAAAATTAATGTTTAGTTTTTAATTAAATTCTCCCCACAATTAATCACTGCGTCTATTATACAAATATAAATACCTTACCTATCTGTCAGTCCTGTCTGTCAAAGTCCTTGTCTTCCTTCTTATTCTTTCATGTTTTTCGTTTTCTCGTTCTTGGTTTCTTCAGGTGCTTAGAGTTTTGAAGTTCTTGGTGCTGCCTTCAGATACTTCGAATTTTGATGTTCTAGGTGTTTTCTTGTTATCTTGAATTTTGAAGTTCTAGGTGCTTTCTTGATGTCTTCTTGGTGTATTCTTGTTGTATTCTTGTTGTATTCTTGTTGTGTTCTTGTTGTGTTCTTGTTGTTTTCTTGTTGTGTTCTTGTTCTGTTGCCCCACGTTGGGCGCCAATTTTGTTATGGTAGCTACTGTTGCTTCTTATATTTTAAATTAAATTTTAACTGCTCCGGCTTATTTTGGGTTAAGTTCTTCTCTTGTATTGGAATTGTTTTAATTTAATTAAAATATTGTTGCTTTTAGAACTCTATTTTTATTTTTAACTTCAAAATATTTTTTATAAATGACAAATCTTTCAAAATACAATTTACAATCAATTCAAAATACCAATCATCATCGTCTCTATGACATTTCACTTTATTATATACATTAAAAAATAATAATAGTCACTGGTCTATGTCGTCACACTATACAGTAAGATATTTTATTTACATAATAGACACAGTGATATCATAACAATATATATATATATATATTTATATGGATTTTTCTTCTTGGCACAGGTTCCTTCAATGAGTTGTTGGAACGTGGTCCAGGATTTTTAAATTGGTTGTCTAGATTAAGTATTTTTTTTATATGGTATTTGTTTTTGTTTAGTTTAGAGATTGTTTGATGGATGGGGATGATTATTGATTAGATTGTCATTGAATTTGTAAGAGGGTTGTCATTAATAAAAAAGTTATAAAATAAAATTAAATAAATCTTCTTTTAAAAGTAAATAGAAAGAAAAATAAATGTTAGAAGAAGTATAAATAAAGCAAGAGCAAACAGAAATAGAAATCAGAACTTGGAAGATACAGAAAAGCAGAGAATTGGAAATTTTAAGAGAGCAGAAAGGTAATAGATAAATAGAAAGGCGGTAGCAAAAAGGAGTTGGAAAATAGTAAGAAAGGGAAGATATGGAGTAAGAATTGAATATTGGAAGAAAAAAGATTTAAAAGATGATTGGAAATCGAAAAGAAGAGATTTTTATAATAGTTTTTAAATTGATTGTAAAGACAATCAATTTAAGAATCGTGAATCCACGACCGAGAACTTCATTGAGGAAGGGTGTTCCCGGAGGGAAGATCCATATCAATATATATATATATATATATATATATATATATATATATATTGGTTATAGGCAACAATCTTAGAAGTCATTTAAAATTAACTAATATCTTTAAATAAAAAAATTCTTGTTCAATATGTCAAAACATTGCTATAAAAGGTGGGCAATACATAACTAACTGATTTGAATTGCGCTCTATGTTTAATACAATCATTTCAGTTGGTGGCCATAGTAGTTTGCACATGTGTCAAATTTAACATGGAACGCTACACGATCGCACAACGCGTTCATATAATGTGCCCAGTATCAACACGATTCGTCAGTTGGTGCGAAAATTTAAAGAAAAAAAAGTGAGAGGTGTCACGAAGTTCCTTTTGATTAATTAGTGAAGGAATTGTAATTTGTAAACACAACAGAGTGTTTATACATACATAAGCATTTATTATTGTCTGTATAAAATCTCTACTTACCTAACTCCATCAGCAATATCCGGAATTTGTGGAGAGACACTGTCAGGATACATTATTGTTATTATTTTATTATTTATTATCTACAAAAAACCTGTATAAACTTTTAACAAAGTCGCGAAACTACACTGTTTAAAGCAAAATAGAAAATAGTAAATCCATTATAAATATTTTCAACAGTTCGTTTCTTTTAACAAAAGTGTCCATTCATACAATACCAGAGGTTTAGATGACATACATATACCAAAAATTACTTTTTATTTCAATTTAATTTAAGACAGGATTTAACAATTTAATACAAAATTTTAAAATATTTGACAGTAACTGACAGTTAAGGTAATTTGACGTACCTAACTATAGTCAAGTTACGAATTATTTTTTAAATGTTTATGAATTTATTAATTTATAAAAACAGGATGAAATAAAATATAATACTATTATAGGTACTTATTTTTTTTCTACAGTATTTTCTAATGTAAATTTTCTTTTAATTTAAATTAGTGTCTTTTTAATTGTACTTTTATTAGTATTTATGTATATTAGGGTTTCCTATTTAAATAAAGATATATCTATCTATGAGAGAGAGAGAGAGAGAGACAGACAGACAGACAGACAGACAGAGAAACATGCGTGTGTCGTGTCGGTCGTGTCGTGTCATGTCGTGACATTTTTAGGTCTGAATTTTTTCCCGGCTAGTCTCAGTCGTAACGCGCGAAAGGGAACTTCGTTCCAAAAGTAAAGTTAAAGACTTGGCAAGGTCGGTCCGTGTTCGAATTGTTCGTACTGCGAAAAATATAGAGAGAGTTCGTGAATGTGTCGTGGACACCCTGAGATGTCATTAGGTACTATTTTAAAAGAAGACTTGCATTTTCTGCCATGCGAAATTCAGTTTACTCAAAAACTGCAGCCTAGAGATCATGAAAGTCGCTGACAATATTGCAGCTTAATACCCAAAATATCGATTTTTACCGACATTATAAGTGATGCCCACTTCGATATAGCCGATTTGTTTATAAGCAGTTGTATCTGGGCATTACAGAATTCTCGTATTATCCATAAATTACATCTTCGTTGAGACACAGTTTGGTGTGCTGTATGGTATGGAGGTGTCATCGGAAATCACTTTTTTGAAGACGCTGCAGGTAATTCTCTTACTGTCACTTTCTTGTTCCTCAAATCCAACAATTTTACCTGCAAAATATGTTCTACAGGTTAAAGCAACTTCTAACACAACAAGGGAAACAATGAATCTACTGTAAACAATTTGATTTCTCGATTTGCCAATGTTATCTGGCCACCAAGACCACTTAATTTACCGGCACCTGATTTCTTTTTATGGGGATTTTTAAAAGATCGGGTTTATGCCAACAAACTAAACAAAATAAATAATTGTTGTAAATATGTTACTTTTTTTTAATACAAATTTAATTAGACGAATTATCTCCATTATCTCAAATGTGGATCCCAATGATGTTAGTAAATTTCTAAATATATTTTAATTTGTCTTAAATCATTTTTTGGTAAAGTAAAAACTCTTGAACGGGAAATAATTTATCAAAAAGTAGTTTCTTAGATTCAGGGCGACAATACGCGTTAATTGATATTACACTTGTTGCAATATAGTAATTTTTATATATTTTTTGTCCTACTATATCTCCAGACAAAGAGCTTTAATTTTACATCTCATTTATGTCTCTAGCCCTAGTAATAACGAAGAAGATGTGTTTACAGACAGACAGATGGACGGATAGACAAAACGGTTACTACGTTTTCACTTTTTGATGTTGGGGTAGAAACAAAATACTTTAATTTAGTATGCCGCATTTAGAGCATTGCAATTTTCCTGTGTATTTGCTCTTATTTTGGATGAAAATTATTATTTTTACGTATGCTACTACATAAAAATCACTTTAGAATTTAACATATTGCTGTTTAAAATAAGCAAACACTTAATATCCATATGTTCTATTTGTAATAAAGAAAATTAAACAAGTGTGTATAAACTTACGTGTGCACTTGATATTATATTCTTTGGCGTAACAAGATAAAAAACTTTTTTTTTAATAAATAATACATAACGTCAACTAACCTGAAATTCTACAAACGTACTTAAAGTTATATTTAACAACTAGTTTTGTCACTTATCATCACTGTAAATGATTATTAAATTAATAAATTGTTTATGTCATGACAATTGCTTTAAAATATTATGGCGAAAGGTCATATATTTTTCGTATTCTAATGTAAAAATGTCTTGTTGGTCGGCAACGCCTACATTTTAAAAATATTTTTAAATATACAGAATGATCCAAAAGAGAGTAGTAAACTAAAGTTAAACTGTTTATTATAAAATACCCTGTATTTGATGACATTTTAAATTGTCCTTAAAAATGAAATAAACACTTTTTTAAAAAAAATTAAACCTCCTTTAAAAAAAATGCCCTAAAAAGCCAGAAATAAAATCTTTATAAAACCCCCGACATTCGACGGGAGGACTTCCTGGTCACATTACCTGAAACAAATTGACGCAGTGGCCAGAGCGAATGGATGGTCACCCCAGGAGAAGGCATTGTTCCTAACCATGGCTCTGCGAGGCGAGGCTTTAGACGTCCTGCATGTATTGACACCGGATGAGGTTGACAATTTTGAGCTATTGGTGAATCATCTAGAGATGCGTTATGGTCAAAGTCATCTACAACCGGTATACCAAGTGCAGTTGAAAAGCCGGAAGCAGAAAAATGGAGAAACTATCCAGAAGTTCGAGGCAGAAGTGGAAAAAATGGTACGGTTTGCGTATCCAAATGCAGCGGAAGATTTTCTGGAGTGCCTGGCGATCCAAACCTTTACCGATGGTCTTTGAGACGCCAAATTGCAACGGGCTGTACGGTTGGCGAGGCCAAGATCTCTTGTAAACGCCTTGACCATTGCCCTGGAGTTCGATACGGTGACGGAGGCCTCACATGAAACTGCTTGACTAATGGAAGACACTGGTAACTTCGACCATGCCGTTTATGCCGTCAGCGACCTCGAAGCGGCAGTGGAGAGGGTAATGAAGTTTTCTTCAAAAAGAAGGTGCCCAGTGAGGTGCTGGAACTGTGGAGAACTAGGCAACATAAAAAATACTTGCCCCCATTGTACCCAAGTGGAGCCGAATGAGGAAAAACTCGCCGTAGTTAAGGTTGTGCCAGAAGACGAGAGCTCTATGCTGGAGGAGCAACAAGAAAACGATCCCGTTCTGAGAAAGATTCGGGAGTGGAAGAGAATGGACCGTCGTCTGTTGGGAAGAGAGATATCCTCATTCTCTCCTGCTTTAAAAGCATACTGGTCCCAATGGAACTCTTTAATTTTGGACGGTGGGCTCGTTTAAAGACTTGTAGAAAATTCCGAGGGCACAGAAACAAGGAAACAAATAGTGGTCCCAAGAAATGCTGTACCAGAAATTTTAAAACAGATGCATAATGATAGTTCTGGAGGACATCTGGGTATCACGAAAACGCTGCAAAAGATCCGAGATAGATTTTACTGGGTAAATTGCAGTAATGATGTTAAAGATTGGTGTCGTAAATGCACTACATGTGCTGCCAGTAACGGTCCGCACTGAAAACCGAAGGCGGAAATCCAGCAATACCTGGTTGGAAGTCCTTTTAAAAGAATCGTAGTCGATGTATTGGGGCCACTTCCACAGAGCGATGTAGGAAACAAGTACATCTTTGTTGTCATGGACTACTTCACTAAATGGGTTGAAGCCTATGCAGTTCCCAATCAGGAAGCCACCACTTTAGCAGATATATTGGTTGAAGAATTCGTAAGACGATTTGGGGTACCACGAGAATTACATTCAGACCAAGGGAGAAATTTTGAGAGCAAGCTGTTTCAAAAAGTTTGCCAAAGATTAGGCATCCACAAAACGAGAACCACAGCAATGCACCCTCAGTCTGATGGAATGGTGGAACGAATGAACCGGACTATAACCAACTATCTGTCGTTTGGCCATTAACGAATCAACTGGCCAAACGCCTGCGAAGGTCCTGTTCGGTAGAGAAATGAGGCTACCATGTGACTTGGTGTTTGGTTGTAAACCTGGTGAAGAAATGGCCCGTGAACAATATGTCGCCGATCTTCAGAATCGAATGGAGAATATACACAACCTGGTGCGTGAAAAACTTTAATTATCTAGTGATCGGATGAAGAGGTACTATGACACGCGGACAATGGAAAAGAGTTACCAAGTTGGAGATTTAGTCTGGCTCTATAACCCCCGACGGCGTCGAGGTATTTGTCCCAAATTACAGAAGAACTAGGAAGGTCCATAAACCATCAAGAAGAAGATTAACGATGTCATTTATCAGATCGTGAAAATTCCCAGAGGGAAACCCGTCGTGGTCCATCATAATCGTTTGGCGCCTTACCAAGGAAACCACAGTGGAGATGCGCAGCAACTCCAAGAAGATGGTTTGGCTGGCTCAGGGAGTGTGCGGGATTCCGATGTAGGAAATAACATTCCAGAAGGAATAAATCTAAGGAGGGGCAGTGTTTACTTAAACTATAATAACAAAATCAGAAGCCTTTAGGACCACACTATTGCGAAAAGAAGGAGAAAAAGCTTTTACTGTCAATGTAAAACCAAAACCACAAGCAAATGAAGACATAAAGAGATTTCTTTTTTAAAAAATTTCAAACATCCAACTTTCATGATGTTGTAGTGAAAGCAGATAAGAAGCAGATCAAAAGCAACACCAAATTGACAAAGAAGCGTCAAATAGGTGGCTTTCTAAAGGCTCGTTGTTCTCTTAGCTGGAAAGGTTTATTATTGCGATTCAGGATCAGGTCATTAATATAAACAATTGTGTGCGGTAATTGGTCAATAAATTTGGATTACTTAAAACTTATTATAAGTAGCATTCTCAGGCAGTTCTTGAGAATGCTCTAATACGATATGCATGTTATCACCAAAACACAGGTGAAGCATAATCAGCCAGAAATTGTGGTGCTGGATAAAAAGACTAACTTAGTTTGTGTAATCGATGTGCTGTGTTTCTTAACATGAAAATATTGAGCTTAAACCTATTTGCGTTTACGCTTAGAATAGGTGAATATTATCACCATTTGCTATGTAATTCTTTTTTATAAAATAATAATAATAATTATTATTATTATATCAATACAAAAGTAAAATTCAGTAAATAATTATTTACAATGCATTAATAAAAACTGTATGAAAATAATTAATGAAAAGTTATTTAAACATTTTTAATTTTCGTTCCCACAATTAAATATAAATATCGGACCAAACTCAGTAATAAATTTGTTTATGTTTACAACTTGTGAGCCTTCTACCTGATGAACTTATTATTTTTATTGTTACATTAAATTTGAAATTAAAATTTATAAATATAATATTTAAAATGTTTTTTTTATTTATGTTTTTTGTTATGTATAAGATGCAGGTCACATTCAGGTTTTGCTTTACCTAGCTATGCAGTGCGAAATAAAAACGATTCCCACATATGTAGGAATTGTTAAAAATTTATAACATAAAATTTTCACAAAAAATGGGATTTTGTCCTAAAAAATAAATTGTGTTTTTGTTTTTTGTCAGGTTATCATTGAACAAGACAGGGAAAAAACAAAACCAAATGCACAATAGAAAATTGTTTCAAATTTCATACTAAAAGTCTAAATTTAAATAAAATCTTAAAAAAGGACAGAAGCCAAAGTAAACATAGTTGATCATAATGCAACTTGTAAAAATTCAGTTATAACTTATGTTTTAAATGATAATCATGTGCGTGATTTTAAGATGTTTTTTTTGCTATTTTTAATTTCAAATATGGGTTTTTAAAGACCAACTAAAAATTTAGATCGTCAAATATCTCAGTTTAGTAATAAATCAATCAAATCTGGGATAGAGAATTTGCATCTACGCTAATTTAAAACATAATGTTGAATTTATACAATCGCTAATAACAAAACAAGTAAAGCAAATCGTGTTGCTAAACAAGAAAATATTATTCATCAAACTGTAAACCGGGACAGAAGCAAGAGAACTTAGACAATTTAACAAAAAACATCGTTGATTTTCGATTTATTAAAAAACAACGAAGTATCTACATATTAATTTTGGAAACTGTAAGAAAAATTTTATTAGAATCCGGTTTTAAACATAAAAATATTGGATACACGAATAGTTAATAAAGAGTACAGTTAACATTAAAAAATATTATTAAATTAAAATTAAGAAAACTCTTAAGCCTAATAATAATCACAATTAATAAAAAGAACTTTTTATAGTAGAAAGTTTTTTTACTGATTTATAGGTCACATTACTAAATTAATAAATTATTTTGTTACTTGAATTTGTATATTATGTAAGAATTTTGTAATCGATTTAAAATTCATGTCAACGCGAAATTGTGTCAAAATCCCTATGTATATAACTAAACACACTTAAAACATGCATTGACATCCAGTTCTTAGCTATCTTGAAAATTTCAGAGCTCTAGGTGGTCGGGAAACAGGTTTAAATTCGCTTACAAAATTCCACCCGGAATGACAATGAGAAAGACAAAAAAAAAGAACCCGACGAAAATAAAAAAAAAACTTTCTATTTTTCCATATAAAATTTGGAATTTCTTGAAATTGTATTAAAATCTTTAAAAAATGCTTTATGTCATTCTGTTCAACAACCTCCGTATAACAGCATTTTCAATTGTACACAATTATTTTGAACTAGTACCTATTAAACGTAATCTTAAAAATATAACACTGCACACAAATAGTGTAAGTAAGTTTAACCCGCATAACCAAAATTCTCCCAGAAAACTATTTTGTAACAAATTTTAATTACAGTTTCGGCTGACCTAAAGTTGGTAATTAATTTACCGGTACACAAACATGAATTTTTGTTAAAATTTGACAGTTGACATTAGACATTTAACAGTTGACAGTTGATTTTTCTGATATGAGTTTTTAACATTTCTCTCTCCAAGTTAAGCGGTGTGGCCACTGTCAAGGCTATTAAGTCTCATTAAGAGGGCAGTGCTGAACAAGGTTGTCTAATCATATTCTTGACATAATGGGTGGTCACAATAGATCTGCAATGGTCGCAGTGATACAGGCTAACAGCCAACCCAATAAACATCTAATCTAAATCTAAACATTTCTCTCACATTTAAAACGGCTGGCTTATGGTCTAAGGTTTATAGGTTATACATAAAATTTATGCTTGCGCTAAAACCATTTTTTGTTTTTTTTTTAATAAAACATCAAAGTTTCGCTATTTCTTACTGTTTTTTGCACTGTACTTGAAGCTGGTATGTGTACCCTACACTGACTTAAAATTCGGGTATTATTCGGTGTACCTACAGAAAACTTTTTTGTGTGCCGCTGACTCAATCACCAACTTTAGATAATATCGTTTTACAAAATATAAGCAAGTTCGTAACCCTTAAATAAATAATTTCATAAAAGATTTTTGAGAATATAATGACTTCAGGTATAAAAATTTAGGTAAATTAAAAAACTTGTTTGATTTAATAGTACATCTTCGACAAATGTTAAAGTAAAGATACGAATTTGTTGTTTAGAATTAAAACTAGCTTATATACTGTTTTAAGTATTGTTTTTAATAAACTTACACATACTTTATGAGTATCGAGAAAAATTCAGATGAAAAATTAATTTGGATGTTTTCAGATAACAAATTATTATAGGTATACCATAGTAAATTATTTTAAGCAGAAAGACTTACTTAATGTTGTAGATGTTTAAAAATAATTACATAAAAAGTTAAGTTTTGTTTTTTTAAATTTGCCCTTAAAGCTGCTTATTTTACTGGAAAGGATTATTGAAAAACTTCTAACCAATACCAAACTGTAATTTTTCATACTTTTCGTTTTTATTACATTCAACATAGTATTGGAGGGCTGCCAACAATAGTTACTGCCAAATTTTCTGTTAAATTCTTTGCATTTGCTGTCGACACTTCTAATAAAAAACGTTATGAACATGACTAGCATATAGAGTTAAATAGAAAGCGAAATTAAAAATATTGCTATACCACACAAAGTCCACTTTTATACAAATAATAATACAAATAAGAGTATGACCAATATTTGTAGACCTTTTAAAAACCATTTACAAACTGAACAATATAAATCAATTTGATTTTTTTTATAATATAAACCTCGTTTTATTAAAATGCGCAAGTTCGTTACTGCGAAATTATTTTTTATTTATGTGAAAGTAATAGTAAAAAACACGTTTAACCCTAAATGTAAAAAATGATGTTATTATTCAATTTAAAATTCAATGTTATAGTAGTTTACGTAAGGCACTATAAACATAGGTATTATCGTCAGCCATGTTTTGTCCAATGTCAACCACAAAACAGAGATATTAGAACAGATGTGTTGATGCCTAATATAAAGTTGGCAACAAGTTCTAACATCAGCGCACCATGTTTAAACTTTACTTTTACATCCTTTTTGTGCTTAAAGTACCTTAAGTTTATTTTAATCTAAAACCACTAGTACTTACTCTGTCACTATACCGTTATAAGTACCTTTTCGCTTTTCGAGATACCAGCTGGTTTAGTTCCCATTTTCACCACTACAAAATACGATTGCACGTCTCTTTAATTTGTCTATGATCTGACACGTAAGTTGAGTGACATTGGAAAAATAATGGCTGATGATAATACCTATATCTATAGAGCCTTAGTTTACGTAACAAATCCCGAAAGTGATCTTTTACTGGACAAGTAGGCAAACGGGATGAAACAAAGACGATTTCTGAACGGGCGAAGATAGCCCTTACTTCGCTCGGGCAGTCAACTCTCGCCCTAGTTAGAAATCTTCTTGTTTTACTACTAGCCACACACTTTATTTTTTATATCACATGCATTAAAACAGCAAGTTTTGTTTTCTGTAGCCAGTTGAAGTAAGACTTTTTCAGACAAATAGTGTAGTAATATCTTGAAAACGATTTGACGACAGCTGTCAGACGATTATGATTTTATTCGCTTTTGTTTGTTACAAATGCGATTCTGATAGACTTGAAATAAAGACATAAATAATAAATAAATGAATTTGCCGGGAAGAAATAACGTTGTTTGTCCCCTAGGGCAGAAAATAATGTCAGTTTCTGACTGACAGTTGCATTGCACTGAAATTGTCTTGTTTCGACTGACAAAACAGGGATCAAAACAAGCTGCTTCAATGCATGTTGTAGCATTTTTTATTTTTGTTTTATCGAATTTAATATTTCACACTATCCCTAACGTCTAGACAACCCTATTTACATACCGTAATTCGATTTCAAGAAAAAATTCTATATTATCGACCAAGTATCGAACGGAAACAGGGTGGGGGTTGAACAAGACGGAAGCCAGTACAAAGAGTAAGATTGGAGAAAGGTGAATGCGTAAACGCGATCGAAATTTCCAAAAATCTAAAAATATCTTTATGGAAATAGAGTAATCGTGGTACTTTTTAGCCGAATTTCATAAGAATTAATTATAGTACCTACCAAAATAATTAGTTTAATAATTTATTACCGATGTCTCGAAATATTATAGTGAAACTCTTACCGTTGTGTTAACTTTCCAGCCACGCTTTCATGTAAGCACAATACCTACTAATACTTACCAATACTACCAAATTGTTAGTCCTTTAATACAATATTATTTTAGACTTTCATAAATTTATCGGTGTGTGGTATTAGTCACCAACACAACATTTTTTTGGTATCAGATACAGTGGAAACAGAGTACCATTAGTTTCTTTTTTTTCTATTATCTACTTAGTAGATAAATGTGTGATATAATATAACTCGACCACATAGACTATCGTTTACCGCCGCATTTTTTTAGTCCATCTAAATATACATATTTTTTGTTTTTACCGTTAGTGAACATTTTACCTTTTCATTTGTGAGTGCGGAAAAAATTCAAATGTATTAATTTTAGTTTTTATGTATGAATACTATTTTAAGCTATGGTTATATTTCGATAACTCGAGTTTTTCAATAACACATCTTTATAATCCTGAAATTTTATCATTTTTCAGTTTAACTTAACTTAAATATTTTCTTTAGATTTTAATAACAGGATTAGTTGATGATATCCTATAAAAGGATTAAGTATACCATCTTATGCACATATTTTAGGTACTATAACACCATGAAAAGTGTTATTGCGTATTTTGTTTTCGTATTATAACCAACTTAAGTTTTCTCTTGATTAGTTATCACTAATCTTTGTCCTCTTTACCATTTTTTTTTAAATTATTTTTTTTCTTTTTAATTACCTATTTACTCAATAAATATTGGTATTGTTAAATTTTATTTCGATTTTTTATAATATCTTACCGATACCTGTTTTTCGAATAATATAAAAATATCATAACTGAACCAAATACTGAAGTTAAGAATATAAGATACCGATGGTAAGTAAGTTTTGTTTTTTATTATGTTATAAATAGTAAGGCTCAGCTCTCTAACCTCTTTTATTTAATATTACCGTTAAGTCAATATACTAAATTATTTACATCTAGGTTTCTTAACATTTAATCCTTTTATAAAAAAAAATTAAGTCTCTTGTGTTTAACATCTTAAGTATTTTAGTGTCTCTCCCCTATTGCTCCCGAACCTACGACTCGCTCTCCTACTACACCCTGAGTGCCGTTCGCCATTTATTTGCCGAGAATTTCCAAACAACATCCAATCGAGCAGCAATAATCATCAGATAAAATTCGAGGTTACAATGTGATATGAAAATTAGATTACTGTCACGTATTAAATGACACTTTATAAAAATGTAACCTCGAACGAATAACATACAATACAGAAATCACATTTATTAGCACACAGGGTTAGATTGCTTTTTGTAAATTGCAGGTTTATTTATGCTACTAAAAGTACTAATTTCTGGCCGGTTTAAAAAAAATTGGATTATTGTTACGTATTAAATGACACTTTATAAAAATTTAACCTCAAACGAAAAACATACAATATAGAAATCATATTATTTAACACACAGGGTTAGATTGCTTTTTGTGAATTGCAGGTTTATTTATGCTATATACCATTTCATCGTTTTTTGGCCGATTTAATATTATAAACCACCGAAATAAGATTAAACTGTCATTCAATTTACCAATGGCGGAGAAAAATATATTTTCTTCATTAAAATTAATTATTTTGATTGAATTGGCTAGATGGATATCCACATCTAAATGTTAAATAAATGTTATATGTTTGTGCGCGCATCAAATGAAAACTACTGATCCGATTCAAATGCGGTTTCCACATATATATTTGTATTCTTTTAACTTAACATCTGGTGTATAAAACTTTTTCCCCCCCACCCCTTTAAGGGGGTGTGGAAAGAATTTGTTATACAAAAATCAACACGCCACGCGAACGACGTCGCGGGTACATCGAAATAGAACCCAAAAATGTGGTTAGATTTTTTTGTCTGTCTTTCTGTATGTTTTTGCGCGCATCACATGAATACTACGGATCCGATTCGAATGCGGTTTTCACAGAAAATTTTGTCTTCTTTCAACTTAACATCTGGTGTATAAAAATTTCTCTCCCATTTCTTAAATGAGGTAGGGTAAGAAATTTGTATACAACAATCACACGCCACGCGAACGACATTGCGGGTACCTACAACTAGTCTATACATATAATAAAACTGTAGAAATGTACATGTTTGTGCGCGCATTACATGAAAACTACTGATCCTATTCGAATGCGGTTTTCAAAGACGTATTTGTCTTCTTTCAACTTAACATCTAGTGTATAAAAAATTCTTCCCCCACTCCTTTAACGGGGTGAGGAAAGAAATTTTTATACAAAAATCAACACGCCACGCGAACGACGTCGCGGGTACATCCAAATAGAACCCAAACATGTGGTTAGGTTTTTTGTCTCTCTGTCTTTATGTTTGTGCGCGCATCACATGAAAACTACTGATCCGATTCGAATGCGGTTTTCACAGATGTATTTGTCTTCTTTCAACTTAACATCTGGTGTATAAAAATTTCTCTCCCATTCCTTAAATGGGGTGGGTAAGAAATTTTATACAACAATCACACGCCACGCGAACGACGTTGCGAGTACAATTAGTAGATATTTATATAATCCAAAATAAATTAAAATTTAGGAAAGTTTATTATTACATTATAAGATCGCAACAAGAATATAAACATCAATAATGAGAATAACATTAAAACAGAAAAACAAATCAACACATATTATTAAACAGAAAATTATTATATGTTCACTTAAAAAATGAAAATCAGTTGTAGTCTTCGCTGGATCATGCAACGTCATCTGAACTGTTTGCTAGATATATAACTAGTGTCGTCTCTTCGTCGTATGCAATAAGCTTTGCCCAATCATCTTGGATCAATTTTCAGTGTGATTTACGTAATTAGCCCAAACTTCAGGTGTCACTCTACTTGGAGCATCGTTCCATACTTTTTTAACTGCTATATCTCCACGTCCATTTTCTCCAATGTGACAATCATAGTCCTGTTTGCAAATTCCTGAGACCAACTCTATCGGATTATACTGGCAGAGATATGGAGGTAGCCGTAATACCTGATTTCCATGTTCTTGGAGTATTTCAGTCTATAACTTACTTTACGTTTTGTGGCTTGTTCAAATGACAAAGATTAAACTGTCATTCAATTTACCAATGGCGGAGAAAAATATATTTTCTTCATTAAAATTAATTATTTTGATTGAATTGGCTAGATGGATATCCACATCTAAATGTTAAATAAATGTTATATGTTTGTGCGCGCATCAAATGAAAACTACTGATCCGATTCAAATGCGGTTTCCACATATATATTTGTATTCTTTTAACTTAACATCTGGTGTATAAAACTTTTTCCCCCCCACCCCTTTAAGGGGGTGTGGAAAGAATTTTTTATACAAAAATCAACACGTTACGCGAACGACGTCGCGGGTACATCGAAATAGAACCCAAAAATGTGGTTAGATTTTTTTGTCTGTCTTTCTGTATGTTTTTGCGCGCATCACATGAATACTACGGATCCGATTCGAATGCGGTTTTCACAGAAAATTTTGTCTTCTTTCAACTTAACATCTGGTGTATAAAAATTTCTCTCCCATTTCTTAAATGAGGTAGGGTAAGAAATTTGTATACAACAATCACACGCCACGCGAACGACATTGCGGGTACCTACAACTAGTCTATACATATAATAAAACTGTAGAAATGTACATGTTTGTGCGCGCATTACATGAAAACTACTGATCCTATTCGAATGCGGTTTTCAAAGACGTATTTGTCTTCTTTCAACTTAACATCTAGTGTATAAAAAATTCTTCCCCCACTCCTTTAACGGGGTGAGGAAAGAAATTTTTATACAAAAATCAACACGCCACGCGAACGACGTCGCGGGTACATCCAAATAGAACCCAAACATGTGGTTAGGTTTTTTGTCTCTCTGTCTTTATGTTTGTGCGCGCATCACATGAAAACTACTGATCCGATTCGAATGCGGTTTTCACAGATGTATTTGTCTTCTTTCAACTTAACATCTGGTGTATAAAAATTTCTCTCCCATTCCTTAAATGGGGTGGGTAAGAAATTTTATACAACAATCACACGCCACGCGAACGACGTTGCGAGTACAATTAGTAGATATTTATATAATCCAAAATAAATTAAAATTTAGGAAAGTTTATTATTACATTATAAGATCGCAACAAGAATATAAACATCAATAATGAGAATAACATTAAAACAGAAAAACAAATCAACACATATTATTAAACAGAAAATTATTATATGTTCACTTAAAAAATGAAAATCAGTTGTAGTCTTCGCTGGATCATGCAACGTCATCTGAACTGTTTGCTAGATATATAACTAGTGTCGTCTCTTCGTCGTATGCAATAAGCTTTGCCCAATCATCTTGGATCAATTTTCAGTGTGATTTACGTAATTAGCCCAAACTTCAGGTGTCACTCTACTTGGAGCATCGTTCCATACTTTTTTAACTGCTATATCTCCACGTCCATTTTTTCCAATGTGAAAATCATAGTCCTGTTTGCAAATTCCCGAGACCAACTCTATCGGATTATACTGGCAGAGATATGGAGGTAGCCGTAATACCTGACTCCCATGTTCTTGGAGTATTTCAGTCTATAACTTACTTTACGTTTTGTGGCTTGTTCAAATGACAAAGACTCAAAATTTCTGTTTTACAGAAGTCTTTTTCAAAATTAATATTTTTTGCTTGTAACCATTCCTGTAACTGAGCTTTTGTCCTAGAAGCTTGAGGCAACTTGGTATGAAGCATTATCCATTATAATTAACGACGGCTCCTCCAGCATTGGTATAAGATTTTACACACCCATTTTTAAAAGTTTTCTTATCCTTTGAATCATGGTAGTCTACACTCTTCAATTTAGTGGAAAATAAAATTCCAGCATCTTCAACAAACCCATTACTCGTTCCGGCAAACAATAAAGCGTTTACCAGTATTTCTGTGGCCTTTTCGGGTACTCTTTAGATTGGCATCTTGCTATGTACGTTTATACGCCCTTTCCAAATATATCCATGTATCGTCTAAAAAAACAAACTGAAGTGGGCTTGCATTTAAATAATTTTTCATATCGTGCATCAAGAAGTATAACCATTTGGAAACAATATTTGGCTTTTCGCAAAGGAGCCTTCTACTATTTTAAAGTTTGTACGAAAGTCCACGGTGTTTTAATAGGCGCCACAAACTTGTGTTAGAAGCGTTGTATATTTGCTTATTTTTTATTTCTTTATTAAGCAATGAAATTGTAACGTGTGGTCCTTTTATTTTCATATTATATACAGTGTTTCTAATTGCCCCTTTTACTGCATCTCCGACGTTTTTAGTTTATTATGTTACCCCGAGTGTTGTAATAACATCGTTAACAGATTTTTTATTATTTTTAATTTTTTTTTCTCGTAACACTACAAAGAATAGTTTTTAAAGCGTCCGCAACTCGCAGATACACTTGTGTTACCGGTAGTAAAGGTCCATCGTTTTCTTTCTAATTCTTAAAGTACTTTAACAAATTAAGAACAAATTGTCTATTTTCTCCAGAAATAGTATTTCCAGGTATTTTGGTGATTACACTAAGTCGAAAGTATATTTGTTATTTTTAGTATTATACAAACCCATTTGGTAAGTCGTGGGTAAAGCATAGTACTTCACTCAAGGGACAAATTGCATATTTAGCTCGTTTCTTTAGCCCCTTCGCTCGCAAGCTCGCTCATGGGCCAAACACACTCGCTGTAATATGCAATTTACTCCACTCTTAAAGTAATATACTATTAATCCCTTAACAACGAGCCGTACAAAACGGTTACTAGGAATTAAGTAAAGATTTCCGTATTGAATATTTTTTATCAACCGGTGAATCTAGATGCAGATACATAGGTGTTGAATTAAAAAACAAACGTTCTCATTTAAAATTTTAACTTGCATGTATCTGAGAGAGATATAACTCTAAATTTACTTCGAGTGTCGTTTCTGTCATCGGCCAAAAACGGTGAAATGGACCATACTAACATTTTTGACTCTTATGTACATATTATCTAGTTGTCTAGAAAAATGGCGCAATGTTTAATGGGTAATCTATCATATGAATTTAAACAAAAAGATTAAAGTTACCGGTACAGATGTTAAGTAACGCAAACACTTTTTTTAATTTTATGTTTTCGTCCAAATCTTTTAATTAGGAAAAGTTTGATTAACCAAAAAAATGTAGAAAATATTAAAATACTTTGTTTTTTATTAATTAACGATCTTTTTTGGAGTCAGAAATTTACTTAATAAGTGTAAAAATAAGAAAGGATTTTGATAAATTCTACCTCAAGAGGTTAAAATAGGGAATAAAACTTTTTATGAAACTTTGTCAATTTTAAACCGATCGCGTTAAGACTTTGCATGCATATAGGTAGTAGGTACTATGACGTAGGGAACGCCAAAGAAAAGATTTTGATAAATTCCGCCCCTAAGGGGATAAAATAGGGAATTAAAGTTTGTATAAATCTTCTTAGACTGATTAAACTGAAAGATTGGAGCTACTATAATAAAGACATCCGCTTAAATAGGATTTTGATAAATTCAACACCCATGGGGATAAAATAATTGTACTAGTTTAAACCTATTAGTACCAAATAAAACAAATAAACTAAGACGAACAAAATAATTTTTAGTTCTTAATGTTGACAATAGATAACGTAACTAGTATTTTATAACGCGCTATCGTTGTGTTTTTACTGAGTTACATATACCCGATGATGAGTGGCCGCTGTATCTTATAGTACATTTATACCTAAATGTTTCTATTTGACGATTTTGGCTGTTCTTTTTTATTTTGGATTGCATTTGCTTTGTTTCGGTTTCTAATCTAAATCTAATCTAAATAACCTGGCATGGTCTCTCTGCGGAGCCCCCTGTTTGTACACTGCTTCCTGTGGGAATATTGTGACCAGGTTCGGCACCAAGAGTCTTACATGCACCCGTACTTGCAGGACTCTAGTTTGTTCAGCTGCAAATCAGCATCCCGCTGATCCCCAGAAAGGCTAGAATCCATGTGTCCTAAATTCCTTAAGTTACTGTTGCCACAGGGCTGTTCCCTTTATAAGAGATTTGAGTCCTGTGACTAGCTCCTCAAAGTGGTGATAGGATTCGGGATTCGTGTCGCCGAAGATGAGGAACCGTTTATAGTCCAAGGCCCCACACTTGAATAGAATGTGAGTTGCCGTCTCATCGTCCATTTCACACAGTCGGCACAAGGTGGGTTCCTGTCTCAGAATCCCCATCCTCCGAAGGTGTAGTCTGAATGGTCCATGCCCGGTGAGCAGGCCCACTAGTACTCTGATCTGACTCCTGCCAAGATCCAGTATGTCAGACGTGAGTTTTTTGGAGTATCCTTTGAGCATCAGCTTCGAGTGCCTTAGCTCTACAGTGTTACTCCAGTGTTTGGTCGACTCTTCCCAGACCCAGTTCCTGACTTTGGTCCTTACCCAGGCTCTAGGCAGTCCCAATACAGGTTCTGGACCAGTAAATCGTGTATCCGCTCCCTTCTTGGCCAGAAGATCCGCGGTTTCATTTTCTTCAAAACCTTTATGCCCTGGTATCCACTCCAAGAGGACACTGTTATGTCTAGCCAGTTCATTGAGGTTTTGTATGCACTCCCAGATCAGCTTGGAGTTAACCCGGAATTGTTTGAAGGCCAGCAGTGCAGCCTGGCTGTCTGAGAAGAAAGTTATCCTCTCCCCTCTCCAGCCTCGACCTCGGGCATGGTCGGCAGCCTTTAGTAAGGCGTATACCTTAGCCTGGTACACGGTTGACTCCGCTCCCAAGCTGAAGTGCTGCCTAAGGTTGCGTGGACGACAAACCCCTGCACCGGTTCCTTCTGACGTGCGAGATCCGTCAGTAAAATACTTGATCCCTGCGTCGTCAAATATTCTTTGAGAGCCGTCCACAGTCCACTCAGCTCTGTCTCTCAGCCGGACCTGGTATCGACTCTCAAAGTTGTAACAGGGGATCATCTGGTTAGTCGGCAAGACTGTCAACAGGACCTGACAATCTCCAGTGAACAGTGTGCGATGACGATGCAAACCATCAACATCGCACCCGTTAACTTTCAGCCTGTAAGCTCCCGACATCGCCTCCCCTTTAATGTAAACATTGAGAGGTGGCAAACCCAGGATCACTTCCAGTCCGCTGTAGGTGCTGTCCTCATGGCCCCAGAGATCTGCAGGCATGCAAGCCTCTGAAGCGAGTCCAGTTTCCTCTGAACAGTTGATTGCTCAACCTTGTTCCACCATACGCATGATCCGTAGGAGACTATGGGTCTGACAACCGCCAGGTATATCCATCGGACGACCTTGGGTGAGAGTCCCCACGTCTTCCCCACAGACCGCCTAAGCATGATTAGAACACGCCTAGACTTGTCTATAGTGTATTCTAAATGCCGATTCCAGGTAAGTCTCTTGTCCAGATGGACGCCTAGGAACTTTACCTCCTCGGCAATTGTTATTCTTTTACCGAAGATTCTGGGTGGCGTTAAGCCTGCCAGCTTATACCTGCGTGTGAAAGGTACGACTACTGTTTTGGCAGGGTTGACCGTAAGATGTCGACTCCTGCACCAGCGTTCCACTCTTGACAGAGCTCCATTGAGCAGCTCCGTTATAGTGGTCACACAAAAGCCTCGGACCAAGATAACGAAATCGTCAGCGTAGGCCTGGGCATGTATTCCCGACTCGTTGAGCTCCCGAAGCAGAGGGTCAGACGCGAGGTTCCACAACCGAGGAGAGATAACTCCCCCCTGCGGGCAGCTCCTAGTGGCCAACACCTCCCTCGAGGCGCCAAACAAGTCGGCAGTGATGAGTCGCCCTCTCAGAAAGGTCTCTATCCACCCAGTGGTGGTAGAGTCTAACCCTCCAAGGGAACCGACTATGGCATCGATAGAAGTGTTATCAAAGGCACCCTGGACATCTAGGAAGACGGCCAGAGCCACTTCTTTTCGATCCAGCGCTGATTCTATCTTGTCAACCAAGACGCGCAGCGCGGTTTCTGTGGATTTCCCTGGCTGATAGGCATAGTGGTGCCAATAAAGTGGGGACCTGATAATCAGTTCCTCACTCACACGACGATCCACCAGCCTTTCCAGGGTTTTCACAATGAAAGAAGAGAGACTAATGGGTCGATACGCCTTAGGTTGGTCGAAGTTTTTCCGACCAGCCTTAGGTATGAAGACGACCCGCACCTTCCTCCAAGTGTACGGAATGTATCTGTGAGCCAAACTTGATCTAAACAGTCTGCACAGTGTTGGTATCAGGAGATCCAACCCATTCTGCAGAAAAGCTGCATAGACTCCGTCTGGACCAGGTGATTTGAAAGAGGAGAAGCTGCCTACGGCCCACCGTATCCTGTCCACCGTGACGACAGCCTTGGCCACCTCCCAGTCCCCTCTGTCCGGTCTTCTGACATGAAGTTCCGGAGTTGGGTAGGGAGGCGGGCCATCGGCCACATCTAGGCAGCCCAGAAAGTGAGTTTTCAGCAGCAATTCAATTGTTTCTTCTCCTGTTTTGGTATACGTCCCATCCGGCTTAAGCAAATTGCCCACCTTCATGGTTACGTCTTTAGAAAGGGCTTTCTGAAGTCTGGCACCTGCGCTGACATCCTCGACCTCAGCGCAGTACCTCCTCCAGGATTCCCTCTTTGACTTCCGAAGTTCTCTGTTGTAGGCCGTGAGAGCTGTGTGGTAGGTTTCCCAACAACCACCACTACCGTCCCTCTTGGCTCTGTTCCAGAGTCTTCGGGTTTCTCTGCGAAGCCGTTCTAGCCGCCTATTCCACCAGGGAGGTTGCTGCGAACTGGCCTTCTAAGTGAGAGGACAGCTCACTTCGTAAGCCAAGAGTAAGGCATCTTGCAATCGCTGTGCCTCCTCTTCTAGGTCCTGTGGTTTCCTGGGATTCACACTCCGGTCTCCAAGGGCACTACCTAGTTCCTCTTGAAAGAGTTCCCAGTCCATGCGCCTCGGGTTCCTGAAGTAGTGTGGCTCCCGGTAGTCATCGAGGAAGTCGTAAAGAATGTATCTATGATCAGACATAGACTCTGATTGTTTCGGTTTAGTAGTTATGGTGGTGGACTCTGTTTTGTATTTGGTATTTGATTTGTTTTCGTTTGGTTTAAGTATGGGTTTTGTCGGTTAGATTTTTTTAAAATGGCTTAAGAAAATCTGAGCGTTAATGGTAAAGTTAAAGAATATACTCTCGTCCCTATTGATGGTGACGGTGCATGTTTGTTTCGTGCTCTCTCCTATTTAATGTACGGCACACAAGATAAACCGATGGAGATGCGTTCAGAAGCAAGTTTTTAATTATGACCCACGACAGAAATTGTGATAACTGCTTTATACATGACGAATATTTTGCTGATATGATAAAAAATGCTACTTAGGCCATGCGCGTACTTTATAACGGTACGAGAATGCAAGTGAAAGCGTAACATCGCAATATAGTGGAAAGGGAAACTGTATTTATACCCAGTTATTTATAACAGGCACTTCTTTTTGAACAAAATTACCCTTTACATTTGATTTCAACCAATCTTTAAGGAGTGCTTATAGTTTTAAAATAATAATGGTGTCATACAATGCGCGCATTAATGTGCGGAGTATGTGGAGCGGTGAGGCGGTGGCACGCTGCTGCTGGCCGACATGATACTGTGGATAGACGCATAAAGTCTTGAAAACTGGAGGATTAATTTGTTTTATTACGTAGTGGTGTACAAAGAAAGGATTTTTTTAAATTCCACTTCTAAGTGTTTAAAATAGGGATTGAAGGTTTGAATGAAACTCGGTGGCAAAAAACTAAAGTCCACGCGAATGAGGTCGCGGGCTGCCGCTAGTTATTTATTAAATGGTAAAAAACAGGATATTCCTTTTTTTTAAATAACTAAAATTAAAAAAAATCTAACATAAAAAAAGTGGACAAAATTTGGTAAAGATTGTCTTAATTAACACAAAGAAAGTGGCTTATTGTGCGTTTAAGGATGTAGAGGGAGTATTCAACAATACCCCAATTAATTCTATTAGCTCTGCCTAAATAGATAAAGAACCTACAATTTTCAAATGGATAGGAGTTTAGTTACTTACCTTGTGGTTTAGTTAACCTCTTTAAAGAAGTTTTATCGCCTACTCTGGACAATGGTCACCTTTTACCTTTAACGACTTTAATATTTATTTTTTTTAATCTTTATTTTTAATCTTTAGATATTTTTATTTTATATAGCAATACAATAAATAAACAATAAATATTGTACCTGATCGTATTTTACTTAAAATCTAAGAATAAAGACTTTACTATTGTACCATAAGTAGGGATAGTCCGGATAGTTGACTATTATTGAACAAATTTATATTTAAATAAATACAAAATGAAAGTTTTTTTTTTTGCTTAGTGGACGATGCTGGAAGCAAGCAGAGAAGACTATAATATGTTGAATAAAGATATGTTTTCGTGTCGGTATATATTTTCTTTGTAAACAGTGGTATATTATTAAATTCTATAAAACGATCTGGAAGTAAATTATATATTTTGGGGCCTGCAAAAAGAATAAATCTCTGCGTATGAGAGAGTTTCATTCTTGGAACCGTCAGAGCACCTGCCAAACGATTTTTTGTATCATAAGATTAGTTAGCTGTTGACCGCAATGAAAGATGTCTGTGTATATAAGTGACAGCTTTAAGATAATAAAGACTTCTGATGTGCAACAGTCTTGCCTCCGCGAAGAGCCGATCCGTTCGGAATCTCCGGGACTTAAATAAAAGGACTTGAAGAACATATTTCTGTATAATTTGGAGTGGCTGTAATACTAAGTCATAACCACCACCCCACGCTATAATGCTGTACGATAGGACAGACTCAGCAAACGACCTATAAATCATTACCAATAAATGTTTTTGAGAAAGTGATCGGATGTTATAGAAGAGATTAACAAGACTTTTTAATTTCTTTTTCAGCATCTCCATGTGCTTTTCTCAACGCAAAGAGCTGTCTATAATTACTCCCAAATATTTAATCCCATTAACCCTTTCCACACGATCAGAACACAAACAATTATCAAGGGTAATATAACAAGACCTTGATTATAGTCGGCTATTTTTGTGGTATCTAGATTTCAAGAATATTTTAGTATCAATTTGTTGAGACATAATTTGACATTAATAATCTGATTAAAGCCCAAAAGCTTTAGCTCGAAGGCTTTAATCTTTGATTATTAATGTCAAATTATGTCAAAACAAATTGCAAAATACTCGAGAAATTTAGCAACAACAAAAATAGCAGACTATTAATCAAGGTCGCGTTATATTTAGGAAGATTATTTCCTGAGAAGACAAATTTTTCACATTTATATTTGACGTGACTATTTCTCTAGTGCTATAGTCGCTGATATTGTTCTAGTGCAATAGTCGCTGATATTTAATTCTGATTGTTCCGATTTCAAAAAATTATGACATTCTATTGGTTAATTTGAATCGAAGGAAATAATCAATATTATAAAAACAGCTATTACTTAAAGATCCAGTGAACAGTCAACAAAAATGATCAATCTTTTATGTGAATTTGTAGCTAAATAGTTGCTAATTAGTGCCTGAATGACCAATTTTGTAGCTCGAACCAAATTCCCAATCAAGTTAGTGCTATTTTCACAATAAGCTAGCAGTAAAATCGCGAAAACGAGGTTAAATAAAATGACTAATATAATAGAATAAAAAAATCGACAGGACTTAGCGTCCGGATACTGGACACACTGCTGTTTTAAAAACACATCTTTGAAGCCATTAGAAACCAGCAACATAATTTACAATCAGTTAAAGACCACAAGAATCCCGCGTCAAGACAGCAGGCACTCTGGTGTCGTCTCCCGAGTCCTGTCGATATATTGATAAAAGGGTTCCACGAACCCAGGAGCTAGCTTAGGGCAATTTAAGGGTTACAGAGACCGGAACCATAAGCTTAATTTAATGACCGAAAAATAATTTAATAGAGACCGGAACCATAAGCTTAATTTAATGACCGAAAAATAATTTAATAGCTGGGCATTTATAGCTTAGTTGTTTAAGCGTTAAAAAAATGGATATTATAGATTTAAAAATAGATATATTTTAGCAGTTCGCAGAACACTAAAATTAAAATTTTTAATATATTGACTTTTTCCTAGCTTTTACCATTAATTTTAAACTACCTATTTGTTTGTTCCAGAATGTTTTCAACTTCCTTTTTTTTTAATTTTGGTCAATTAGTTGCAGTTTTACTCTTTCTCTAATTTTTGTTTAAAAGATTTTCTATATAAGTAGTCATTTAATTATACTTTTATTAGTGTACAACGTTTTTAGTTGAAACAAGAGAGATTTTAAACCTTCAATTATTATTATCTGTAGATTTAATAATAAAGATTCCGTAGATTCTCTGTTTTAATATTAGTCGCATTAATAACCAATTTAAAGTTGCACTCTAATAAAGGTTTATATAGTTTTTAACGGGAGACTTTGCTATTTGATTTAGAGAATTTTCTTATTATTTCGCTCAGTAGTATATTTTTTAAGTAACTTATAACCAATTTTTATTTACAATTTTGTTAAAATATATACAAAGAAATTGTACGAGGTTTTTTTACACTAAAACAAAGCTTTCAACAGTATGATTGGAAGACGTGTCGCGATAGAAAAATAGTTGCACCCACTTACAAGTAGGCCAACGTTTACTGCCTTTCCTTGCCTCTCTTATTCACTTATCTCACTTTCTAAAACATCTTCCTTTTTAAACGTTTTTTATTACACTTTTATGTTACCAGTATTACTTCTTGCATATTGCAAAGATTGGCTTGAATGCAGTTTTGATACCAACATTTTATGTTTGACTGTTAACGCATGTTGATTTTACTTAAACCGATTGTAGTGCCTGCGCCAGAAGTGGACTTTATGATTATAAGTTATTATCATGAAATCATAATGTATAACCCTTTTAAAACCCATTCAGTGAGATTTCCTTTGACGACCGGATAGTATAAAAGAAAAAAATCATATATATATATATATATATATATATATATATATATATATATATATATATATATATATATATATATATATATCCATGCGAGCGCTATTGACCTATTGACCGATAAAAAAAAGTGACGCGTTCGCCCATTTCTACACTTGAAACATGTCAATTTTAAGCCTTTCCATTTTTGGCATAATGTTTAAGAATTGCATGTTAAACACCATGGTCTGACATAAAAAAATTGAGCAAAATCTAAAAAAACGGGATTTTTTTATCAAAAAAAAAATTATAATTAATTTTACAAACATTGGGTTTAATATTAAAGATCAGTATTTATTAAAATTATCAGAATTGACTTATTAAATGTAGGTAATCAGTTCAATTTTTGTAGGGAGCGTTTATAAGATGTCTCTAATAGATCTTAAATGAGAAATCGTATTTTATTATGTATAATCAATCATATTTTAGTAATTACCCGTAAGTATTTAACTTTAGTAATTTTCATTGTGAAAAATTGTACAAAGATAAAAATTAAAGAAATAAAATCCTAATTTAGAATTATTTATATTTTAAAAATTAACTAATTATCTCTTTGTTATAATTCGTTATTAAATTTAATAATAACTACTTTTCAAGCTTGGATCTGTAATTTATTTTCATTTTTTTTGCGTTTGTAATACTAAAATTTTAAATTAGATTTTCACTCATTTTATTAATTTTCGTCATTTATATTTAAATTTTAAGATTAACTATATTTTTTTTTGTTATCTACCTATTTGTTAAGACAATTCTACTGCAAATGACAGTTTTACCATTGGATATTTACAACAACAGTAAATAAAAAACTCGAAAAGTGGTTGACCTTACAGGCCATCCTTGCAACTTCCCGCTAGTTTTAACCGCAAAGCTATTATAGTAACGTGACCTATTTTGACGTTTTTGACTTTTTTAGAAATGTTTAAAAAGCCATAACTTTTTAACGCGTTATTCGATTTGGATGTTTAAGATTGCATTCGACGCAGTCTTTTGAGACCTAAAAACGTTACTAGGAGTGCAAAATCGATTAGTACAAAATCTCTAAGTTATTGAAAAAAAAAACCTTTTTTGGAAATTTTTCGACAACGATATCTCACGAACGAATCAACCGATTTTAATTTGCAAAACGGCATTCGACGTGGTTTTTTAGACTTGAGATCTGATTAGGTTATGAAATCGATCAATGTAATGGTCAAAAAGATATGCCCAAAAAACATCATTTTTACCAATGGTTTTTTACGGTTATTTTAAAATTTCTCAAAATCTACCGGTTCGAATCGGTTCAATCTTACAGAAAATCTAAGCTTAGATGGAACTCTTTGGAACGCTTTTTATTTCATTCCGTTCGGTCAAGCCGTTCAAAAGTTATAAGAGGTTTACATACATCCACACACACACACACACACACACACACACACACACACACACACACACACACACACACACACACACACACACACACACACACACACACACACACACACACACACACACACACACACACACACACACACACACACACACACACACACACACACACACACACACACACACACACACACACACACACACACACACACACACACACACACACACACACACACACACACACACACACACACACACACACACACACACACACACACACACACACACACACACACACACACACACACACACACACACACACACACACACACACACACACACACACACACACACACACACACACACACACACACACACACACACACACACACACACACACACACACACACACACACACACACACACACACACACACACACACACACACACACACACACACACACACACACACACACACACACACACACACACACACACACACACACACACACACACACACACACACACACACACACACACACACACACACACACACACACACACACACACACACACACACACACACACACACACACACACACACACACACACACACACACACACACACACACACACACACACACACACACACACACACACACACACACACACACACACACACACACACACACACACACACACACACACACACACACACACACACACATCCACACATACATACAGACATACAGACACCCTCGTAAAAATAGTCAGGGGAGTTTTCAAATACCTCAAAACGTTGAGATCCGATAAAAACTCGATTTTCGAAAAACGGGGTAAAACCAATAACTTCCCGATTTAAAAAAATAATAATAATTTTTAGCGGGAATTTAAAAAAAATGAAAGGAATTAAAATTGGTAATTTGTGTATAAATTGTTATTATGTAAAAATTATTATTATTCTAAATTATATATCGTGGTGACTAATATAAACGGTAATACATGACAGACGCTTCGGAATATTATGGCAAAAAAGCATAGGATACCTACTGATCGTTTTCTAATGTAAGCGGATATGTTAATAAATTTGTCATGCGATAGGCTTATCAAATACAGGGTGTACATTTAACATAAATACGTTACTACAGTTTGAATGTGGTAATATCAGAATAAGATATTCTGAGCATTCTTTACAAAAATTTATAATAACAAATTACTGCGTAATAAGGACAACTGGTCTATCATAAGTACAAGAGCAGACGCATCCCTGATTCTTAGATTTGTAGATATTAATTATTCTCTATGATCTCACATTTTCAATAAAATTAAAAAATCAATACATCTATTCGCTGGGTGCGTAACCCAAGCGCCACCTACCGATACAACTTACGGTGGCTCTTTTGTGAAAATTTACATGCATTGGACGTCAAAAAGTTATTAAAAAAATTAAATAAACTTAATTTTTCTTTCAATGTAAAATGTAACAAACACAGAGTGTACTTTAAATTACAATTTTTTGTTGGGTCAGCGGAAAACAGTAAGTAAAATAAACAGAGTAACTAAAACAAGTATCAAGTGAATTAAGTTATAAGTAGTGTTAAAATCTATCAAGATGTTCATTTTTGAAAAATTAATGTTGAATGAAAAATCAGTATTAAATGTATAACAATCTGCAATTATATAAATGATAACGAATCGTTCTATTTACCTTCATTTTATATTTACGAATGAATGTTAATTTTTTATTTTCTTTATTTTATTTGTAATATAAAAAATTGAATTCGTATTAAGAATCAATTAAATTATTATGTACTTATTTTTCTTACAGGATGTACATATGTATAGGATATTATTTTATACAATTATGGGTTACAGTAACACTTACTTTTGCCTTTAAACAGCAGCTGTACATTTTTTTCGCTGATTTAATTTTTACTTGGCAACCAGGAACTTGTAAAATTTAAAATTGCTGTTTCTACCAGTATTTTTGCTATCGACTACACAACAACTTTTGTGACCAATTTTATTTTATTTATCTTATTAAACTGACACACGTGTTATTTTTATAGACTTATGTGATAAAGAGCCACCCTTAGTTCTGTATTGTCCGTAGCGAGCGCTGGCATCAGTTTTGTGTCCCCCACTATGACTTACGCACCCAGCGAATAGGGACTTTTATTAAAGTATCGTTTAATTAACCGACTTCAAAAAATGAAAGGTTATCAATTCGACCACACTTTTTTTTTTATGGATGTTACCGAATATCTCCGGTATTTATAATCTGATTTGAAATTTTTTTTTTGCATTTAAAAGAGTTTCCCATTGGTCCCATAGAAATTTGGTTATGGTTTGGTAATCAATGTGAAAGATATTCCAGGAAATACCACAAAAATTAACAGAATATGCTCGGCAGTTAAGTTAATATGTAAATAATGATGCATAACATAAAAACATAATAACTCGCGGGATACAGTCCCACTTTAACCAAATTAAAACAAGCGGGGGTTCTCAATTCGACCATAGTTTTTTTATGTTACCGAATATCTCCGCTATTTATAATCCGATCTAAAAAAATCGTTTTGCATTCAAAAGAATAGAGTAACCGTGTGATCCCATAAAAATTCGATTAAGGTCTGGTCGTCAATGTGGAAGATATTCCAAGAAACACCACAAAAATCAATAAAAAAGCTCTGCAGATAAGTTAAAAAGTTAATAATTTGCCCGTTACTGTCCCACTCTTAAGCCAAAGACCTATTCCCATAAGGAGAAGAAATGAGCATTTCATCAATTCTCTTGCTAACTGCGTGTTGGTGATTTTAGACAATTAAGTCCACATTTCATCACGATGTTTTCCACGTGCTTCGTGTTTCTAGGTGTAAGACAATTTACTTATGTCTCCAAAAAGTCACATTGGTACATGTCGGGATTGCTGGGGATTAAACTCAGTACCTCTTGCAGGCGTTTTGGAAGGTTTTGAAAATAGTACAACATGCATCAAGTAACAACTAAAAATGATAAAATAAAAATTAAAAAAAAAAAAAATTAAACCTCCTTTAAAAAAAATATCCTAAAGAGCAAGAAATAAAATCTTTATTCCTTAAAAAAATTAGAAACAATTAGGCATCTGATTTCGATTCCCTTGAAGTCGGCTCCAATGGCTAATTACCCTCTACTTTAATCTTAGCTATTAAATCTAGATTTCAAATGTTATTAACTCAAATCGTTTACAAAGATATAAACCATTGGAACCGACTTCAAGCAAATCGAAATCAGATGTCTAGTTGTTTCTAATTTTTTTATCGTCATTCGTACCTGGGCCGCCTCTCCGTTTCCTCGTCGTTCGACGTCTACATGGCCGGTTTCCCTCCTTTCTGCATTTTCGTCGCCGTGGTGGCTGATTTGGTTTCGGCGACAAGCTTCCAGTTCTTGTTGAAGCTTTCTTATTTCGGACTGCATTTGCTGGTTGATCTCCTCTCGGATGTTGGCCAATTGCTGGTCAAGTTGTCCACTTGCTGATTCAAGTTGACCACTTGCTGGTTTTGCTCGCCTCGCAAGTTGCACATTTCGGAGCGTAAATTCGATATTTGCTGGGGGAAGGAACTGGATAACTCTTCTGGTAGGGTAGACATCCGTTGTGATAGCTGGGACACCTCTTCGCGCTAGCTTCTTATCTGACTGGATAGCTCCTCTTGTTGGTTCGTCATTCGGTGTGATAGCTCCTCTTGTTGGCTCTTCATCTGACTGGATAGCTCATCTTGTTGGTTCGTCATTTGTTCTGATAGCTCCTCTTGCAGCCGGGAAAGTTGTTGAGTTTGTTCTTTTTGTAGTCGGGCAATTGCTTTCTGAACCGGGTCATCAAACTCCACAACGTCAGGGTCCATATTATTATCTAGGTAGTATTCACGGAGCCTTCTCAACAATACGAATTTGCTTCCAGTAGTTTCCAACTCTAATTCTTCGAGCTCTCTTCTGAGCTCAGCCACCAATAGTTCATTTATCTTTTTTCCAGGCATTCTTGTATCTTCACCCCACACCTGACACCAATATGAAACACTTATGGGGACTTTAACACAATTTTATTTACAAAATTGTTAAGATACACAGAACTCTGCTGGATAACGTCTAAACTGCTTGATAATACAATGAACTCTTGTTAATATTTGAACTTGAACTGACGTTAACTGCCCATACATCCCCTTATATACAACATTATTTAATCTAGTCAGCGTGTTTAGAACTTTCTAGAATCTTCTAGAAACATTATTTAATCTAGTCAGCGTGTTTAGAACTTTCTAGAATTTTCTAGAAACATTATTTAATCTAGTTAGTATGTTTAGAAGTTTCTAGAATAACAATCTTTCAAGTTAAGGTCCTTTTCTTTACGGTTATCCCGTTACAATATTTTGACTTTGAATTTATTTTGCGATGGTACGTACGTCAAATAAGTTTTACTTCAATCGCGCGTAAAGGTTACACGCACAGTGCTTTTTTGTGTGTCAGTGTTTTTAATTGCATATTTTAATACAATGAAAATAATCCCATCAAATTTAACTTTTTTAATTATCTTCCCTTTTCCTGGCAGGTGTCAACATTTATTGTTAAGTGCCTAATGCTTAAAAAATTTTTATCTTTTACATATTTATAGATTACATTATATTTCTGTACTTTATGTCCATGCTTGAATGTTAGCAGTTTTTTTTTTGTTTCTATCTATAAAAGATTTAGGAATAAAACCTGTTTTCTTTTATTTTACAAAAGGGTTTAGTTGCCAATTTTTAATTTTAAATAAGTCAAAATCTAACACCGAAAACTTTACGGTTTTTAAATAAAACAACAAAAAATCATTTTAATTTCCAAACCAAACAAGTCTGTTCTTACTTTTGAAGTTATAGTCAAGCAGAAGACGCGCTTGTTTGAGTTACTATTAGTATTGCTCGAAGAGAGCCGAAAGTAATTTTCGTTGTTAAAGTGTAACTTTTTCAATAAGTAAGTATTCAGCAGGTCGAGAACAAATCTCCTCAAACTTTAAACGCACTAACTTGACTTTATATATATATATATATATATATATATATATATATATATATATATATATATATATATATATATATATATATATATATATATATATTGTTATGATTCTCCTCTTTGGCTCCGGCTTCTAATGGGTTGGGTTCTTGTTTTCTATATACTTTTCTTTTATTTATTTTTTTATTTCAATTAAAAATTGAATTTCTAATTAAACTATTTATTATTTTAACTTTAACAATTCTTAAAAAATTCTAATCAATCAAAATTCAAAAATCAATAATCCCTCATCTCTATGGCCTTTCACCGCTTATATACATAAAAAAATAATAGTCACTGGTCTATGTCGTCATACTATACAGTAAGACATTTTATTTACACAATACACACAGTGATACCATAACAAATCCCCACAATTAAAAAAATTAAAATTTTCTCCAAAGACATATTTTAATTTTTTAAATTTACTTTTAATTTTTTTGTTTTATTATTTTTTTTATAACCTTTTTATTCTGTGTTCCTTTACATTTTGTTTTAAACAACTTATAACAGTTTTATTTATTTATTTTGTATTTTTTTTTCTCATCCGTGTCTGCCTGTAAGAGTGGTATCGATACCAACCGTGCTAAAGCGTACCATATGGCGATCAATGCGACAGCCTTAACACATATTTTAGGGTGGTTCAGACCGAGTATGACTTCCATTGCGCTGGTCGGTGCGCTTCGCATGGCTCCTGTTACGAGAAGGCATGCTGATCTTTGGATTTGGTTTAATTTTTTGATAGCTGTCGTTTGTTTTACTTTAGGCTACCACACGACAGCACCATACATTGAGAAACCGCAACATTAAAATTTTAAAAAAGCAGTTGTTAGATAACTCTTATCCTCCAAAGGATTTAAAAAAATTATTATATAACACATATTAGACAAAATCATAATCATCAAAATCAATTTAGTCCTCTTAAAAAAATTCTACCTCATAATTACATTGAGGATCCTCCAATTCATACTAATAATAAAGTACCTACAAAAATTTTATAGATCATTACCATATATCCAAGAACTCATCCCTAAAATTATAAAAATTCTTAAACAAGAAAAAGGCATAATAATCGCTAATAGATCCACAAATACTGTCAATCGTTTCTTTACCAAACTTAAAGACAAAATTCCAGATTTGGAAAGATCTCATGTAATTTATCAGATTTCTTGTGAAATGATGTAGATATATAGGCCAACCTCACTTACTGTAAGTTATTGTATATATATATATATATATATATATATATATATATATATATATATATATATATATATATATATATATATATATTGTGTAGCATGTCCAAAAAACTCTATGCAAAAAATTTTTATTTTTTATAATTTCTTCTTACTTAAGAAGAAGTTTCTCCGCTGTAACGAACTTTAACCGTCAAACTATTGATTTTTTTAGACTGACCAATCAAATCTCGTGAATAAGGTCACGCTGCGTAAGTGGGGTAGTTTGAAGCGACGCGGGTTACTTTTTTACCGGGATTTACAATTTAGTCTAGCTTGGGTTTCTGTGCTGGCAAGTCATTATGTACAACCCCTAGATTCAAGTACCGGCAAATTTCCTTTAGATTTTTAAAGAATTACTTGCTATTTAGTGTTTCTAATTAAGTTAAAGTCAGTGAATGAGTGTGGAACCTCTCTGATGAAAAAGCTGTCGTTATTACCGAAGAATCACTAGATCCTACTGTACCGTATAAATTGGGTGTGGCCCCATTTAATTCTTCTATCTAGGAAACAAACTGTAAGTTTTTTAATATCATTACTATTGCTTAACTACCAGAAAAAGAAGGGATACCATTTATTTCTTTGGCACAAAAACTTTATTGTAATCCGCATGAATAATATCCAAGTGTGGGTAATTAACGTAAGAAGTGCTCATAAAATCCACAGTGAGACCGGTTTTTATAAAAAACCCGGTACCTTTTCTACAGACTCCAAAAGTGTGAAGATTCGGAAAAGTTCACCGAATATATGTTTCAGTTATCAGTGAAAGCGTTGCGCAGAGCCTGATTAAATATTTTTGTAACACATTTATGGTAAATTTTTGGTTTCTTAATGTTTCTCTTAATTTAATTGTTTTAATTTAAACTATTATATGGTACCCCCCATCTTTTACTCGAGTAAAAAATCTTTTAAGCTAAAAGTGATTTACTATTTTTTTTATAAAATTTTGATACTTTTAAATTTCCTTTTCACATCACATTCTGCTTAAATGGGTACACAGAAATAACAATATAAAAAATACTTAGCTGTTATTGAATGTGTAATATTGTTTCTATATGTGATTAAACACTAATGTGTTTTACTGTATTTTACCTTATTTCATTTGTTGATATTTTATATGTCTATTGTTTCGTTCATCTGTTTGACTTATTACTACACACAGTAATAAAAATTGTTTATTGTTTATTTATATGTTTTATTTTCTGACCTGGTGTAAGTTATTCTGATCTAATCTCATCAACAACACGAATGAGACGTATTTAACTCATAAATCTTAGCTTTTGAACTCATTAATACATATGGAGCTGTTGTGATAAGTAAGAACAAAAAGTAAGTATAACTTTCTCTTTCTAGCTTTGCTAATAAAAGTGTTTAATTTAAAATTTTAACCAGAACATCTACCGGTTTACTCAATTTTACCGCATCTTATCTTATGTCCCTTATATCTTTCTTATTTTAACTTTATCTACAACATCTGATAAATCATTTTATCCAACATATATCTTTATTTTTTTTCCATCTGGGTTTCTTATATTTCCCCATCCTTATGATAAAAAAATAAGTGGCGCCCATTTACCTTCCCCTTTTTCCATCATTTCTCTCATTTTCTCTTTAGTCCCTTTTAAATTCTTATATCTTTTCTTTTCCTAGTAAATATATCCCCTTAAATCTTTCTAGTAAGATTTCATCGAGCTCGTTCGAATCCACGCTCGCTCTCCTCCTACCCCCTGAGTGCCGTTCGCATTTGTTAACCTCGATAAAACGAGCCTTCTAACATCTTGAGAAAAAAGAGGTTACACATTAATTTGACGCCCACAACGTGGGGCCCGATGACAAAATCCCTATTTTTCCGACAATAAAATTACACACTTTTAAGATCAAAATTTTCGTTACTTTTTTCTTATCACAATGGCCAATTTTGAGGTAACTTTTCTAACAGCAGACGAAATTAATTACGAGTTAAAGATCAGAGGAACAGCCACCAACAGAAAAATAGAGGATAAAAGGAAAGTCCTCAAAAGATTGTTAACCAAAAAAACAAACGGTACGTTCACTTTAGAAAACATTAACTTAGAAGACGAAAAAGTAGCAATTAAAAATTCTATCGACAGCGTTTCTAATTTAATCGAAGAATTTGAAGGTTCCGCTTCAGATTCATGTTTTCGTAGAGTAAAATCTAGGATCGCTCACTTGTTAGGCAGAATACAACGTTTACCTCTACCTGAAAATCCTTCCGAGGATGATGTAAATTTCCGCGATGAATCTAAAACCACTTGTCTTCTTCTCGAACAAGAAATGATAGATAAAACCATTCCCTTCAATAATTCACCTTCTTCTAGTTCAGTTCCGAATATAGATGGCACAGTACCTATAATTAACGTCTCTACTTCCGAAATTAGATATTTAGATCGTTTCCCTTTATCGAAATGGAATATTAAATTTAACGGTGATCCTAAAAGCGTTTTTGAATTTTTAGAAAAAATTAAAGAACTAGCTGAATCCCGCAACATCCTACCTGAAACCCTTTTCCAATCAGTGGTTGAACTTTTCACCGGGGATGCTTTAATATGGTTCCGCAGCATCAAAACCTTTCTCAACTCTTGGGATGAACTTACTAATGTTCTCAAATCAACCTTTCTACCCCCAGAAAATGATGAACAACTCTGGGAGGAAATTAAAGGCTATAAACAGAAAAAGAACGAGTCTATTATTATTTTTGTTGCTCAACTCACTTCTCTCTTCAAACGTCTCTCTCGTGAACCAGCTGAAGTCAGCAAGTTAAAATACATCACCCGAAATTTACTTCCAGAATACATTCCTCACGTAACCCTTTCCAATGTAAATACCGTCTCTGATTTAATTCAATTAGTCAAAAAATTGGAGGATGCTAAATCACTCTCTATTCAAAAACCTTCTTTCCAAACCAAAGTATCTGTTATTGACTCTACTAATCAGCGTCCCAAACAACGAACTAATAAACCTAGAACATCCAACTTACCTTCTACCTCTAACAACGTGACGAGTACTTCTAATCCAACTAATATTTCTAACAGTAGGGATGTTACCTGCTGGAATTGTCATAAAAAAGGACACATTTATTCTAGTTGTCAAAACCAACAAAAATCCTATTTTTGTTATCGTTGTGGTTCTCCAAATGTCACTGTTTCTACCTGCCCCAGATGTTCAAAAAACTAACTAGGGGAGAATGTCGTATCGGTGCACTCTCTCTTTACCGCCCTAGTAAAACCGATATCAAAAAACAAGATCAATGGGAGAAATGGCTAAAGGTTGTTAAAAATTTCTATCAAAACCCTTTACAAATAACTGCCCCAGTTTTACTGAACAAGTCTACCGATACAAGACCCTACCTATCCATACAAATCTTCTCGACAGATTTCGTCGTCCTGTTGAACACAGGTTGTTCAATTACCGTAGTTGGTAATAAAGCCCTCGATTTTCTTAAAGTCAATAATGTACAAATTAATTCTTCTGAACATCGAAATGTTTCCCTAGCAGATGGCACTAACCAAGTTGTCTCTGGTACTGTAGATCTACCGATTATAGCTAACAATATTTTACATGTCATTAAGGCACTAGTCGTCCCTTCACTACCTTGCACCTTCATTCTTGGAAATAACTTTGTAAAAACCTTCTCACTTATTATTGATTTCTCCAAAAATACCTGGTCTTCCAACAGCACTTTTAAACCCCAGTTTCTCTCTGAGATGGAACCAGAACTAAACATCACATCCCTTAATACTCTCGAAGTTCTAACTCCTGTTCAACAGACACTAGCTAAAAATACTATAGATTCCTTTTCTGCTATCAGTAATACTAACCGGCTAGGTCGTACCAATAAAATACAAATGCATATCGATACCGGGGATGCAAAACCTTTCAAAAAACGACCATTCCCAATGTCTCCCTATATGTCGAAGATTCTTAACGACGAATTGGACGAAATGCTTCGTCTAGGTGTCATAGAACCCTCAAATAGTCCTTGGTGTTCTCCAGTACTTCTCGTCAAAAAAGCTAATGATGAATATCGTTTCTGTTTCGATGGTCGAACTCTCAACGATGTAACTAAACACGATACCTACCCTTTGCCAAATATAGATCGAATTCTCTCCCTTCTCAAAGGTACCAAATTTATAAGTTCAATAGACTTACGAAAAGCTTTCTGGCAAGTCCCTTTAGATCCCTCTTCGAAAGAAAAAACCGCTTTCAGTGTTATCGGCAGAGGCTCTTTTCAATTCACTGTAATGCCTTTTGGATTGTGCAATTCTGCTCAAACCCAGCAACGTTTAGTTGACGCTATCTTCGGTCCGGCTTACGAACCAAATATCTTTTGTTATCTTGATGACATTATTATCTGTACAAATTCATTTGAAGAACGTATTCGTCTCTTATCTGAAGTCAGAGATAAGCTAAAAGACGCCAACCTAACGATAAATGTCAAAAAATGTGAATTTTTCAAACCCGAACTAAAATTTCTAGGTTATATCGTAGGGAACAATATTCTAAAAACAGATCCTGATAAAATTTCGGCCATGATCAATTATCCCTGTCTGACAACTTTCACAGAGGTCAAAAGATTTATCGGCATGTGTTCCTGGTACCGTCGTTTCATCAAAGACTTTTCTTCCCTTGTCTCTCCTATTAATGATCTATTGAAAGGTAAAAAGAAAAAACAATCTATTGAATGGACTAGCCAAGCGGAGTTCTCTTTCACCCAAATAAAAGAAGCCCTTATTTCTGCCAGATTTCTCTAAACCTTTCATTATCCAATGTGATGCTAGTGATACTGGCCTTGGTGGTGTCCTCACACAGTCATTTGATGGTTCAGATGTCGTAATAGCTTATCTTAGCAAAACCTTATCCCGAGCAGAGCGTAACTACTCTGTCACAGAACGAGAATGTCTAGCTGTCATCTTCAGTATTGAAAAATTCCGTCCCTATATAGAAGGTACCAAATTCCAAGTAATTACTGACCACCACTCCTTACTTTGGTTGAAAAATATCAACAATCCCTCTGGAAAACTTGCTCGATGGGCTATGCGCCTTCGTCAACATAATTTCGACCTTATCCACCGTAAGGGATCTTCCCATCTCGTTCCTGATGCCTTGAGTCGTGCCTTCCCTGAACAACCCCAAATCTCGCATCTTGAGGTAGACACTAATCGAATAGACGTATGGTTTGATGAGTTCCGTACTAAAATTCTCCAACACCCTGAGCTTTATCCTCAATGGAAAGTAGAAAATGACTTGGTCTATAAATTAATCCCTTCCAAATTGCCTTTCGCCACTAATGAAATTGAGTGGAAAGTTTTCGTACCAAAACCCCAGAGACATGACATTATGTCATCTTGTCATGATCCCCCTACCTGTGCCCATTTCGGATTTTTCAAAACACTGAACCGAATCCAAGAACGATACTATTGGCCTAAAATGAGAAACGATGTCCTTCGTTTTGTTAGATCTTGTAAAGTTTGTGGAGCTTAAAAAATGCCTACCTCCACTAAAATAGGTTTAATGGGAAAAGAGAAATCTGCAGAATTCCCTTGGCAAATTATCGCACTTGATCTTGTTGGTCCTCTCCCTCGTTCCAAAAAAGGATATACCTGGCTCCTAGTTGTTACCGATTGGTTTTCTAAATTTACTTTATTACAACCCTTACGAAAAGCCACCACCAAAAATATCGTTAATTTCATAGAAAATGAAGTATTTCTCATGTTTGGTGTTCCTCAATTCCTTATCTGCGATAACGCTAGAAACCTTAACAATCCCATGATGAAACATCTCTGTGATCAATACAAAGTCCAAAAAATATGGTTCAATGCCGTCTATTCACCACAGTGTAATTTTGTAGAAAGAACGAATAAAACCATTGGAACCGCTATTAGGTGTTATATCGATGAACACTCTAACTGGGATAATGAGCTTTCTAAAATCCGACAGGCTATTAACACCGCTAGACACGAAGTCACCAAATATTCTCCATCATTTTTAAATTTCGCGAGACATGTACCAATATCTGGAAATTACTATTCCGCTAATGGCGCTGATCGTCCTATGTCCCTTAATACTCCTGAACAATACGATAAATACGTTTCAGATATACAAGGGTTAAAGGATTTTTTTTTTGAAATACAACACAATCTTCACCATGCCTATCAAAGAAATTCCAAAAACTATAACCTTCGTCGTCGAAATATTCAATTCAACGTTGGTGATAAGGTGTGGAGAAGAAATAAAGTCCTCTTCAAAGCTGCCGATAAGTTTATGTCCAAATTAGCTCCTAAATATCTCTTATGTACGGTTGTCCGTAAACTATCTCCACTAGTATATACATTACAAAATCCCGATGGATCAAAAGCAGGAAACTGGCATATAAAAGACCTTAAGCCTTATGTCTCTGATTCCGATGATTCTTCTGAAGATGAACTCTCTGAATAGGAACTAATGTTTCTCTGTTATCTCAGAATTATCTGTATAAGCATTCCTTTTCCATTTTTCTTTGACTTCTCCATTTCTCAACCTCTCGCTATGACTCAACACTAAATATTTTTCTCTATGCCTTACTTTTATATTTGCCGTTTAAGTGTATTCAGACTTATACTTATCGTTTATCTATCGTTTAAGTGCATTACCACTTGAACATTTCATCTCGAAAGGGAAAATACTTTTCTCTTACCTACCGTTTACCTACTTAACAAGTACCTTAGCACTTATCTCTATCGTCTCGAAAGTAGAATTTACTTTCCCTCATTTACCGTCCATTTACCTAATAAGTGTATTAACACTTGTTGTTATCGTACCGAAGGAGAAAATATGTTTCTCGTAACTACCGTTTACCTACCTTATGAGTGTTTTCACACTTGTATTTTTTTTGAAGGAAAAAATAGTTTTTCCTTTATCTACCGTTAACCTACCGTATAAGTGCGTCAGCACTTGTGAATTGATTATCGTATCGTTCAGTAATATCTATTACTGTTTTATGTTTAGAAAACATTTTTTTGTTACCTTATTTCTCGTTTATCATCCATAAATTACTTTTTATCTTTGATATGGATATAAGACGGTTATCGTACCTTAGTGGAAGACACATGAAAATTTTTTTTTAAAATTTTTTTTGAAAAATTTTTTTGAATTTTTTTAAAATTTTTTTTCGTTCTTTCATACAATTTTATACCTTTACATATCGTGGTTTAAAGAACTTTGATCCGCCACATGACTACTATTGGAATCACTTTACTTTTTTTGACTAACAAAATTCAATCTTAACTACTTCTTTTGGAATTTTATTTTGACCTTGCAATTTGTCACGAGAGATAAGCCTAGGAAAGCCGTAGGGAATTCTTTCCGGTAGTGAATCTGTTGAGATTGTAAGGAAGACAGATAAAATTTCTTTCTCCTCTCTTTCTTTTCCTCTATTACTTTCTCTATTTTTTTTCCTAGCTAGGATTGAAGACTGTTAGGATAATTTGTTTTTAAGATTTGTTAGATTCTTGTTAATGTCTTAGTGTGATCTATAACCTTAAGTTTTTTATTAAATGTTCTCAATGAGAACTATATTTTAAGTAATTACTGTTTTCTTCTCTTCCTTACTGCATATTTGGTGATATCCTTAATATCAACCAAGCAGGACGGAACTTTTCCAAACATCTTTTCAGATGTTAACGTATCACGTACTTACCTTGACTGTCGGATCTAATGGGGCCGGTAGGCTTATTAGATTCCTAATTATAACTATCGTCCGTGTTTCTTTCTTCCTTTTCAAAATTAATATTAACAGTTTGGTTTAAATTCAGCTTTTTTCTTTATAGGAGTTCCTAAAAAGGAAAATACGCGTTGTGCCTCCTATGGGAAATTTTACTTATGGGAACATAGCATTCTTTACTTTTTTCCTTGTGTGTGTGAATGTAGCGTGTGTCCTGACATCTTATGTCAAGGGCAATATAAATACTTTTTTTGTCGATTTGCATTAAAGATACCACTTAGTGCTGCCCGTCTAGGCCGAGCTGCACACTTTTTTGTTTCCGTGCAGAAACTTCGGAGTAGACCTGTTCCCGATCACTTTGTGATTTTCCGGTTGGCCGGTACCGTTTATAAAAATCTGGTCACATAGTATCGAAGATCTAGTGATCTGATACATTTTACCTACCTTGTGGTTCTTCAAACTCTCGCGTAGTTTCACTTGTATATTAACGCACTAATGAATAGTGCGAATATTATATCGCATTCAATAACTAACACTAATACCCCAGTTTTACCTAGATAAGTGTCGTTCCCGTTAAGATCGCTTTTCTACATCTTGATGTTCACTACCTTTGTCAGCTTCAGTTTTTTAAACACACTACTGTTGTTCCAACCATAGTTTATCTTAAAAAAAAAAAACTGTTTTCTACCCAGTTTTTTCTCTTCGGAAGGGGCTGTGTGGCATGTCCAAAAAACTCTATGCAAAAAATTTTTATTTTTTATAATTTCTTCTTACTTAAGCCGACCCTGATCATTTTACGTTGCAGAAGTTTCTCCGCTGTAACGAACTTTAACCGTCAAACTATTGATTTTTTTAGACTGACCAATCAAATCTCGTGAATAAGGTCACGCTGCGTAAGTGGGGTAGTTTGAAGCGACGCGGGTTACTTTTTTACCGGGATTTACAATTTAGTCTAGCTTGGGTTTCTGTGCTGGCAAGTCATTATGTACAACCCCTATATTTAAGTACCGGCAAATTTCCTTTAGATTTTCAAAGAATTACTTGCTATTTAGTGTTTCTAATTAAGTTAAAGTCAGTGAATGAGTGTGGAACCTCTCTGATGAAAAAGCTGTCGTTATTACCGAAGAATCACTAGATCCTACTGTACCGTATAAATTGGGTGTGGCCCCATTTAATTCTCCTATCTAGGAAACAAACTGTAAGTTTTTTAATATCATTACTATTGCTTAACTACCAGAAAAAGAAGGGATACCATTTATTTCTTTGGCACAAAAACTTAATTGTAATCCGCATGAATAATATCCAAGTGTGGGTAATTAACGTAAGAAGTGCTCATAAAATCCACAGTGAGACCGGTTTTTATAAAAAAACCGGTACCTTTTCTACAGACTCCAAAAGTGTGAAGATTCGGAAAATTCAACGAATATATGTTTCAGTTATCAGTGAAAGCGTTGCGCAGAGCCTGATTAAATATTTTTGTAACACATTTATGGTAAATTTTTGGTTTCTTAATGTTTCTCTTAATTTAATTGTTTTAATTTAAACTATTATATGGTACCCCCCATCTTTTACTCGAGTAAAAAATCTTTTAAGCTAAAGGTGATTTACTATTTTTTTTATTAAATTTTGATACTTTTAAATTTCCTTTTCACATCACATTCTGCTTAAATGGGTACACAGAAATAACAATATAAAAAAAAATTAGCTGTTATTGAATGTGTAATATTGTTTCTATATGTGATTAAACACTAATGTGTTTTACTGTATTTTACCTTATTTCATTTGTTGATATTTTATATGTCTATTGTTTCGTTCATCTGTTTGACTTATTACTACACACAGTAATAAATATTGTTTATTGTTTATTTATATGTTTTATTTTCTGACCTGGTGTAAGTTATTCTGATCTAATCTCATCAACAACACGAATGAGACGTATTTAACTCATAAATCTTAGCTTTTGAACTCATTACTATATATGGAGCTGTTGTGATAAGTAAGAACAAAAAGTAAGTATAACTTTCTCTTTCTAGCTTTGCTAATAAAAGTGTTTAATTTAAAATTTTAACCAGAACATCTACCGGTTTACTCAATTTTACCGCATCTTATCTTATGTCCCTTATATCTTTCTTATTTTAACTTTATCTACAACATCTGATAAATCATTTTATCCAACATATATCTTTATTTTTTTTCCATCTGGGTTTCTTATATTTCCCCATCCTTATGATAAAAAAATAAGTGGCGCCCATTTACCTTCCCCTTTTTCCATCATTTCTCTCATTTTCTGTTTAGTCCCTTTTAAATTCTTATATCTTTTCTTTTCCTAGTGAATATATCCCCTTAAATCTTTCTAGTAAGATTTCATCGAGCTCGTTCGAATCCACGCTCGCTCTCCTCCTACCCCCTGAGTGCCGTTCGCATTTGTTAACCTCGATAAAACGAGCCTTTTAACATCTTGAGAAAAAAGAGGTTACAATATATATATATATATATATATATATATATATATATATATATATGGTGTTTGTGTGTATGTGACTGGACTCCTTCTACACAGCTGAACCGAATTTTATATTTTTATTTGTATATATAGGTATATATTCAAATGGTTCCGAGAATGGTTTAGATTTATTATTTGGTCCACTATAAAATGTTTTTTAATTGTTGTTTTACTTATTTGTGTATTTCAACGGTACAGTGACAATATCACCTAAGTAACATTTATTGTTTAATTCTACGCATTTCTAATAGATGACAGGTTAAGTTAATTGAAGTAACTCTATAAACCTTTGACATCTAGGTTAGATGGACACCCGGTAGGTGGCACTGTATTTTGATTTTAAGATTATTGAACATTTAGGTTTTGAGAAAACCCAATATTTAGTGTTGAATTTCGATTTATAAATAAATAATTAAATAAAAAAAAAACTAAAAGAAAATGAAAGACACTTAAAAAACAGAAAAAAATAAAGCCAAACAATATCCTTCTATATTAAATAATATAACGCCACCGTAAGGTGGCGTAGTTAATATCCCATATATTTAAACGAGCAATTACTACTAAATAAACTACTATGACTCCACCGTAATGTGGCGCAGTTATTATCTTACATATTTAAACAAGAAGTACTTACTAAATTAAGTACTTACTATGAAGGTGGCGCAGTGGATATCTAATATATTTAATCGATAAACTGTAAAATTATAAAACGAAAAAATGGTATAAATTGATAACGAGAAAATATGATAAAATAAAAATCAATCATTGAAAACAAAATAGTTAAAATTCGAAAAAACGAAAAATGAAAAAAAAGTCACGACAGTGTTATGCGGTACGATGTCCGCCGGGACAGCTAGTATATATATATATATATATATATATATATATATATATATATATATATATATATATATATATATATATATGTATATATATATATATATATATAAATATAACGTGAAGTCAATCGTGGAGTTGCAGTCAACGTTTCGCCAAAGTAAGTAAAGAAAACTCTTTGATTTCAGTCAAGCTTTCGAATTTATTTAATTCTTTTTCAGGACATCTGTAGTGAAGAAAAATTTTTATATTATAAAGAAATATTGTTACAAATGTGATGACTTACTAATCGTGAGGTTATAAGAGAAGTGTCGAATTCCGTTTGACAACATTACACTAATAAAACATTTTAAAATTCAGGTACATCACTATTAAAATACATAAAAATATATACATTGACACCATAAAACTTATTATTTTGTTATTTTTAGTATGGAGGTTTGTCTGTAAATACTTGAATTTTAATGTGTCTTCAATTTCCTTTTTTTTATATGTGTGTTTTTTATATATGGTTTTTATTTTAACACAGTAGGAGAGCAAAACATTTTATTTTATTTAGATTTTATTATTATATCAAGTAAAATTCTGTTGTCATGAAATGCGGGATTTTAATTTCAAACATTTGTTTGTTAAAAATTTTATGAACGTTGTTGTGTTTTTATTTTTATTTATTTTAGTGTTATTAATCTTTATGTTTGTAATCATGTTTTAATTTATTAATAGTAAATTTATCTTTATATTTATATATTAAAATTTTATTTTTATTTATTTTTGAAACGACAGAATGTAACAATAAATATTACTCAGCCCTTCTATATCAGAATTTCTATTAATACATGTTTCCCTTCTGTCAATGTGTGTCATTTCTAAGAATAATCGTTTTTTAAGGTTCCTTTCCCTTTCTAAAATTTTTGTTTCTTCAAATTTAAAACTATGACCATTTTTAATTGCATGTTCAGTTAGTGCGCATGCTTTATATTTAATATTTTTAATGTCACTTTTATGCGAGATGTTTCTGCTGTGTACAGGTCGGCATGTTTCCCCAATATACACCCTTTCACAATCCGAGCAAGTGATTTCATATACAACATTTGAACTTTCTAAATTACTAACCGGATCTTTGGTTCGGGTGTATAATCTAGAAATGGTTTTGATATTTTTCGTGCCTATTTTGAAATTTTTATAATTTTTAAATAGTTTTAAAAGTTTAGGAGTGAGTTGTGGAATATAAGGTAAAGAACCAAAAATTGGCTGTAAAATTTCATTAGACGAGACACCTCTCTCAATGTTAAATGTTTGTTGTTGATTAAAATTATTGCTGTCACTTATTTTTGCAATGCACGTGGTACTGAAAATTAATTTATTTCATAATCCCAAAGGGTATGAATTATTTAACAGTATTCCTTTTAATTTAAGTAAACCTTGGTTTTTAAAGTTTGGGTATGATAGTTTTAAAACTCTGTCTTTTAATCCCAGAATTAGGTTAATCTTAGTTCTTGGAGGGTGTTCAGAATAAAAATTAATAAACCTGTTGCTGCATATTGGTTTACGGTACCATTCAGTTTGTAGGATGTTGTTTTGTGTGCGATGGACGATCAAATCTAGGAAAGGTAAACTGTTATTAATTTATTTTTCCACTGTGAATTGCAGTTGTTTAAATTGGTTATTAAAAATTTTTTAGGACAAGATCAACTTTATTAAATGGTATCGCAAGTATTAAATCATCAACAAAACGTTTGACAAAAGGAATTTTGAATGGTATTTGATTAATACTTCTCTCTACCAAGTCATCCAGTACAAAGTTACAAAGAATCGGGGACAAAGTACTACCCATTGGTGTGCCTAATATTTGTTTGAAAAAGTTGTTATTAAATTTACAGATATTAGTGTCAAAAATGAACGTTAAAATTTTTTTAAAATTTTTTTAAAATTAGTTAAGCTTAATTTGCAATTAGGTTCAATGTTGATCCACTGTTTTTCAATGCAATTTAATATTAGTTCAGTTGGCATATTCGTGTACATGGAGACAACGTCGAAACTCACTAGAATATATTATGTGTCAGGAATTCTAATGTTGTTAATGAAATTACTAAAATGGAAAGAGTCTCTTATTATAAAATTAGTATTAAAATTATAGGTTTTAGATAAAATAGATGTTGAAAAACTAGCCAATTTACTGTTGAGAGAATCTATAGATGACACAATGGGGCGCATTGACAAAATGGGTTTATGTATTTTTGGGAGTGCATAAAATCTAGGAGCTACTGAATTGTATATTCTTAATGATTTTGCTTCTATTGAGGAAAGTTGTGATTGTTTTTCCAAGTCACTTATTAATTTATTGGCTTTCTGTTGAAATGTACAAGTAGGATCATTTGGTAATTGTTGGTAATACCTTTCGTCATTGAGTAACAATTGACTTTTTTCAAAGTATTCCTCCTTGTACATTGCTACAGTGACGTTGCCTTTGTCACTACGAAGAATATACACTTCAGGGTTTGTTCTGATAAATGTTCTAGCTTCCTCAAAAATATCATTTAGGAAATGATTGTTTTTGCCAGTTTTATGTAACAAATTTGTGATGATGTTGGTGGATTTTGATCTGAGCAAATCTTTATTGTTATTATTCATGTTATATATATATATATATATATATATATATATATATATATATATATATAAACAAAGTGCCAAGAAAATGCGTATTAATATAAACAAAAGGGGAAAATTATTGCGTACATGCCCAATAATTTTCCCCTTTTGTATATATATATATATATATATAAATTAAAATTGTAAAAAGGACCAACCGTAAAAACAACAAAATCAAACAGCAAAAAAATGTTTAAAACCTAGAAACAAACAAGCAAATATAAAAGCGACAAACAGACCAAAAAACTTATATGGCAATTATTATTATTATGGCTTGTGGAAAGATAATTACCTGTATCTTTAAATCATATATTTATTAAAAGATATCGTAAGTATAATAACTCAATGATTTCATGTGTGAATATTCAACAATGATGTGAAATTGACGTAAAAAAGCATTATTACTATTACCGTCGGAGCCGCTACATAGGCAAAGAAGCAGGCAAGATCATCAAATTTCCTTTTCAAAGGGCCCATAAAGTCGAAAATGAATAGGGCTCGTTACTTCCGGCCGCCATTACTGCCTTTTCCCTCCATAACTTCTTGATAACGCCGTTAACGCCTTCCTACCCTACATCTTGCATAGTAATCGACTGAATTTATTGTTAAGGGCCAACATATGTGCCACGTTTATGATTATGTGCCGGTTTTTATATATTTTTTTATCAGTCTAGTTTAAAATTTATATTAAGGAGATTTTTTTGTGTTTTGGCTTTATAGATAATTGCTGCCACAAAAAAGATTAAAACAAAATTCTTATAATTCTGACCTTTAAATGTTGTAACAGGTCAATACATTTTAACTGGATTTTTATATTTCTATAGGTATTACCATACTTCTTTCATGTGGAATGTAACATAAGTATATAACAACCTTTCCTCCGCTTTCTAAGGTGCCAAAAAAGGTAATAAAAAATGGCTAGATTGATTTATCTTGTGATAAAATACAAAAGAATAGAGACCACCAATTGCGGACGGTACTCAAAAGGTAGCTGAATAGCGAGTCGTAAATTCAAGATGTGACGGTGGTAACTAAACTTAGGTAAATAGCAAACTAGCTCCAAAAACAAGTTTAGTACAATGTTTTGCTCTTTTAACATGGTACGTTTCCCATAAACTACACCTTGAAGATGACCACTAGCCTTACACTTACAAAATTAGAAAAATAGCAAAAAGATGCTATGAGTGATATGTCTTTATTTGTTAAAAAGGTTAATTGTATTTTAAAATTGGGAAGGTGTTTAATAGTAAATTTATTAATGTTTGATACATCCGTATTCGTAAAAGGCTTAATGATACATTAAGCTCAACCAGAAATTAATAAACTTTTGGAAAGGTCCACGACAGTTGTTAATAAGAAAATGGCAATTAGCGTGTTAAGTAATGGCTTTAAAGATAATTAAATTAAAACAATTATTAAGGCTAGGAACCTGGTGTTATTGGAGTAGCTGGACAAGAAAGGGCAGTTTTTAAAAAAGAAAAAATCAATATCTTTTTAAATTTTTTACGACAATGATTTTGATACCTTATTTTTAATATTTAAATTTTTTTATTACCTTCTGAAATGAACAAAATTACGAGGAACAGCCCATTTTTGTGGTAATGTTTTGTATTTACTGTAACTGCTTGTACAGTAATAAAGGTAATTTAAAATAAAATTTAAAGCATAAAGGAATTACACTAAAAACTTTTAAACAAACAATTAAGTAATACTCTATTAAAAATATAAGACAGTACACAGAAATAGTGACGTATAGTTTGATGTTTCAATTGTCGATTCGACAAACCTCTCTTATTAACGTTATGCATCTGGATCTGGAAATTTGGGGAGGGACAAGCTAGTGCTTAGCCAGCACTGAGGCCACATATGACCCATTGTGCATCCTCCCGTATTGTAGGGATATCCTCACCTCAGGCTGTCACCAGGCCTAGTGATTTAAAATAGGTAATGAGGCTCCCGAGGGGGATCTTCCCGACATCGGCTGGTGTAAGCCAATACTCGCCCAACACGGATCTTCTGATATCAGAAAAAGCAGAGCAGCCATACATAATGTGTTCTACTGTTTCCTCTTCTTGGTCGCAGCCTCTGCATAGCGGCGATTCTGTTAATTTAATCCTAAAGAGATGTTGTCGCAATTGGCAGTGACCTGTCAAGATTCCCACAGCTGTTCGGAGATTTTGTCTGGTTAATGCCTTAAATTTTTTTGCTGTTTCCTCGCCAGAATGAGGTAATAACTCTCTGGCCAGTCTACAGTTTGTAGTTTCATCCCAGCACTGTATAAATTTTTGGTGAGAGTGCTGTTTGATAAGGTCCACGACTGCGGACAATGTTAGCTTGGTAGATGGGCTAGGGCTAACATATTTGTAGCCCGCAGCCCTCCTCGCTAAATTGTTCGCAATGCGGTTGCCTTTAGAGTTTCCATGTCCTTTGATCCAGCTGAGAGTGACCACGTTATTCTGGCTGGCCTCAGTTAGAGATTGGTGACATTCTAGTACTAAACTTGAGGTGAAACGTGGTCTATTCAAGGTCAGTAGTGCTTGTCGGCAGTCTGTGTAAATATTTATATTCCTGCCTGTAATGTTTGTTATGCATACACACGATTAAAAAGAAAGTGAGTAAGTGTCACATGTAACTTAAATCTTAACAGACCCAAAAATAAATTAATTACCAAGCATATGCAGCTTGGTGGTTAGAACGTTACCGCGTAGAGGTAAAGGTAGTGAGTTCGAATTCTGCCAGATGCGACATTTTTAAGATTTCTCCTTCATGTCATTTAATATATACTTGTATACTGGTTAACTGTTTTTATACCTTACTTAGAGTACTTAGTTATTGAAAAGTGTGACGAAAAATTTTTAATAGATAAAATATGCAGAGACATTTTATATTGAAAATAAGCCCTTTACTGTCTTTAATATCTTTTAACAAAAATTTAATTCAAATACGAAGCTACCCTTTCATTTTTAAAGCCATACAGGCTACCGCATTAGCAAATCAGTAAAATAATTTTATAATAAATAAATAGTTAAGGTTTTATACTATCGGCTGAATCACAGTGGTCATCCTGCTTTTAATAGTAGGTAAGTAGCTAAGTCGAAAACGAAAAAAGCAGCAAAATAGTATTTGGAAGGTAGTAGACGCTATCCAACAACGCAAACATACAATGGATGATTATTTAGATATTATTGATGTAAAATATCTTTATAATAGCTCAAATTAAATACCAAAAGGAACCTATTTCAATTAAAAGTATATTTATAAGAATATTGTATATAACCAAGTTATAATTATTTTCAATTGATTTTTTTTTATCAAAAAAGAGCATGTAATTTGTTTTTAATGATTTTTGGATGCTAACTTTTCAAATTAAAATAAAGTAACTTGCATAAGTAGTGTAGCAAAGACAGGACGAGCCATTTTTTCGAACATAACCTCACTTTTTTCAAGAGGCAGATTACCTATCGTTAGCGCTGGAGCCCTGGCGCTCTGGCAGTTCTTCTTATTTCGAGTGGCCTTTGACGTTTGACACAAGCAGCCAATTCTTCTTTTTCGAATGACAAAAGGGCATTAACGTTGTATCTCGTAAACAGCTCAACGGATTTCGACGTATGACTGACGTATTATTGTAAAGGGGTTGCTGTATAGGGTAAGATAAAGCGTCAAAAAGACCGTATTGATAGTGCCAAAAGGGCATTAACGTTGTATCTCGTAAACGGCCTAACAGATTTCGTCACGTGACATATCGTTGTGAAGAAGTTGGTGTATAGGGTAAGATGAAGCGTCAAAAAGACCGTATTTATGCTGCCAAAAGGGCATTAACGTTGTATCTCATAAACGACCAAACGGATTTCGACGTATGACGTATTATTGTAAAGGGGTTGCTGTACAGGGTAAGATGAAGCGTCAAAAAGACCATATTTATGCTGCCAAAAAGGCATTAACGTTGTATCTCGTAAACGGCCCCACGGATTTTGACGTATGACGTATCATTGTAAAGGGGTTGCTGTATAGGGTAAGATTAAGCGTCAAACAGAACGTATTGATGCTGCCAAAAGGGCATTAATGTTGTATCTCGTAAACGACCAAACGGATTTCGACGTATGATGTATCATTGTAAAGGGGTTGCTGTAGAGGGTAAGATGAAGCGTCAAAAAGACCATATTGATGCTGCCAAAAGGGCATTAACGTTGTATCTCTTAAACGACCCAACGGATTTCGGCGTATGACATATCATTGTAGAGGGATTGCTGTATAGGGTAAGATAAAGCGTCAAAAAGACCGTATTGATGCTGCCAAAAAGACATTAACGTTGTATCTCGTAAACGGCCGAACGGATTTCGACGTATGACGTATCATTGTAAAGGGGTTGGTGTATAAAATGTGACAAACAATAGTAGAAAAAATAATAAACAAGTCTTATCGCAATAAAGATAACAGACTTAGAAATATTTTTTAAATTAAATATTAAAAGCGGGTGACCTTGGTGCATTAGCAGATTCGCGATTTGAAACAAGTATCAGTATTATTCTTAGAAATTGTAAATTATGCAAAATGACATCATATTAATGAATAAACAATTAGAAATATTTTTTGAATTAAATGTTAAAAGCGCGTGACCTTGGCGCAATAGGTGGATTGCGATTTGAAAGCAGTATTATTATTCTTAGAAATTGTAAATTATGCTGCACCTGCAGGTTCGTACGTGATTATAAAATTACATCATCATATTAGTGAATATGAATGAATTTCTCAGGAAGCTATGAGTCATCCTGATGCATAAAGGTGTGGAATTTTTAGCCATTAGCGTCACATAATATGATTAGTAAATATAATACTTAATAAAGAACATAGAGAATATATTGTAAAAGCAGCAATTAGGTATTAATTTTTTTATCGCCGCCTATGTGTTTTGATTAAGACACACATATTGAAAGAGCATTCTGAATGTAAGTTCTTTATTATTGTTTTGACTCTGTTTACATCTAGTTCAGTTTCAAGTGCAAAAGTTTTTTTGTTACATACCCATAAAGGTAAGAATTTTTATTTTAACTTAATTTCATTGTTTCTTGAATTAATTTTATTTTTGAGTTTATTTAAGTATTTTAATTTTTGAGTTGAATTAATGTTTATTTTTCTTTAGTTAAGGTTATTTATCATAATTTATTTTTATTAATTTTATTTTTAAGTTGATTTAATTGTGTTTTTAAATTCAAGTATTTAATTTTATATTTTTTAGATGGATTTAACTAAAATACATTCGTTATGTCTTGCAGAAAAAAGTAACGAGAAAACTATTATCAAATTAGGAGAACTTCCAGTGGATGTTCCGCAAAAATTATTGAACGCTAAACTGGTCCAGAGCAAATTTGGGGAAACACTTTTGGTTGAGCTAGAAAACGGGCTCTGCTTTTTGCCCAAGAGTTAAAGCAAAATAATATACTATTCTAAACCATTTAAAACTGTCTTTTTATTTCTCAATTATGAATAACATTAGTCGAGCATTATATCGCAATGACCCCATGCTAAAGTGTCAAATGATCCATTGCATAAAAAGCGTTTATCGTCGTGTGGACTTAGACCGATTTTGGTTTGTTCGATTGTATAAACATTATGATTGTAGGAACGGAACGTGCATTGGTTTACTGTTTTTAATTTACTATCTCAACCCTCGGCAGCCCGCGTTAAATTTTAAGAAATGGTTGCTCGCGTGGCGTCTGAGAGACGCCAATAAGTTTTTTGCATAATTAATTTAATATTGTTATAATAAAAGACTACAAACTTATTGTTTTGATGATACTTGTTATTTTTATTTAAAAGAATTTAATACAAATACAAAACTATGCTTCTTTTTTATTTGTAATAAATTTATTGGTATTCTCAACAATAAGCTTTACCATGGATTCATCAAAAAATAATTGCCAACAATCTAAGGCAGATTTTGCATTTTTTGCCAACCCTTTTACACCAGGAAGCTGCGTTACAATATTATGGGATCGCGTCCTCACATTCGGTTTGGGCACGGTACACTGCCATTTTGTCGTCTTGTCTTTTCCATATACTTCTGCATGTTCTATGTCTATCTCCTGGTCAGACACTTGACAATTAATGGAATCCTCTTCTTCAATATCTGAATCGTTAATTTCTAGCTGCTCTTCTACGTAGTCTGATTCATCTTCACTGTTGTCATTCGCCTCGGAAAGCTCGCTATCTGATTCAAAAGCTAACCGGTTCAAATACTCTGCATCCTCATCGAGAAACGGATTAAATTTGGTTTTTCTGTCCATCTAAAAAATAACACTACATAAAAATCACATTACGCACAATTTTTTTTTGGTTGGAACTCACCTTATATGAAGTATAAATATTTTCGAATTATAACACTATCACCCGCGTGGTGTCTGAGAGACTCAAGTCGTACCTACAAACTTCGCAGATAAACCTAAACTGATGCGAAATTTGACAAAGGATCCTTGAGAAGTGGGAAAAAGGTACACGACGATACATGGCGATACATAAGCGTGTAGGCGAAATAAGGTGGTTTATGTTTTACTGGCGTCTGACAGACTCCACGCGAGTAGCGAAGGGTTTTAAACATGAAAGGTAATCATCAAAAGTAATTTTCTTTGCAACGACATTCTTTTTAACCCCTTTTGATTTTTTAACGCATTTATCACCCTCTGTTAAATACGAGTACATTTTTGGACGCAACCCCACAAATTCAGTTAAAAGTTTGCCGTTGCATTCATCTTTCATTAGTCCAATGACTTTTTTATTTAAGAGTGAAATACCATATGCATTCTTTGGTTCATAGTCCGAGGTGTCAAATTTTTCGGGATAGGCTTTAATTAGTTCGGTATAAACATCATTGCATTGCAGTTGTAGAAGAAATGCATCGGTATCGGTGTATAAAAGTTAACAGTTGTCTACACCCATCGTAGGAAGTAGAAAACTGTAATAAAAGTCATACATACACGTCTTTGAAATATCAAGAATCGACATGCCAATGTACAATGGTTTATTAAATACAAGTTCGGTTTTATAAAGCTCTATCGCTAAAAGGTTTTCATCAAAGATTTTGCTCGAACTAAACCTAGGACTGCTAATCAAGTCCATATCGACCCTCCCAAGATCTAACGAGTTTAACAATGCGGTGTTTTCTTATATTCTCCATGGTTTTTCCGAAGACTGCATTGTTCATTAATTTGAATAAATTCTTCTCAAAATCGTTTTTAGCAGCTGTTCGAAGAGTTGTGTGTAGGTCGATGTAAGACTTTAACCATGGGCTTTGCTTAAATTTCAACACTCTGTAAATCTTTTTCACTTTTAATCCATGTAACATAGCCTGCTTTAAATTTCGATAATGTATTATGTATTTTTCTTTGTCATATAAAGTGGTCATTAGTTTTTGTATTTTTGATCCTTGGGGTTTTCGATGTTCTGGACAAAACGGTAAGTCATTGTGTAGATTATGTAAATGCTGAGGGTATTCTATATCCACTTCGAGAATATAACCCTCTGGAGCATCGTCTGGTATTTGAGTTATGTCGATGTTTGTGTCAACCCAATTAAAACCCCCATATGGAAGAGGTTGACTCATTGCCCATCCATATAAATTGTTTACATCGAGATACATAAGATATTTTTCAGATTCAGTTCGATTAAAATTTTGCATGTATCTGTTGTTTGCTTTAGCATATCTATTGCTGCATTGACTGACTCCTCCTCTTATACCTTTCTCTATAAACATGATTTGGTCTATATCTTTTAGTATTTCCAATTTAGATTTGGTATATTTTAACATAGCATCCCACGTATAACCGGGGAGCGTATAATACCAAGCAGGATCGAGACCATACGTTTTTCGACATTTTTCACGAAAACATTCAAACACAGATGCTAAAAGCAAGATATCTGTTTTCATGTACAGCATGCTATATTCTTTTAAATTTTTTATTTCGAATGATTGCCAAACCTTTTGTGCATGCGTGTATAAATCATCAGTAATATTTTCATCTGTTAGTGTGCTATAAAATTTATCTTTGGATGGCAGTTCCGTATCGTCTAATTTTTCAATTGAATCAACGTATTCATAAGGAAACACCACTTTGCTACTTAATAGTTTAAATTGTTTAGATGTTAAATCGGGAAACTGTGAACGTAAATAATGTAGATCTGATGGTTCTAGTAAAGCAGACAGTTTATCTAAGGAGGAATCTAAAAATCGCAGCGAGTCTATGAATCTAAACTTTACTTCGCTCTCGTCATTACTTAGTGTACATGAAATGTATTTTTCTTTGTTTATAGGAAGCAAGCTTATACTACCTTTTTTGGATAAATCTCTAATTAAAAAATGTAAGTCGTATCCCGAAAGGTTATGAAAGACTACGGGTACAACAAACTTTGTTTTATAATTTAAATTGCAGCTTTGGTGTGCAAACCCTCTAAAATCTCCAGAGAAATGACAATGGTCTCGTACGATAATGTCCTTCTCTTTGAAGGGGTGCTCGCATATATGACATGTTGTTGCATTAAGTAAACTAGGCTTGACAATCATTGGTTCGATATGTTTAATTTTGTCTTCGATAAATTTAGCCATCCTTGTCATTTCAGCAGCGAACCAATCCATGCAGTCTTCTCCACAATATTCATTATAAAATGATAGCGAACTATCATAGGAGCAATTTAGATAATATCCTGCACTATACGCCTCGTGTTTCTGAAACTTTCGTGTATGTTTACCCAAGTTCTTGTTATGAGGACGTAGCACTGACTCAAAGTCTGCATAAATGACAAAAGGTGTAGTCTGCTTGTATACGTGGTTTTTAAACTCTACATGATCAAATGGTGGGTACGATATTTTGCAATTGTTCATGTCTTTGCAGTAATCTTCATGGTTGCCTAATTTTTCCTGACTATGAAAATAATTTAAACATCGATCACAAATATATTTTTTTCTATCATGTTTACTAACTTGACTTGATATTAGTCGAGATAAATCTTTGATTAAACAATAGTGATATTTAATTACTTCATGTTCCGTATCCATTGATGGAGCTTCATAATCGTTTAATTTTGGAAAGTATTTATCTTGAATAAGCAATAAATTTACATGTTTATTTAATTTTTCTTTAGTTAGTCGGGCAGGATAAATTGTGTAAAATGATTTATTTTTCACGGTATTTAACTCAAGTGCATAAACATTAACTGATATATTATTTAATTTTTCAAATTTGGACATATTGGTTAGTGACATTGGCATGTACAAACCTTGAGTTTTTAAAACTGCTGCATAGTGAGGATACGATTTTACCAAATCTACGTGTTTATTAACTGGATACAATGATGCTGTTACCGACCAATAAAAGCATGCTTCATCTAAATTTTTAATATTAATACATGCTTGCTTTTTTAGTATAGGATCAGGTAGCTTAATGTATGATGAAGCACCGTTACCTATCTCATATTTATTGATGTTAATTTCCAGTGAAATAATTTTGTCTAAAGCCCATCCAGAATCTTTAAGTTGAAATTCCGATAATTTACTCATTACTTTATCAACAATATTTTCGTTGAACCACAATGCAAGATCCGTACCTGCATCTATCACCGCGTTTTTTGTGTTAAAATATTTAAACTCTAAAATGTCTTCGATTTCCTTAGATTTCTTAATAAATTCCCCGCAAAATGTTGTATTTACTTTAATTATATTAAATTTTTTTAAACTGTTAGCTATTCTACTCCTTACTAGCCTAAACGCATCACCAAAAAAACTATTAAGGTCCTTATGTTTTAAATTAACGACAACGGCAGTCCTAATTCTTAAATAAAAAACCGATTCTAGATCGACCCATTTTACCCCTGATTTTTCAGTTAACCCCGATCCCTGCTTAGAAAAATTAAAATTTTTTTCTTTTATCGATTTTAAATGCCCCAAATTTGTTTGTAAATTTCTAAGTGTTCCAATATCTAAATTTCCCCTACGAATATCTTTATGAAAACTGATAACATGCCGTTTAATTTGTTTGATTAATTTATTTGCTTCCCTATGCGAAAAACTGGAGATTAACGCTTTATATGATTGATAAATATCTTCAACATTAGCATGAGCCATAATTACGAAATAAAAAAACTTACAAAAATTATTCCTTAACTATTTCGAATGTATTGGTAGGATAAGCTTGACCAATTTGTTTTTTTCCTTTATATTTGATACACTAATGTCCGCCAGACAATTCTGTCAAGTGAGGCTTCAGTGTTTCAATGGTTCTCTTGGGCAAAAAGCAGAGCCCGTTTTCTAGCTCAACCAAAAGTGTTTCCCCAAATTTGCTCTGGACCAGTTTAGCGTTCAATAATTTTTGCGAAACATCCACTGGAAGTTCTCCTAATTTGATAATAGTTTTCTCGTTACTTTTTTCTGCAAGACATAACGAATTTATTTTAGTTAAATCCATCTAAAAAATATAAAATTAAATACTTGAATTTGAAAACACAATTAAATTAACTTAAAAATAAAATTAATAAAAATAAATTATGATAAATAACCTTAACTAAAAAAAAATAAACATTAATTCAACTCAAAAATTAAAATACTTAAATAAACTCAAAAATAAAATTAATTTAAGAAACAATGAAATTAAGTTAAAATAAAAATTCTTACCTTTATGGGTATGTAACAAAAAAACTTTTGCACTTGAAACTGAACTGGATGTAAACAGAGTCAAAACAATAATGAAGAACTTACATTCAGAATGCTCTTTCAATATGTGTGTCTTAATTAAAACACATAGGCGGCGATAAAAAAATTAATACCTAATTGCTGCTTTTACAATATATTCTCTATGTTGTTTATTAAGTATTATATTTACTAATCATATTATGTGACGCTAATGGCTAAAAATTCCACACCTTTATGCATCAGGATGACTCATAGCTTCCTGAGAAATTCATTCATATTCATTAATATGATGATGTAATTTTATAATCACGTACGAACCTGCAGGTGCAGCATAATTTACAATTTCTAAGAATAATAATACTGCTTTCAAATCGCAATCCACCTATTGCGCCAAGGTCACGCGCTTTTAACATTTAATTCAAAAAATATTTCTAATTGTTTATTCATTAATATGATGTCATTTTGCATAATTTACAATTTCTAAGAATAATACTGATACTTGTTTCAAATCGCGAACCTGCTAATGCACCAAGGTCACCCGCTTTTAATATTTAATTCAAAAAATATTTCTAAGTCTGTTATCTTTATTGCAATAAGACTTGTTTATTATTTTTTCTACTATTGTTTGTCACATTTTATACACCAACCCCTTTACAATGATACGTCATACGTCGAAATCCGTTCGGCCGTTTACGAGATACAACGTTAATGTCTTTTTGGCAGCATCAATACGGTCTTTTTGACGCTTTATCTTACCCTATACAGCAATCCCTCTACAATGATATGTCATACGCCGAAATCCGTTGGGTCGTTTAAGAGATTCAACGTTAATGCCCTTTTGGCAGCATAAATACGGTCTTTTTGACGCTTCATCTTACCCTATACACCAACTCCTTTACAATGATACGTCATACGTCGAAATCCGTTCGGCCGTTTACGAGATACAACGTTAATGCCTTTTTGGCAGCATCAATACGGTCTTTTTGACGCTTTATCTTACCCTATACAGCAATCCCTCTACAATGATATGTCATACGCCAAAACCCGTTGGGTCGTTTAAGAGATACAACGTTAATGCCCTTTTGGCAGCATCAATATGGTCTTTTTGACGCTTCATCTTACCCTCTACAGCAACCCCTTTACAATGATACATCATACGTCGAAATCCGTTTGGTCGTTTACGAGATACAACATTAATGCCCTTTTGGCAGCATCAATACGGTCTGTTTGACGCTTAATCTTACCCTATACAGCAACTCCTTTACAATGATACGTCATACGTCAAAATCCGTTGGGCCGTTTACGAGATACAACGTTAATGCCCTTTTGGCAGCATAAATATGGTCTTTTTGACGCTTCATCTTACCCTGTACAGCAACCTCTTTACAATAATACGTCATACGTCGAAATCCGTTTGGTCGTTTACGAGATACAACGTTAATGCCCCTTTGGCAGCATAAATACGGTTTTTTTGACGCTTTATCTTACCCTATACACCAACTTCTTCACAACGATATGTCACGTGACAAAATCTGTTGGGCCGTTTACGAGATACAACGTTAATGCCCTTTTGGCACTATCAATACGGTCTTTTTGACGCTTTATCTTACCCTATACAGCAACCCCTTTACAATAATACGTCATACGTCGAAATCCGTTGAGCTGTTTACGAGATACAACGTTAATGCCCTTTTGTCATTCAAAAAAGAAGAATTGGCTGCTAGTGTCAAACGTCAAAGGCCACTCGAAAAAAGAAGAACTGCCAGAGCGCCAGGGCTCCAGCGCTAACGATAGGTGTTCTGCCTCTTGAAAAAAGTGAGGTTATGTTCGAAAAAATGGCTCGTGCTGTCTTTGCTACACTACTTGCATACTATTATTGTATTATTTAAGCTAACCATTTAATGTATTATAAGCATGTGTAATAGTATTATACGTTACAAGGTCGGTAGGTGACTTATTACAGTACGAGTTAGTTTACGGACGAGGCGACGTAGGGGCCGAGTTTGGAAATGAAAACGAGGACTGTAATAACACCTAACGACCATGTATCGTATTATATTTTATTTCATCCTGTTTTCATAAATTAATAAATTCATAAAAATGTTAACAGTAGTTCGTAACTTGACTAAAAATAGTTCGTAACTTGATTAGTTATGTCAAATTTCCTTGAAAGCCATCTGTCACTGTCAAATAATTTTTTTATTATTAAGGTTTAATTGTTAATATAAAATTGAATAACATTGACTTCCTTTTAAATATGGATGTAAAAGTAAGTAATTAATTATTTTATTTTTATTTTATAGTCATTATAGTATTTTTAAATGTCAAAAATTAAAAGTAATTGTCTTCCCTTAAGCAATCAGAGCAGCGTTGCTAGGCAACACATTACAGTACCTGATACCGTAATGTTTTACTTACCGGCGCCAAATTGATTATAGGGAAGTGTATTTACTGGACAGGATGAAATAAATATATTTTTAGTGCGATAAAGCAGCATTGTTTTTTTATTTTAACACTCGGTATCTTACCAACTAATCCTTTGAACAACGGAGTATGTTTTATATATAGAGCAAGGCTGTGACAACTGTTCACAGGCTTTTACAAAGCTAGGTGAGAAATTTTTGAGAAGAATTATAGAAAAGGGATTTATGGAAGAATGGAAGGGAAGGTAATCTGGTATACTGATAGCTCAAAGACTGAGAAAAACACAGTATATATTCAGGTATATATAGTCTAGGTGCGTATGATACAGTAGTGTTTCAGGTTATAGTAATGGTTATACAATACTATGCAATGGAGTTTGTAAGTCGGGGTATAATGGGTAAACCGCTGCTTTGGTGCCCTAATATATGACATATTCGTGCACCAAAGCAGCTCTAAGGGCGATAATCTCGGCACGAATAAACTCACAGCTGGTATGGGATTGCGTTAGGGCCCTGACATATGACACTTACATGGGTAACAGGACACTCAGGGTTTCGGGACAATGAGAAGGCTGATCAATTGACTTGAAGGGGGGGTAATATCCGATTGATTGCCTCAGAAATATTTGGCGAAGTTGCTGACACCTTTAGAAAAGTAGTTGTTGAGCAATGGAGTCTAGAGAAGGCCCAGGGGTGGTAGGAAAAATCATCGGGAAAGTGACAAACCAAAGTCGTCATAAAAGAACACTCGGCAAAATTTATTGAAGAGCAGTTTTCACAAAGGGAAAACGATGTCAAAATGATTGCCAGTCGCTTGAAAGGACATTGTTGGTTTATAAAACATTTAAGTAAGTTAATTTTAGCAAGTAAAAATATCAGTCGATACTGCCAATGATAATAAGTCCATAATAATTCCATTCTAGAGATGATGGGTGTTCACATTAGATCTGTAAAGGCTACCAGCCAACCCAATGAATATTTTGGTCAATCTAAGTGAATAATACCTTATATACGTATAATAATAACACTCTCTTATGAGTAAATATTTTAAGAACTGGTTTGGAACATAGTAATTCTTTTATTTTATCGAACGATGCTTGGCATTCTTTGGTCCAAATAAATTTTACATCTTTCCGTAATAAATTTTGTAATGGGTTCAGGATAATCGCACTATGTGGTACAAATTTATGATGAAAATTTACTTTCTCAAGGAACTGTCGTATATTTTTTCTTGTTTCTGGAATTGGAAAATTTTTGACAGCAGTTAAAAATCTTTAAAATGTCTGACTAATTTATTTATTTTTTTGTGACCCAAGTATTTGGCATAATTATTTGCAAAAACACATTTTAAAAATTTAAGTCTAAAGCCTTCTACTAGAATTGCCTCTAAAAGCTTTGATATATGTAATATGTGTTCTTTGAACGTTTTTAAGATGTCGTCTATAAAATTTACTGCAACATCTGAGAGTTTGTACTTCCTTATAATGTTGCTTAATATTCTGGAGATGTTTTCAATCCAAATGGGAGGCAAGTCCATTGGAAAAGCCCCTCTTGTTTTACAAATGCAGTTTTATATCTATCTTGAATTTTCAAAGGAATGGACCAAAACGTAGAATTTATATCGAAAGTAAAAAAATATTTGCAGTTCACAGTTTTTACCATCAAATCCTTGATCAGGGGAAATTCGATCAGGGGAAATGGCTGCGATTGAGGGACAACAATTTTGTTCAATTCCCTGAAATCAATACAAAGTCTTGTCTTTTTATTATCTTCTTTTTTATATGCCAAGGTAACCGGAGCAGCAAACGAGCTATAGGATTCTTCAATCAAATTTTTTTTTAACAAACTTGATATTTTTGAAATTTAGAAATTATACAAACAAGAAATTATTAAACTGACATTAAGGAGGAATTAAAAAAATGCCACATCCAGTGGGACTCTAACCCACCATCACTGCCTTATACGCAGGCATGCTTTAACCACTTAAGCTATTGGATGATCAAGTGGTTGGGAAGCGAAACGTTATAATGAACTCAAATACCATCACATATGACATTCACTCACTTCCTCCTTAAGCACATGTTACATGACGTTAATGAGAGAGAAGATTTGTCAAATCAACAATTGAAACATCAAACTCTATGTCACTTTATTTGTCCCCTGTCTTATATTTTTATTCGGTTAGGAGACCGGAACCATTGATTTTTAGTAAACTATTATTTTTGAGATAACTCTCAACGTATTTTTAAAATTTTTGAAATTTTGAAATTATACAAACAAGAAATTATTAAGACAGGGCACAAATAAAGTGACTTAGAGTTTGATGTTTTAATTATTGTCGATTTGACAAATCTTCCCTCTCATTAACGTCATGTAACATGTGCTTAAGGAGGAAGTGAGTGAATGTCATATCTGATGGGATTTGAGTTCATTATAACGTTTCGCTTCCTAACCACTTTATCATCCAATAGCTTAAGTGGTTAAAGCATGCCTGCGTATAAGGCAGTGATGGTGGGTTCGAGTCCCACTGGATGTGACATTTTTTCAATTTCTCCTTAATGTCAGTTTAATAATTTCTTGTTTGTATAATTTCTAAATTTCAAAAATTTCAAAAATACGTTGATAGTTATCTCAAAAATAATAGTTTACTTAACTTGATATTTGCTGTTTGATTTCTTTTATATCATCAGCTGTGCACCTGTACGGACGTTTGTAGCAATATTTATCCACTATCAAATCTATATGGGCTTCACAGTCTCGTACAGTGCCGACGTCGTATTTATCTTTAGCAAAAACGTGTTTGTATTTGTCTATTAATTTATTAATTTCTGTTTGTTGATCTGCATCTAGATCATTCATTTTACTCTCAAATTCTTCTAAATTAATGTGTTCGTTAAAATTTATTATAAATTTCTTAGTTTTATTAATATTTTGTTCCATTTTCTCAGAATATGACAAAATATTTATCTCATTTTTTTCACCTAGTACATTAGGAATTTTTGATTCTTTATTTTTTATATATTCTTCGTTTAAAAACTTTGTGTTTTCTTCTGTATTATTACATTGAATAATATTTAATTTTTCATCTTGCATTAATTTGAAATTTTTAATACAATCCAAACCGATTAGAAAATCATAATGGAAATTTTTATTGTCAATCACAAAAATATTCATTGTTTTTTCAATATTATATATTTTTAGTTTAAGAGTTACCATACCTTTTGTTTTCTTCTCACCATTAATAGTTATTAAATTAGCTGTTTGTGTATCATTTATGTTTTCTGCTTCGTGTATCTTTAACAACTTAACATTAATTAAAGACAAATTTGAACCCGAATCATAAATTCCAGAAATATTTAAAGTGTCATTTATTAGCAACTCTACTTTTATTAATGGTGGTACTTCTAGTTTTTTGGATTGTCCTTATTTAGTTCAATTTCTAGTTCAGAGTTATTTACACTTTTCACAACTGTTTTTTTATTTTTTCCTTTAAACCAGCAATTTTCTTTCGGGTGAAAACGTTTTTCTTTTTTCTCAGTGATACAGATTTTGGCATGGTTTTCTTCTTCTGTTTTTTTTTTGCTTTTCACTTCAGAGTGCATTGTGTAGTTTTTTTTTTATATTTATTTTTTGCAACAAAGTGTTCGAGTTTTCCTAATTCGTTGTAGAGATCTTCGGTTTGTTGTAAAGTTTCTGGGTCAATTTTATCAGTTAGGTAGTTAGGCAGGCCTGCCGCAATTAAGGTCTATCATTTGACTTCCTTACTTCCAATAATAATTTTTCCTTTTTTACTGCATATTCAAGCAACGATCCCATTTGGTATTTCAAAGCCAGAGCATATCTGATGGGCGACCATCCTTTATTTCCAAATGTCGCAAAAGTTTTTCTTCCATCTATTCTACTCTGATTCGACCGTAAATTTCATTAACAAACAGCTGTACCAATCCATATTTGAATGTTCCAAAAAGTTTTTTAAAATCTCAATTTTCTTTTTAGCTTTAGTAATATGAAAAAGTTCACACTCTTTGGTAAAATCTTTAATCCATTGGTACGTATTTGCATTTCTACCAGTGAATTTTTTAATCATAAAATCTTTTGAAATTCTGCCCAAGTTTTGAGCTTCAGATTTTGTTTCTTTTTCTTCAAGTAATTTCTCTAATATTTTTTCTAATGTGTCATTGGAGGTGCTTGGTACAGATTTATTCTCATTTAAGTCTTCCGTTATTTCTTCCAGGTAAAAATCGTTAAACTGTAAGTTTTCTTCTTCATCCAAATATGTCCTTGATATTTCCTCATTTAGGGTTATCCATATTTTTTTTGTCTGGTGCCTTTTAGTCAGTATTTTCTTTACCTTGGCGTAATTCGAAGTGTTTATAATTACTTGATGTAAACTTGCAGGCTGGTATTCTAAAGGTATGTTAAAAACTTGTCCATCTGGTGTACCTATTGAGGTTATGCAAATAATATTCGATTTTTCATTATTATTAAATTCAGGTAGTAATTCCAGATAGATAATGACTTTGTTTATTCCAAGTTATAAAATTCAAATTAAGAAAGGAAAATTGTAAATTTTTATATTATTTATTTTTAAAATATGCAAAATAAATCATGTATAGCTTAAATATGAAATAAGTATTGTTTGAAATGAGTAAATATATGTGCTATATGTGCTTTGCATATATTCCGCTCTCTCATCATCAATAACCCTTTCAATCAACGACTTTATTGATTTCTGTATTGTTTCCATCTTTATTTCACCTAGTTACTAACTAACTAGTAGTAGTAACTAGGTGTATGTTTTATACAGATTATTTATTTATGTTACGTTAAAAACACGTTCTACGTCAATGGATCGTTTGAAGTTATGGCTCAGTGGTTACGAGACATTAATCCTGTTAGTCCTATAGGAACTTATAAATTTTATTTGGTCGCTGTTTAGAGTTTCTTTCAACCGGTAAGCGTTTTATTGCTGCTTTGCTGTGTCCGTGGCAGAAATGAAATGGAAAGTGTTAAAAAAAATAAGACGAAATTTCACATTCCTTTTTACTTATAGTCTTTGGGCTGTTAGCTACTTGACCCGATAATTTAGAAATTAGACAAACAAGAAATGTCAATATAAAAAAATTAAGAAAATATTATATTCGACAGAACTTAAACTTTCAAATTGTAGTCTAAAACCATATCTTTATTGAACTCATGTCATCTAACACAGCTACTTAATTCACTTCTAAAGTTTTAACGTTTATAAAAGAGATTATTAATGAAATTGATAATTAAAAGAATAAACTCTATGCCACTTTTAAGAATCTGGTTTTATACATATTTTGTTTAGTTAAGAGACCGAAACCATAGTTTTCTAATAAATTATTTTTAGAACTGAGAAATAACATAAAAAAATTAGAAGGTTTTGGAGTCTTGGAGCAATATTTAAAAAAGCTTTCGGAAAATAATTACAGAGTTGGTATATAATTACTAAAGGATTATTGGAATAAGTGGTTTTAAGCTAAGGGAGATAAAAAAAAACATTTTTATTAAAAATACGTATTTTTTATTGTTTGTTTTAAAACTTTTACAACCAAAAGCATTAAAAAATTAATTTATTAAAATAATTTTACAAAAACTATAATTATCCATAAATTGTGTTTTACCCACTCATTACATTATATATCAAAATTGTATTTTCAGCCTACATTGCAATTTAATGAATTTAAGTACATAGAATTTTAAAGTAAAACCATATCTTGGTCGTATTTTTTTATTGATATATCTGTCCTGTTTACGGTTCCCGATCGAGTATCCGCAAGGAACCACCTTAGAAGAATATAAGAATGTACGTCTTGATTTTGTTTTTTACTTCTTAAACTCCTTTGGTTCTAATTTGTTCTGTTCTGTTACTGTTATGTGCTCTATTCTTAATGTAAGCAGAATTATTTGTCTCTTTTATTTGTATAACTATATAAGTCAACTTAGGAGATAAATGTTATGTTTATTTTTGCTAGAGTGGGTTAAACCTACCCGTAGCCGAAACGCATATGCTATCTGGTTAATTAACATTGTGGAGACGAACAGATTCAAATTTTTAAAAAGAGATCTTTAAGCCATAATTAATAATATTTAAGTTAAACAGATCCAAAAATTATATGGGAACAGGAGCCTAAATATTGAATTAGATAAATGTTTTCACTTTCCAACTACTACCAGCTACATTAAAAAACTTTTTTTATTTAAATTTTGTTTTTTTTTATTTAAATAATATAAACCTAATGTGCATCTTTATCCAAAGTTTAACTGTAGAAACAGTTTTGTGAAAAACTTTACTGCTCTTTTCATTAGAGACTAAATAGAAAATGACTGTTTATTTGAGTATTTTACAGGTGAAATTTTTAAATAATTGTTATGCTCGCCAAACTATGTTCAGAATTTTTGCCATAAAATAATTCGGAATTCACATAAATTCTATTGCCAAACAAAAAAAGAGAAAAATTCGCTCGATATATGGCGCGGGCGGTATTCATCGGACCAAAAAGTCCAAACTAAAATTAGGATTGGCAGTTTGCGTGAAAAATCCATCTATTAACACGATATTGTTGTCGTGTTTAAATTATTATAGATTTTCAGTGACGTACAGGTTTTCATGAATAAACTGTTCAAATCCTACGCCAACGTACATACCGAATGTGGTGCTATTTTTATTGTCGCCTAATTACCTAACTGAATACCAAAACACACGTATAACATAGACATTTGTTTACAGTGTTTAAAGAAAAATCATACTAAACCAATAAATATTTTTTAAACGATATAAAGCAGCAACTACTATCTTTACAAAAATATTACAATATTAAAGAAGATTGTATGATCGACAACAAATGAACCAGAAATAATATTGTGGTTACCATAGTAAATCATAACGTACATGCCCAGAACAACTTCTTCGTCAGCGTCAGCCACCAGTACCTAGTAAACAAACTGTTCGCCTGTTTCTCACCGTAGACTCCCCCAGTAGCAACCTGCCGTCATAATGACGTATATTTTACGGCATTCGTTACGTCAAAGTTACCTTAGATATGACGTAGGAATGACGTAACAGTGACGGGCCTAAGTCACAGCCCAATGACGTCAGTATTCTGACGTGATATTGACGGTAAAAAAGGACGTCACAAAGCCCAAATTTGCTACGTAAATATGACGTCAGTATTCTGACGTGATATTGACAGTAAAAAAGGACGTCACAAAACCCAAATTTGCTACGTAAATATGACGTTAGATATAATGGTTGAATGTTGCACCTTAAAAAAAACTCTTATACGTTTAACACAACCATTTATTATAATAATATATAGGTACATATATACTTTCAAAATGATAAAAATTTCCAACTAAAAAAATTAAACTAGGTATAACAAAATTTAACTTCAAATGAAAACTAACATTAACCTATCGCTTTTAACAAAGTGTATGTACAAGTGGAAAAAATACCCATTGATCAGGACTATTTTCTGATGGAATAACCATAGCCTTCGCCTTTATATCCTTAAATGACCAGACTTCTAATATTTCGGATAGCCCACAGACCAGAAAAATATCTAAATATATATATTTTTGATATAGTTGACTTCACACTTTTCAGGATTGTAAACAAAAATACTTACGCACAACACATTTTTTTAAAATTAGTTCTCCAAATGCAAACTTTTCATTTCTTTTCCCATAGAAATTGTACAATGCTGCCAATTTATCTGTGAGAAGACACTTTAAGACTTTATTAGTTTTAGAAGATATATCCGTTCTTCCACCTAGTGATGCGAAATAGGCACTCTGCAATAGAAACAATAAGTATAAACGACATGCATATTTTAAAAATTAGGTTAGTTTACTTTTTTAAAATATCCATGACCAAGGAAATTTTTTTTCACGTATTATTATTATTATATTTTTTAGGTAAATATTTTGCAGCTAAATATATAAAAATATGTAAAATAACTTAACTAGATCATCAAATTTATGTTCCTGTAGATATTTTTCCAGTAATAATAACTTGTCATTTGTTTCTAACGGCAGAGAAACTGGTAATTCAGGAATGCAAACATTATATTCTGTGTGGTACTTTTTATCGAATTTTTTTAATATTTCTGTATTTTGTTCTTTAATTGTTGTTAGTAATTCGATAACCTTCTTTTCAAAACCTAAAAGTATAATGGGATTATTATTTTTTAATCATTTCAGTCAAGGAAAGCGATAGATTAGTCCCAGAAAATACTTAAATTTTTATTGACTTACCAACAGACTGGCCCCCAAAACTATCTCTTTGATATTGTGTCTGTGAACACACACCCAGACTGTTTTCTAAAATAAAAATATATAGGTACATAACATGAATATATAAGTACATATCTATACAATAAAAGTGCTAATAAATAATTTAACTAATAATAAAATACACTTACCATTTAAACATGTAACGGAACTACTTGGAATGCCTATAGAAGTTTGTAAGATTTCACTTTTTCGCGGTGTAAACCATCCTTCATGAACCACTGCCAGTCCACCTCCTGCACTCTCACTAAATTCCACAACAGAAAACATCCTTTAGAATATTAAGAAGCAATAATGGCGATCAAAATTAACACAAATAATTAAAAAATCCTTTGATTATTCGAGCTTCGAAGTTGAGGTTAAACATGCGTTGTTACCAATACCAACCCAATGTCCCAGCCGATGTTTTACCAACCGAACCACCAAAAGGCGCTATTTTCAAATAATTATCAAAATGATATAAATTTTAGAAATAACTAAATTAAATGCGAATAACAAGATTTAAAATATCGAAAATATCCGCTTTTACTTAAAAATGTATTCGACTAATGTAAATATAATTATGTATTTGTAGTGGAAATATTTTCAAACTATATACATTCATAGCAGGTAATAAAGTACTAAGCACAATTGTTATACAAATCCCATGCCTGATGGGTCGGATTTGCCACTTTGATATTGGGCACAAAATCTACCCACTAATGACGTACTGGTTTCGTCAGTTAGATGACGTTTCTTCAACGTCGATAAAGTAACGTCATATTGACGTCAGATATTGGTGGCCTGACCTTAGTGACGAAAAATCACCTTGTTGTGACGTCAATATGACGACAGCTTGCTACTGGGGTCTATCAGTTATTTCGGTAGCGTTACGTAGTCTCCAATTGGTAGGCAACATCTTCTACCAGCATGCTAAAAATCTTTCTATCAATGAGGCTATCTATATATTAACTACTTACGTGGTGTCACAGAGTTGCCAATTTAATGGTGTGAGGGTCTTCGAGATTGTTTGGAGTCGACCCGTTCTAGTTTTTCCTGCTGCTGGGGATTTTTAGCAAAAAAATTTTCTTTTTGGCGGCAAGTATTATTAACATGGCCTAGTTCGCCGCAGTTGGAGCGCCTTCTTTTTAAGGATACCTTCATTAACCTCTCCTCTACCGCTTTGACGTCCCTGACGGAATGAACGGCATGGTCGTAGTTACCGATGAAAAAATAATAAATTGAATTAAAAATGTGTTACAAAACTAAATGTAAGTATGGATGAAGGTACGAACATGACTTTATTTATTTTTTGCTATTTTATACACTAAGTGAAAATAAAATTTTATTATATATCATTTTGTTTATACATTAATAAGATTGCTAAGTTTTTTAATGTTTTTGTCTCACAACACTGAACCTTGCGCACTCTGTCGGTACACCTGAAAACTAATCCACGTTCCAATTAAGCGTTAGCACAATTCGGCAATGTGTGTCATTGACTCGCATTATGCTCTGTAATTATTGGAAAACTACCAATATAAACTGTGGGCCGAAATAAAGGAGTACATTTGTTTCGTGATCATTCCATTTTTGATCGGCTCGACTATAGTGCACATGAATTATGTGCCCAAACATGACACACCTTGACAATGATCCAATCTTTGATTAACTTTGAGTAATCAAGTACCTACAATAGAGACAGGCACTGTCATCATCTATTTTCGGCATGAACTATCTTCCGATTGTGGTCTTTATCTGCTAATAAGAGTCAACTGTTTTGTCGTGTCAATTGTTTTTAAGCTGATGTAAAAACAGTAACATAATCTTAGGACCTAATTTTATAAATGTCAACGTTTTACAGGCCAAAGAGAAAAAGGCTACTTTTTATAATTCATTTTTTATTTTATGTGTGATCTATGACTGTCCAAAAAGAATATTACTGGTAAAAGTATGTTATTCTTATCTATTCATTGATTAAACAGTAATGTATTCAAAAAAGTTTTTGCGCACATCCAACTTGATTCAACCTAAGCACCAATCTGTAGGTATGTTATTACCAAGTACCAGGTATACTATTTTTAGTGGAGCTAACACAGCTAATTTTTTGTCATCTCCTTATGTTGTATAGTCATATTTATTTCTTTGCAAACTTTAAATCGACCAACTTTGGGTTGTAAATAAAATTTGCTTTTATCAGCATTTAAAATTCTTTTAGTATCATTTATTGTTTTAAGAAAGGCTTAATTTTTAAGGTTACCTTAAATTATTTTTCCGTCGACTTTACATTAATAACAATGTTAATGTACTAACTATGGTCTAAAATTGGTCATTAATAAGTCGTATTAACGAACAAGAGCGTTAACAGGCTATTAATGTTGAGATCTGTCAATGTCAACATTTTTGATTAGTCGCGTTTTTTTATCATGCCATTTTATTTGAAACGTAATTAAATTTATTGCCTGATCAAAGGAAATCTTTATATAATAAAACATAGGTAGAGTTTATTTTATGGTGTAATACAAAAGATATTACTCATTATTCAGAATCAGTAGGTAATCACTAGCATATTTCTCATACCTTGCTGAAAAAGGCTTAATAGCCAGTTTATGGCCAAAATTTTCGATGCTAAGAACAACTTTTAATATTAATACAAATGTCGATATCAGTAAATATAATAAACTAATTATGTTTATTAAAAAGAAGAAAACTGGATATGTTTCAAAAAAATCAAAAATTTTTAACAAAGAACAAGTACATAAATTTATTTAATATTTATTTATAAGCTATTTTATTTTTAAAAAAGTCGACGGAAAAATTTTGTAACCAACTCGTAATTTAATAGGAAGTTTAATAATCTCAAACATTAATGCGCTCGCTATCGCTCGCGCATTAAAATATTTCGATTATTAAACTTCTATATTAATTAACTCGTTGCTTAAATAACTATTAAACCAACAATAAATATAATTTTATGTTTTTTTTTACGTTTACCTTAAATTTTGCGCTGTGCGTTCAGAGAAATCTGGATGCTTTTTTAGGAACAACAAATCTAACTTTTTTGCCGAACAAGATTCTAAATATATTTATTAAAGTGAAACTTTTATTAGATCGTTTTAAGTGCATGTCGCATGTCGGTCGAACGCCGAGTAGGTATAAAGTATAAAGTAGGCGGCACCTATAGTTTAATACAAAAATGTACGAGAGTGAGCAGATCTGCTAATGAAACAATCCTACTATTCGTATTAATACGAACTTCGACTGCGTAAGTATCTACGACATGTCACGTCGACGGTTATATTTTATCTATTCGTATTTATACGAACTTCGACTGCGTAAGTATATACGACATGTAACGTTTTAAAAATATTACAGTCGTAAATAATAATTTTTGAAACTGAAAATATGGAACTTAAACAATAAATTATGTAAAATATATTAAATAAAATATCTTTTAAAATTAATCGAAACACTTTCATTTTTAAACAAATAAACTTTGTAATTATCCTACCCTTGTTATATATATTCATTTCATTCTTTTGTCGATTTACTAAAGTTTTCACTTCTATCGTGTGTGAATCGCACACACACACACCTTTTGATTTTGATTTTGATTTTGATTTCGATTTCGATTTTGATTTCGATTTCGATTTCGATTTCGATTTCGATTTCGATTTCGATTTCAATTTTGATTTCAATTTCAATTTCAATGGCAATTTCGATTTCGATTTCGATTTCGATTTCTATTTCAATTTCAATTTCAATTTCAATTTTGATTTTAATTTCAATTTCAATTTCAATTTCAATTTCAATTTCAATTTCAATTTTGATTTCGATTTCAATTTCAATTTCAATTTCAAATTTTGATTTCGATTTCGATTTCGATTTCGATTTCGATTTCGATTTCAATTCCGATTTCAATTTCAATTTCAATTTCAATTTCAATTTCAATTTCAATTTCGATTTCGATTTCGATTTCGATTTCGATTTTGATTTCGATTTTGATTTTGATTTCGAATTCGATTTCAATTTTAATTTTGATTTCGATTTCGATTTTGAATTTGATTTCGATTTCGATTTTGATTTTGGTTTCGATTTCGATTTTGATTTTGATTTCGTTTTCGATTTCGATTTCGATGTTGATTTTGATTTTGATTTTGATTTTGATTTTGATTTTGATTTTGATTTCGATTTCGATTTCGAATTCGCTTTTGATATCGATTTTGATTTTGATTTCGATTTCGATTTCGATTTCAATTTCAATTTCAATTTCGATTTCGATTTCGATTTTGATTTTGATTTGATAAAGCGATTTAATGAAATATGATTCGAAAATTTTTTAGTTAAATGTCTATAGTGTAAAAAAACGTTTCATAAAACCACACAATGCTTTTTTTTTAATTGTTAAGTAGTTAGTTCTAGGTCACAGAAAAGTGTTTTTAAATCATAAAAACTATTCACCTGGACCTAGATTACATTTACTTTGAGTTTTTCTAATGATTTTATTATATAACGTTAATTATGGGTTTCATTTATGATGGAATTAATGAGATTTAACGGTATGTTGGTAAACAAAGACACTACATCAAACGACACAACCACGAAGCCTTGTGGTATACTACGATTATTAATTTTTTGTGAAAAATCAAATGTATCTTTAATTCTAAATTTGTTAAAGTCCTCAAAGGAAACTGCCATAATATCTGAGATCATTTTGGCTAAAGGTTGTGTAGGTGAATTAATACAAGAAACTATTGGCCTGAGGGGCACTTCAGGTTTATGTACCTTTGGGAGTCCGTAGTATTTTGGGCATACTCCATTATAAGTTGTCATTAATTTTGCTTGTTGAGGTGAAATGTGGTTTTTTCCTTTCATTTCTTTAACTAACTTATGTACAGCGTTCTCCATTAACATAGTTGGATCTCTATTTACCAAGACATAGGTTTCACGATCGTTCAAGAGTTAAAGAGATTTCTGAATATACGAGTCTTTATTCATTAAAACAGTAACATTTTTTCCTTTATCAGACTTAGTAACCAGAAGATTTGGGTTATTTCTTAGGAATGTTTTAGTTTCGATTTCTATAGGAAGTGAGGGGGATTTGACATTTCTATTATAATGTATGTAATTTGTGATGTGGTTAGTTGCTAAACTTCTAATGTGGTTTTGGTCGGTTTCAGGTATCAAAGTGACAATGGATTCTACTTCACTAATTAATTTAAAGATGTCAATGTCTTTGTTAGATGTAGGAAGACAAAATTTTGGACCTAGTCACAAGAAATTCGTGATATTCGAGGGAACATCAATATTCGAAATATTTTTAATCCACTTTTCATTCGATTTATCATACCAATTATTTTTGTTATTAATTAAATTGTTAAGTTTTTTTATGTTGGTCTTTTTTATGATATTAAAATGTCTATTATAATGTTCGTTTTGTCTGTAAAGGAATTCATCTAAAATGTCATTGGGAAGTGAACGACTAAGTTTACCCATGTATTGGTCCATAGAAGATTTCAATTGAGAAACATACCGAAAGGTGTCATCAATAGCAATATTGAGGAGTCTTTTATTTACCTGTTGTGTTGTTCGCTCTATTCTATTTATGTTCGAAGTTTCCAGGTGTTGTGGGGTGTTCCAAATATTACGTGTGCCGTTGTTTATGAATTTAGGTATTACCGAGTTTCGTCTACATTCCAGTAAGAATATCCTCCTATTAAGTTGGGATGCCAGTTTTTGGTGTAATAAAGCTAGTTTTTTCATGGATGACATGGTGTCTGCTCCAAATTTTATCCTTATTGTGTCGTAGAAAGTTCCCATATTCAGTGATAACTATAAAGAAGTTGAAAGGGTGTAACATTAATTACCCCGTATGGGTGTCAATTTTACATTAGTCAAAAAAAAATTGAATAATTGAAAAATGTCTACCTCCAGTCGGATTTCTCAAGGCGCTGGTCCTTTTGATGATAGCAGATTTTCTTAGGATAGGAATTTGTTAGTTTTGTTAGGCGCCAAAGGGTTTTCTTTTTTATATTAATAGAAATATTTAAAAACAAAGAAATTTATAATTATTTTCAAAATTGAAGAAAACACTTAAAAGAAGTATTTTGAAAACAAGAAAAACATTAATTACTAAAATGATGAGAAGATTGAATTCAATTTATTCTTTTAGCAAAGTAAAAAAAAATACTACAAAATCAAAAAATGTTTTTAGATATTATTATCACTCAAATTACAAGAAAGTAATTATCTCAAAAATAAAGAAAACCATTAGTAACCTCAAGATATGTTAATGTTAATCAAAAGATAGAATTAAAATTTTACACAGTTTATTATAATCAAGATAACCTGTAAAATATATAAAAAAAATCTGTGACAATTATAGAAAAATTTGAAACCTAAACCATTAGCAATGTAATTACAAAATAGGTACCTTTTTAAAGAAATTCCCGAAAAAACAAATATGGCCAAAAATTACAATTAAACATATAGTTACTCAAACCATGTGCACATGTGGAGTCCAAAGGTTGGTTTTGGAAATACCAATCTAGTCATGTCGATGAAGTAGACCCCAAGGGCAAGCCTACAGCATCTTCATTAAAGCTTCAAAATACTTGGAGAGTTCGTGTCAGTGGAGTTGATAACCATTCAACCTCTAAGTTAACAACTTCTAGGTTATGTTCTATTTCTAACTGCTTCTTCTAAATAACATTGCTTATAGCTAATCCAATGTTACTACTATATAATCCCATGTGACAAGATGCAATCCAATGTAATAAAATTGCAATCCAATGTGACAATAAAAAAGGTAATCCAATGTGACAAAAAATGGTAATCCAATGTGACTACGATGTTATATTCGCTGTAATATAATTTTCAGCGTCAGAAATAGCAAAAAACAACTCAAAAAACATGCTTGTTGCTCAAGGTTGACAGTATAAAAAACAGAATTTATTATATATAATTAACCAAGTTAGACTATCAATACAAAGATAAGATAACATTCTCTGTCAAAATTACTATTCGAAACAGTTACATAAATTAATGAAATGAGAAAAATTAATTTCTAAAAAAATATTATCAAGCATTTTTTTTAAAACAAATTAAAAAAAAAAAAATTATAAAATAAATAACTCACCAAGACAAGCTTTCATCGAAGAGCACTGAATTTAAAAAGAATAATAAAATTTAAAAACGCTAAACGAACCGAATAAATCGAGAATTCTCCCTTCCAACCTGACCGTTAGCCGTTATTTAGACAAGCGCAATTCGCACAAATTGAAAATTAGAGTCCCCAACGACTTTACTAACCGTTTCAAAAATTTTTTTTTTAGAAAAAAAATTTTTTTATGATAAAGTTATTTCAATTTTTTTTCAAATAATTATTGAAAAACCCATTGTCTTGTGAAGTCATTTTCAAAAAAATTAAAAAATAAAAAAAATTGCTTGATAAATCCCTCAAAAAATAATACATAATTACATAAATTTTATATCAGTATAAAATACAAATGTTTGTTTACATATAAATTAACAAAATTTGTAACGTTTTAATTACAATTATAATTATAGACTATTATTTAAATTATAAATACCTGCTAAATCAAAAATTGATGACAAAAGGTATAATGCAATGCATAGAAATCATCATCTGAAGTATCACTTCAGTTGTAACAATCATAATAATCATCAAAAAAATTTAAAAAATTATAAGGTGTGCTATAACACATCTCATTTCTTCAAAAAAATTAATTGAATTAATAAATATAAAAAACAAAATATTAAGACAATATAAGTTTCCTCTTAACATAGTAACACAAAGAGACCAATAAAAAAATTCAAAATTTGTGTACACTCCAAAGATTCAGCAACTATTCTCACATAGGTATGTAAATAAATAGTGTAAATACCGTCCTAAAAATGTAAGCCAATAGATCCGAACTTACACAAACCTAAACATATTCAAAATTACTAAACAAAAACCTGAAAGTAAGATAGAAAATTCAAGAGAAAACTCGATATTTTAATGCAAGGAAAAAAATTACAATAGAACATAGAACATTAAAAGTTACAAACCATAATAAGTTGTAAACTTTAAATATAGGCTCCTGACTCAGAAGTCCTACAACTGCTATGCCATGAACAAAATTGCAGCCATTACATCTGGTATTTTCTAGAGAAACCTCGCGAAAGTTGTAAAGTCGCGTCGTGAATAAGTCTCTAGAACCTCACTCTAAGCAATACCAAAGCTCCTGCTAAAACCTATTCACTAGAATAGAAACTGTACACCTCCAAATAAAATCAAGGTGATAAACCACAATTTGAAATGATCTTTCTTAAAAAAATTATAAAATTAAGAAAAGAAAACAAATTGAAATAAACTGTTGTTAACTGTTGGCAAACTGTTGACGATATATCTGCAATTTTTATTTCTCCAAATAAATAAACATATTCATGACAATCCTGTTTCACACCAATTATGATAAATAAAGATATTTCTGCAATATTAAGGCAATCTGTTACATCCAACAGATATAAAATGCATATTGCAGACATTAAATGGTAATCACTTTACCATCCTTTTCAAAGATAAGATAAATTGTATATAACATATATACACCAACCAAGATAATTAAGATAAAAAGATAAATTCGAGACACATAACCAAGCATCCCAGATACTGAAAGAAAAATTATAAGGTGTCCAAAAATTTCAAAAAAATTACACACCACCTAAAAGTAGCTGAAAATTATTTTTTGAAGAAGAAAAAAATTTCCATTCTGTCTTTAAGATACAGAGCAGATACAGCATATGCTAATGTAATAACTATACTTTCAGACAAAATGAATAAACCTAACCCCTTATAATTTTTTATATGAACTTGTCTACAATCTTAAACAAGTACTAAATATCACAACGTGATTCCTGAGACATTTTTGATCTTTCAAACGATAAAAAAATTATTGGTTGTGAAACTTTAATATTTTAAGAGACAATAAAAATTCCTTAGATATTGAGAAATAAAATTATAAATTTAAAATATATCAAATAGGTAAAAAATTATAATTGCAGATATATTTCCATTATGTTAATTTTTAAAAAAATTACCAACATGATAATAACGATAAATGACAGAATATTCCCTATGTATAATGACCAAAAAGTAAGGGACAAGAACATAGAAAGTGAACATTAGAATTCAACAAAAAATGACAAAACATTGTTCTATTAAATAGCGCCCTTTTAGCGTCCAATTCTCGTCTAATCTCAATTGAGATTCTATGTCACATGTGTTTTTTATAGTAAAAAGATGTGATTTTTATTCGTCGTCACTCGTGTAGGTAGGGTCCTTATTGTTAGGTAAACCGTCATCTAATCTATAACTACTATTTTCCTCGTCATTATTATTTTTCGGTAAATTTGTGTAAACATCTGAAAAATCTCGTTTGAGATCTGAAATATGAAAATTTCCTAAATTATTTCCTTCGTAATCTTTCAAATTATATACCAATTTAGATAAAACTTTATTAACAACACACGGTATATATTTAGGAGCGAATTTAGCTGCGAAATTATTTACTTTTGAACAAAGTACATAATTTCTTTTCCATAATCTATCCCCTACGTGAAATTCAACATCTCGTTTCCTTAAATTATAATATTTTTCGTTTCTTAAATATGCTTCTTTTAATTTTTTCCTAACATCGATATATAATTTAGGTACATTTTGTATGTCTTGTATTAATTGAGACTTTTCTCCTATTGAAATAATATTATTAGTATTTTCTGAAAATTTCCCATAATAATCTCCTGAGATAGGTACATTTCTTGCAAAAGTTAAAAAAGCGGGAGAGTAACCCGTAACTTCATGAGTTGCAGTACGAATAGCTTGCGCTACCTGATGAATGTATAAATCCCAATCTCTATGATTTTCGTGAATATAACAACGAAGTGCAGTAATTATTACTTTATTGGTTCTTTCGGTATGATTTACTTGAGGGTGATAATTAGGGTTATAAAAATTTTTTTGAACTTTATATTTTTTCATTAGATTTTTAAATTCTTTACTAATAAATTGAGAACCATTATCACATGACATAACCTGAGAAACACCAAAGACCAAAAAAACATTATTTTCCAAGAATTTAACAATGCTAGAGGAAGTAGCATTCGGCATAGGATGTACAAAACAAAATTTTGTAAACCAGTCAGTTACCACTAATGCATAACGATTACCCTGTTTGGACCTTGGATAACAACCAATAATATCTGCACTTAACCATTGAAACGGAAAATTAATATCCTTATATGAACCCATAACCCCAGCTTTAGGTAGATTAGTACTTTTACATTTTTGTACATAACGATACACATCTTGACGAAGTTTAGGCCAAAAATATAATTCAGTTATTCTAGAAATTGTCTTAGAAATGCCTAAATGTCCACTAGTTACATCATCATGACATGTTTTTAAAACGTCTTTACGATTACTGGAAGGAACAACAATTTTCCAATCATGTAGGTAAATTACTTTCAATAGGGATATTCGAAAATACATGTTTATAAATTATATTATTTTCTATTTTAAAAGATAGATATTTATGCGGATTTTTAGAGATTTTATTAATCATAGATTTATACCAATTAACTGGTTTAAAAACTGAAACATCCAAAACAGAAACTTCATTTACAGATCTACTAAGAGCATCGCTCACTAACATAGTGGAACCTTTTCGATGTTTAATGACAAAATCAAATTGAGCTAACCTCAAAGCTAAGCGAGCAAGTTTTCCACTAGGATTAGATAACTTGTGAAGGTATTGTAAGGAAGAATGGTCGGTTTCGAGAGTAAAAACTGTTCCTTCTACATAACATCTAAATTTTTCAATGCCAAAAATGACACCTAGAAGTTCTTTTTCAGTCGTAGAAAGTTTCCTTTCCGATTTTGATAATGCCCGACTGGCATAAGCAATGGGATGATCAATTCCATCACATTCCTGATATAAAATTGCACCTAAACCAGTGTCACTAGCATCGGTTTGAATTATGAAAGGTTTTGTGTAATCAGGACTTGCTAAAATCGGAGCAGAAGTAAGAAGAGACTTAATTTTGGAAAAAGCTTCGTCAGCCTCAGACGTCCATTCTATAGGTTGACCTTTCTTTCTACCATGTAAAAGATCTGTGATTGGAGAACATATAGCAGAAAAGTTTTTCAGAAACCTGCGAAACCAACCAACTAATCCAATTAATCTTTTAATTTCTGTCGTGTTTTTAGGTACAGGATAATTCAAAATAGCGTCTATTTTGTCCTGAGAGGTACGTAAACCATCTTTATTAATTGTAAAACCAAGATAGTTAAGTGAATCTTTGCAAAATTCACACTTTTCCTCATTAATTGTTAAACCAGCTTCTTTTAATTTATGATATAATTTTTCTAGAATTTTTAAGTGAAGTTCAAAAGTAGGGGTTGCAATAATAATATCGTCAAGGTAGCAGAAACAATAAGGGGTAATGGAAGGATCGATAATCCTATCCATTAGACGAGCCATAGTTCTAGGAGCGTTCTTGAGACCAAAACACATTCTAGTGTATTCAAAAGAACCTACACCATAAACTGAAAAAGCAGTTTTTTTTCTCTCGAAGATTTGTTTAATGGAATTTGTAGAAAAGCTTTACGCAAATCTATTGAAGAAAGATACTTCGCATCACGAAGTTTACTAATAACTTCATCCACAGAATGCATCGGATACGAATCACTAACTGTGATCGAATTAAGTTTTCTTTCGTCAAAACAAACCCTGTATTCTCCATTTTCTTGTTTACTAACCACAAAGGCGAGTTCCATGGCGACGTTGTTTCTTGAATAATATTAAGTTTTAACATGTCTTGAATTTATTTTTTGAGATGAGACTGCATTGTCGGACTTAACGGATATTGTTTTTGACAAATGGTTTTAGCATTCCCTGTATCGATATCATGTTCTATTAAATAAGTCTTACCAATTGAATCTTTCAAGGAAATGTCATGAAAAAGTCTAACTACCCTGTTTAAATCATTTCCTTGTTTTCCAGACAATTTAGATATTGGTTGAATTAAATTCACCACACAAAGGGAAGATAACATTGAATAAGAGAGATTATGAAAATTTACATCAATTTCAAATAATTTAAGAAAATCCATGCCTAAAATTAATGAATGAGCGATAGAAGGTATAGTCATGATTTGAAGTTTTTTTGTTATATTATTAAGAGTAATAGGTGCATTAATAAATCCTACAATATTCTGTGATTGACCATCATCTGTTGTTATACTGGAAAAAGCTTCTTGTATAGGAATATTTAAAGATTTTAATATATGACAACCAGGTCCACCTAATACACAAGAGTTACTACCACTATCAACAAGTGCTAAAAATTCTATATTACTAATTTTAATATTTAGGTATGGTCTATTGTCATTACATTTTTTTACAAATAATGGACTTAAATTTGAATTAGATTTATGTTTATCGCTTTTGTTATATCCCAAAATTAAATTATTTCCCTCGGAAATTATATTTTTTGCAGCTAAATTCGTTCAACTTTTATTATTAAGTGTATTAGAATTAACACCTTTACTAGAATTATCATTTAGGAAACTTTTTACAAAGTGTAGATATTCATCCCACTCTGTACGAGACGTAAAATTAATTAATTTTTATTTTTGGAGTTGTTTGATTTTTTGTTTGGATGATTGTCTGGCATTCTTTGTGTATTTTGACCAGAAACAGATACCAGATTTTCCTGTCCAGTCCTTTCTATGTTTTTTGAGCACATATTACAATTATTTTTAGTAATATCCTTTTTCCCACATCCAAAACAAAAAATTTTTCTAGGAAATCTACAAGTAATATATTTATGTCCTTGTTTTGAACAATTCCAACAGATAGTATTAATATTAGAAGATAAATTTGACCTATTATTATTTGATTGTCTAAAAACATTGTCATCATTATTATAAAAAGTTCTATTGCTCCTATTAAAATTATTATATTTAGTGAAACCACTATTTCTATTAAAGTTACTGTACCTATTTGGGGAATTATTAACATTTGTTCTAAATTTGCTATTATAATTTCCTTCGTTATTATTAGCTGACTGTCCTAAGGAACAAAAATTAGAAGTTTGAGGAATTGGTAAACCCTCTAAAGAAAAATTATTATTTGCAATCGAAGAAAGATTAAATCTTTCTGACCACAATTTAGATTCCTCAATTCTTTTACATAACGTGCTAAGTTCTTCTATTTTTTGAGGTGAATGTAATGCTAACTGTGAGATATAAAATGGCAATAAATTACGTCTAATTCTCGTTACTCTATTTTATTCACTGGGAACAACATCTAGTCGTTTAAAAAGATTTTCCATACTTGCTATATATAGGTTAGCTGGTTCATTTACAGCCTGCATTTTATTATTTATTTCAAGTTCTAAATTAAATTGATAATTGCATGGTAAAAAATCAGCTTTTAGTTTAGTTACTAATTCTGGCCATGAATTTACTTTATTTTTAATTGACAAAAGCCATGTTAAAGCAGATTTTTTGAAAAATTCAAAGCATTTAATGAATAGTTCCGCATCCGAAACACCACGAGAAACATTTAACAACTCAATCCGAGATAAAAAATCATGAAGTGAATTTGAACCATCAAAGTAAATGTTCCATTTGTGTATATCATTTTGTTTAACAGAAAAATTACTTTGTGCCGACTGCAAAACAGGACTACTTGTACTAATAGGGTCAGGAACTTTATCAGCTAAATCTGCTTCTAAGTTTAGAATACTAATTTTTAAATCTTTTTGTTGTTTAGTATGTTTTGTTTCTGTAACGTTAAGTCTATGTACCCTAGCATTAACATGTAAAAGTCTAGAACATATTCTTTTATAAGCTAAATCCACTTTAGTACCAGAAAAAGTATTGATTTCATTTTTTATTTCAGAGAGAGATTTATTAATTTCTACTAAGTCATCTTCAAAAACAATATTATTTACAGGTGCTTCAAAAGATCTATCAGAAGATTGTTGAGCCATTAATCCCCTAAAAACTTTACGCATTTCATCCACAGTCTTTGGTATTTCACAACCATATAACTTAAGTTCATATTTTAGTTCATAATCTTTCAAATAGTTGGCTTGCATTTTTATTTGTTAATAGCAAGAATCGAAAAAATTAAAAGTTAAGTCTAACTTGAAAAATTTATTCAACAAATAGAAATAAATAGTTCAAAAGTGTCAAAGTTAATTGCAAAGTCAACTCCTAAGTGGTTGCAAAATTATTTTAATTATTAAATGTCGAACCAAATCCTCTTAGGTCAAAATTATTTCTATTTGTAGCAATAAACGTTAAATAAATAAATTAATGGAGTAACGACGAATAAATTAATTTTTATCAATATCTGATAAATAAACAAGTTATTTTAACCATTTACATTTAATCCTTTGTCACCAGCAAAAAAGTATCTAAAGAGATAAGGTAAGACTTTCACATAAAGCAAAGTTTACTAGTTAGACTAATAAAAGATACATTTATTTAAATATAACAAATCCCAAATCCTTCAAAAATCTTTATTCATCACTTTTTGTTGGGCGCCAATTTGTAACATTAATTACCCCGTATGCGTGTCAATTTTACATTAGTCAAAGAAAAATTGAATAATTGAAAAATGTCTAGCTCCAGTCGGATTTCTCAAGGCCCTGGTTCTTTTGATGATAGCAGATTTTCTTAGGATAGAAATTTGTTAGTTTTGTTAGGCGCCAAAGGGTTTTCTTCTTTATATTAATAGAAATATTTAAAAACAAAGAAATTTATAATTATTTTCAAAATTGAAGAAAACACTTAAAAGAAGTATTTTGAAAACAAGAAAAACATTAATTACTAAAATGATAAGAAGATTGAATACAATATATTCTTTTAGCAAAGTAAAAAAAAATACTACAAAATCAAAAAATGTTTTTAGATATTATTATCACTCAAATTACAAGAAAGTAATTATCTCAAAAATAAAGAAAACCATTAGTAACCTCAAGATATGTTAATGTTAATCAAAAGATAGAATTAAATCTGTGACAATTATAGAAAAATTTAAAACCTAAACCATCAGCAATGTAATTACAAAATAGGTACCTTTTTAAAAAAATTCCCGAAAAAACAAATATGGCCAAAAATTACAATTAAACATATAGTTACTCAAACCATGTGCACATGTGGAGTCCAAAGGTTGGTTTTGGAAATACCAATCTACTCATGTCGATGAAGTAGACCCCAAGGGCAAGCCTACAGCATCTTCATTAAAGCTTCAAAATCTTGGAGAGTTCGTGTCAGTGGAGTTGATAACCATTCAACCTCTAAGTTAACAACTTCAAGGTTATGTTCTATTTCTAACTGCTTCTTCTAGATAACATTGCTTATTATAGCTAATCCAATGTTACTACTATATAATCCCATGTGACAAGATGCAATCCAATGTGACAATAAAAAAGGTAATCTAATGTAACAAAAAATGGTAATCCAATGTGACTACGATGTTATATTTGCTGTAATATAATTTTCAGCGTCAGAAATAGCAAAAAAACAACTCAAAAAACATACTTGTGGCTCAAGGTTGACAGTATAAAAAACAGAATTTATTATATATAATTAATCAAGTTAGACTATCAATACAAAGATAAGATAACATTCTCTGTCAAAATTACCATTCGAAACAGTTACATAAATTAATGAAATGAGAAAAATTAATTTCTAAAAAAATATTATCAAGCATTTTTTTTAAACAAATTAAAAAAGAAGAAATTATAAAATAAATAACTCACCAAGACAAGCTTTTATCGAAGAGCACTGAATTTAAAAAGAATGTTAAAATTTAAAAACGCTAAACGAACCGAATAAATCGAGAATTCTCCCTTCCACCCTGACCGTTAGCCGTTATTTAGACAAGCGCAATTCGCACAAATTGAAAATTAGAGTCCCCAACGACTTTACTAAATAAAAATAACGTGATAATGTTACAAGGGTAGTAACGGGTTTACTAGTAAATAAAAAAATCAATATTAACTGTGGGAATAACCCTTTGAGACTAGGAAGCGATAATAAAAACAGTTGCTTCAATGTGAGTGTCTTTTATTTCCAGCTAAACTTTCGTCAAACAATTTTTGACTTCATCAGAACTCGCTACAAAATGAGAAGCATCTCTTACAATAAGAAAAATATAAAAATACTGGCAATCTTACCGAAATGTTGACACTATAGTCTACAGATTATACAATTAAACATATTTGTTGAATTATTAGATGCAATGTGTGCTGAAACACGGTATTAACGGCTAAATTTGATCAAGAACCACGTTGGCCAGTTTTTTTTTAAACTTATTTGACATAAATATGTCAGTGGAATTGTAATAGTCTAGAATTCTTATTTTTGAATCGAACAAAATATTAAAATATGTACCTATTATTCAAAAAGTTAGTTTATTTATCTACCAAAGTTCTTCTGTTTTTTAAAAAAACATTGTCACGTCAACATTTTTGTAAGAATTTAACAAAGTGAGTGACTTAACTATCCTCAAAATATTAAAATATTGACAAACAATTGATAGATATATTACAAGTAACTAAAAGTATTTGTATTTGTATCGGTAATGTTCATAAAGTTAGTTGTTTTTTAATGGTGAAATGTGGAAACGCTGAGACACACAACAAAACATAACAAATTTAACATCTAATAACGAACATAACAATAACAATAACGAAATAGAAGTGAAATATGGAGTGTTGCCCTACATAGAGAGTCTTACACAACCTCTCAAAAGATTGTTTAGGCAGTATAACATCAAAATTGCTACTTATGGGTACAAAAAACTTAACTTATTCTACTCTAAACTCAAAGACCCTATACCTCCTGATAAAACTAGTAGGTAACATCATTTATGGCATCCCCTGTGAGTGTGGTAAACTCTACATTGGTCAGACCTGTCAACGTCTGAACAAACGGTTAACACAAGAGTGATTGCATACTCAAGCCCTTAGCGACTAGTCTTAGTATACACACTAATAATAATGACCATCGTGTCCAATATAACGAGGTAGTGATCCTCGATAAAGCTAAAAAAGACGTCCATCGCAAGGTGCTTGAAATGTGTTACATAACCAACTGCTCCAACTCCCTAAAACACAAAAAAGATGTAGATAACTTAAGTTCTAATTAATAAATATATTTCCTGACCGTTTAAATTAATTTAAATGTAATAATTCCTGGGTTTCGGTCAATATATTATTAATTTTTTTTTTTAATAACACTACATATGTTTCGGCAATTATGCCATTTTCAAGTGCTAAAATATTTATAAATTAGTAATATTAAAAACATAATAATACAATTAAATTACATATGTAGTGTTAATAATAATAAAAAAAAATTTAATAAAATATTGACCGAAACCCAGGAATTATTACATTTAAATTAACTTAAGTTCTATTTATGCGTATTTACTTACCCAAAACTATACAAAAAAATGGCCCTTGTAGTCCAGGGCATTTACCGAAAATAGAGGAACGGATTTGAGCCAGCAGCTAGAGAGATGCGGTTTTCTGCATTGTGTTTGGGAAAATCACAGAAAACGACAGCCAAAGTTTGGTTTCCCCATTTTCAGAAAAAGGCCTTCTGGACCCGAAAATGCATTTTCCGAATGCATCATTTCTTATACCATTAGAGGAGTGACTGGAAACTCGGAAAAATTGCTCGAAAATCGTTACTCGGGGGTATTTGGGGATGCCAAACTTGATTCTGGCATTAGAATTACCCGGGGTGGCTCTGTGGGGGTGTCCAGGGGGTGAATTGGGGGGAGAAATCGCGGCATGCCTGGAAATCGCTCCAAACTCGTTACTCGGGGGTTTTCGGGGATGCCAAACTCGATTCTGGCATTAGAATTACCCGGGAGTGCTCGGGGGTGGTTCTGTGGGGGTGTCCAGGGAGGGAATTGGGGCGAGAAATGACAGCATGCCTAAAAATCACTCCAAACTTGTACTCGGGGGTTTTCGGGGATGACCAATTCATTTCCAGCATTACATTTCCCAGAGGTGCTTAGGGGTGGCTCTGTGGAGGTGTCCAGGGGGGGAATTGGGGCAAGAAATGGCAGCATGCCTGGAATGGCAAAGGAGAAAGTGAAAAACCACATCTTATGAAAATAATGCTTTATTCAATTATAAGTAAGATTTTTTTATTAATCTTGGAGTATTTATCATATACTTTAATTTTTAACATGATTACTGGACATCTTGTTGAAACTCTTCTTCGTCTTCTTCCTGCAAATTATGACAATAATACTTTATTCAAAAAACCGATACGAGATTATAAACTTAGATTTTTAACTTAAATACTAATCATCTTGTTCAAACTCTTCATGCTCGTCTTCCCGCTCTTCATCTCTGTTTTCTTCCTGATTTTTTTCCCCTTGCTCGTCTTCTTCCTCGTCACTATCCTCGGCCCCATTGGGAGTGTCTTTTTGATTTAAGCAATTGCCATCGCAATGCTTGCATGCAAGTAAGCACCCCAACCCATTCCGCCGGCACCCGCACCTCGTGCCACAGTCGGTTTTACAAGAACAAGATATTTTGCTCAAAATTTCCTCGGGGCCGGCTTCCTGGGTCATGGTGACAGGACTGAGTTCTCCATTCACCAATTCCCACCCCCATTCCAACGGATCTAAGCTTTTGTCTTGACCTTGTGAACCATACCAAGCCTGTACTTGGAAATAGACCCGCTTGATATGCTTTGTTAACGCATTGGCAGTCGGAATTATGCGTGCAAGGTCGACTTTTTGATGGTTGGCGGCTTCAGCATACGATTTTGCTCGATATTTTTGCACGAGCTCAATCGCAGGTTCATCTTTGGTGCGCTCATCTTTGGGTGCTCCGTAAAGAGCCAAAACTAGACGAAGCCCGTGATCTATTAAATTGTCCACGGCTACGCGCGAGACCTGGTCCACGTGGTACCGATACTCCACTCTCTTACAAGGTTTTGAGCGGTCTCTTCTAGGCAGCCAAAACCAATGAATCTATTGAAGCTCATGCGTAGTGACCTTTTACAGAGGAGTGAAAGTGTACAAGAATACATCGAATGTTTTGAAACTTCCCAGGTGTGTGCGTAGGGAAGGTAGAACGATTGAAAAAGAGAAAGGTCGAGATACATATTTGAGCAAGCGGTTGCGCTTAACATCCATTGTAACGTTTGGAATATTTAGATTACAAAGGCATTAGCTGTCGAAGAAAGTGAAAGTAAAAATGTACAAGAATTAGGTAGACATTCTAAGACGCATTTTGGAGACGCCACATGTATGATATTTTGTTACTTAATATTCAATCTAAATTTGTATTATTCATAACCCCGGGCAATTCTAATTCCAGAATCGCGTTTGGCACCCCCGAAAACCCCCGAGTAACGAGTTTGGAGTGGTCTCGAGGCATGCTGTCACTTGTCCCGCAATTCCCCCCCTGGACACCTCCACAGAGCCACCCCTAAGCACCTCAGGGAAATGTAATGCTGGAAATGAATTGGTCATCCCCGAGAACCCCCGAGTAACGAGTTTGGAGCGATTTCCAGGCAGGCTGTCATTTCTCGCCCCAATTTCCCGCCCCCTGGACACCCCCACAGAGCCACCCCCGGGTAATTCTAATGCCAGAATCGAGTTTGGCATCCCCGAAAACCCCCGAGTAACGAGTTTGAAGCGATTTCCAGGCATGCCGCGATTTCTTCCCCCAATTCACCCCCTGGACACCCCCGAGCACCCCCAGGTAATTCTAATGCCAGAATCGAGTTTGGCATCCCCAAAAACCCCCGAGTAACGATTTCCGAGCAGTTTTTTCGAGTTTCCAGTCACTCCTCTAATGGTGTAAGAGATGATGCATTTGGAAAATGCATTTTCGGGTCCAGAAGGCCTTTTTCTGAAAATGGGGAAACCAAACTTTGGCTGTCGTTTTCTGTGATCTTTCCGAACACAATGCAGAAAACCGCATCTCTCTAGCTGCTGGCTTAAATCCGTTCCTCTACTCGGGTGTTTTTCCGGTAAATGCCCTGGACTATTGGTAAGCCAGGCGCATCAGTAGATTTATATTAATTAAATATATTAAAAGTATACGTTTTAGAAAAAAAATGTTTGTGATAAAAGTTGTAGGTCTCTTTAAGACAAACAAAAAAGTCCCCTAACATTTTTTTGTACAGGGTGAAGTAAAAAAGTTACGAATTTTTTTCCATTTTGATTTGATGTCACGCCCAAACGGCCGGACCGATTTGGCCCATTAACGAACTCGACCGAGATTTTGGGACGATTGATTTTTGTACCAAATTTCATTTCGATCCGTTAAGAAATGCGACCGCTATCGTGTCCACAGATTTCGTTATATCGGAACTATACATACATACATACATACATACATGGGTGTGTCACGACGAAGGGACAGTAGAAATATCTCGAGATCTATGTCGATTTGAAATCTAAAAATTTGTACTTTGCCATTTTTATTGATGGCCTAACTGCCTAAAATAATGTCATTAATCTTACACTTCCGGTTATACCGGAAGTCGCCATCAACTTCGTTATTTTAAATAGAACACCCTGTCTATTATAACATTTTCGGATTCCGCATAAAATTCTAGACTAATTTTATGTCTATATTTTAAATCAATAGTTTTTGAGTTATTCAAATTTTTTCAAAAATTTTTACAGATGCGACTAAAATTTGAAAAATCAATAACTGGACTATTTCACAATCAAAGAAAACAAAAGTTGCTACGCTTGAACGGTAAGTGATGTTCTTTAGTTCGATAAAGAAATAATTTAGTTTTACAACACAGGGTGTTCTTAAACGGTGTGCCATTTTTCAGAACTTTGAATCAGAATAAGTCAAAATTTTCAAATAGGACACCCTGTATATACTTACGTGAAATTTATTTGGCTTTCAAATTGTATTAGGGTTCCCTATACCTAAAATCAATAGTTTTCACATAAATCAGAAATTATATCCTAGGGGCAGATTTGCACATACAAATCGCAGATTATATGAAAGTTAATTTGAGAAATTTTATTAAAAACATGGCAAATTTTCTAAATTATGGGTTTATAATGCATTTATTATTGTCTTTTCATGACTTCATATACTATAAAACACTAAGCTTTCATCAAAAGAGGTAAAAAGGGTCTTACGAAAAAAATTATTAAAAATGTCATTACTGGGAGACGAAACTGTTAGCGATTTTTAGTAATTTCCACAAATAATATTGCATTTAAGAAAACAATAATTTAATATAATCAAATTTAATAAAAAACCTCAAGGATTACTTTTAATTTAAATGTTCAAATTGCCGACCGTTTGTCGCTAGACATTTGTGAATGCGACGTACCATGCCTTCTGTTACGGCCCTTCGGATCTCATTAGGATCTAAATTCCTAAACGCCTCCCTAACCCTTTGTTTCATGTCTTCTTTAGTGGTGGGAGGAGTAGCATACACTAAAGATTTGATTTTTCCCCAAATGTAGTAGTCCAACGGTGTCAAATCTGGTGATCGCGGAGGCCATCTAAAAGGTCCGTTCAGCGCTATCCAACGATCGTCAAAAGTCTGCATTAGGAACTGATTAACACCATGAGTGTTGTGTACAGGAGCACCATCGTGTTGATACCACGCTGCTCTGTACTCCGCCAATGGTAAAGATTCTAATGCTTCTTGCAAATTATATCTTAGAATATTTTCGTATCCTACTCCATCAAGATTGTTATCATAAATGTGCAAGCACAGAATTCTGTTGTTTTTAATGGAGCAGTACACGTTGAAAGACCAAAAATCTTGGAATCGCCTTTCTCTAAACAAATACATATTTTCATCTGCCCAGTAATGTGAATTCCGCCGATTAAAGATTCCATTTTTGCAGAATTTCGCTTCGTCACTCCAAATTATTTTCTCTAAGAATCTTTCATCTTCTTGAGTCTTCATCAGCAAAAACTCACAAAAATTTACTCGTTTCAAAAAGTCTTCTGGTGTTAAATGATGCACCAAATTAATCGAAAACGGTTTATACTTAAATTTTTTCAAGACTCTCTCAATAGTTTTGAATGCGAAACCCAAATCTCTTTGAGCATCTCGTAGAGAAGCATTAGGATCGGCAGTGAAGTATCCCAGTATTGTAATCGTAATGTCTTCATCGTTTAATATGGGTTTGTTCTTTTCAATTTTTGATTTAAATGATCCATAGTTAGTTAGATTTTTTATAACTGATCGTACAAGTTTCCTATTAGGGCGTGGGACGTCTGGGTATCTTTCGGTAAATGTCTCACACGTTCTGGTCAAATTTTTGTGACACTCGCCGTATATCAACACTAAATTTAAATAATTTTCGTTAGTATAGCCTAAACGCGCCATGATTTTAAAAATAGTTGGTAACTAAGTTTTGTAACATAGAGTGACGAGCAAAAAATGACACCTAGTAATAATCACAATGCGAATTGACGGATTGTTAGCGACTTTTTTCCATGGCCAACTTTTTGAAATCAAGTACATAATTTCAATAGGTAATAATCTCTTTCGTAAGACCCCTTTTACCTCTTTTAATGCAAGCCTAGTGTTTTATAGTTACTGAAGTCATAGGAAGACAATAACAAATGCATCATAAACCCTTAATTTAGAAAATTTGCTATGTTTTTAAAAAAATTTCTCAAATTAACTGTCATATAATCTGCGATTTGTATGTGCAAATCTGCCCCTAGGAAATAATTTCAGATTTATGTGAAAACTATTGATTTTACGTATAGGGAACCCTAATACAATTTAAAAGCCAAATAAATTTCACGTAAGATGACGTAATTATATACAGGGTGTCCTATTTGAAAATTTTGACTTATTCTGATTCAAAGTTCTGAAAAATGGCACACCGTTTTAAAAACACCCTGTGTTGTGAAACTAAATTATTTGTTTACCGTGTTTTTGTGTTTTTATGTTTCTTTACACATGTTTCTCCAACATCCTTTGCTCCCAAGTACCCAACACTTTTGCTAGCCAAGTGCAATATCCTACTTGGTTATGCCGCACTGATGACAGCTAATGAGCCAGAAACATGCATGTCTGCGGTTACCATTCCTACTCGTGGCCTTATTGATCCTTTTTGCGTACATGCCCAATAATTTTCCCCTTTTGTTTATATTAATACGCATTTTCTTGGCACTTTGTTTATTTCATATCCTGGGCTCAGAACGACTCAAACACAATGAGTCCGTTTCGCCAACGTTGCGACGCTGGTTGGTAGCCGAAAACCCATTGGCACAGCTGGCCGAAAGCACAAAATGGCGATAGGACTCCTGTGTGAGCTTTCGTTGTTTTTGTGTTTTTATGTTTCTTTACACATGTTTCCCCAACATCCTTTGCTCCCAAGTACCCAACACTTTTGCTAGCCAAGTGCAATATCCTACTTGCTTATGCCGCACTGATGACAGCTAATGAGCCAGAAACATGCATGTCTGCGGTTACCATTCCTACTCGTGGCCTTATTGATCCTTTTTGCGTACATGCCCAATAATTTTCCCCTTTTGTTTATATATATATATATATATATATATATATATATATATATATATATATATATATATATATATATATATATATATATATATATATATATATATATATATATATATATATATTGTTATGGTAGCTACTGTTGCTTCTTATATTTTTAATTTGAATTTTAACTGCTCCGGCTTATTTTGGGTTGGGTTCTTCTCTTAATTCGAATTATTTTAATTTAATTAAAATATTCATTTAAATCAATACTTTAGATTAACTTTAACTTTAAATACATTTAATTATCTTTATGATATTATTCCAATTAATTCACTTCAATCTTTCAACAAAAATTATCAAAACGTCATTTCATATTTCAAAATTCAAAATTCTCATTTCCATGGCATTTCACCGCTTTATATCCATAAAAAAATAATAGTCACTGGTCTATGTCGTCACACTATACAGTAAGATATTTTATTTACATAATAGACACAGTGATATCATAACAAATCCCCACAATTAAAAAAATTAAAATTTTCTCCAAAGATATATTTTAATTTTTTTAAATTTACTTTAAATTTTTGTTTTATTTATTTTCTTCCATATTTTTATTTTAATCTTAATTTTAATTTTATTTTAATCTTATTTACTTTTATTTAACTATTTTATATATATATTTTTTAAAGAATATTAAAATACTAAAAGTATTGAGATTTTCACAATTTTTATTTAATGTATGACGCGTTTCACTATCTTATAGCTTCTTCAGATACATTTAAACTTACAAAGTTTAAATGTATCTGAAGAAGCTATAAGATAGTGAAACGCGTCAAACATTAAATAAAAATTGTGAAAATCTTAATACTTTTAGTATTTTAATATTCTTTTAATATGGATTTTCATCAAGTAACGACTGAGAATACTCTATATTTTTTTTTATAATTATATACAATGCTCATTCAAATCTTCCTTAATCTTGTTTTAATCTTATTACATATTTCAAAATAATTTATAACCTCATCTTCGTACGTTTTCTTCTTAAATTTCCTTTTATTTTCATTATCATAATTAATTTTAGTTTTATATTTAATTTTATTAATATAGTAATATACTTCATTTTTATATTTGTTTTTATCAACTTCATATATGTCAATTTCATATTTTGCTTCTTTATTTTTGGAATATTTATCTTTATCATTCATCATATTTTCAGATTATTTTTTCATTTTGTCTTTATAAGTAACATCTCCTTTATAATCATTATTTTTATTTTTTTCTTCTTGTACATTGTCTTCATTCCAAATATATATATATATATATATATATATATATATATATATATTTAGTATGTCACGTAATACAACATTAAAATAGTAAAAACCTAAAAACTAACGTAAAAATATGATAAAAAGGACAAAACCAAAAAAAGTATTAAAAAAAAAAGAGAAGACAAAATCGTAAAGGTTTAAAAAAACTGTAAATAAGAAAAAAACAATAGTATTGGATAGCACGAAGTTTCTAGGGTCAGCTAGTAAATGTTTTGTTTCTAACAACGCTAATGGTGTTGTAACAAATAATCGTTACAACGTTTTAGTTTAAATTAGTTAAAAATTTAATTAAACTATTTTATATAAATTATAAAATGTAACAGAAACATTGTTTTTAGTTAAAACAAATACTCCACATTGAATAACCGAGAATGTTCTTGTTAGTTTATCTCTACTTACTGTAAAAACAATCCAATTTTCGAAGCACTGTTGATCTAAACGCGGTGGCATTTCCACTTCACCAAACTTCATTTCATCCTTCTCATCTCTTTTGTGTATATTGGTCATAAGGACTTCGTCCCTTAGTCCCTAATGGTGCTATTCTTGATAGAATTCTATTCGTATCGCATCGCACTCGAGGAATATTACGAAGCAATTCCTAATTGTAATTAGTCGGCGCATAAATGGTGCTGATTTATTCCCGACGTATGCAGAACTAAATCCTACAATGTCCCCGATCCATTTTAAGGTAATGGCAACCTGTTTGAATAAAATTCTCGTTTGATGCGGTTTCTTGTTAATGAGATGTTACAAAAAAAGCCTAAAAAATTAGTATTAGTAAAAGAACAAAAGGCTTAGAAGAGGAATTAACTAAAAAGGCACCTATAGCTGACGATGGGCGCATTAAGTTCAATTGATTATTATTTATATTTTTTTATAAATATATAGATTTATAGTTAAATAAATATTTTTAAGATATCTGCTATGGGATTTGTGAAATAAAGAAAATGTTACATCTGGCAGAACTCGAACCAGTATACATTTATGGTAATATAGGAGAGCACACAAATAAAGTGACTAAAAGTTTGATTGTCGAATGGGCAAATCTTCTTTTTCATTAACGTCATGCATACATGTGCTTAAGGAGGAACTAAATAAGTGTTACATCTCACATAGTTAAATCAGGACAATGAAAACGATGAATAATTACCAAGGCATCTGTGGTTGAAGTTGTTAAGCGTTACCGCGTGAAAGAAAAGATTGCAGGTTCGAGTACTGGCAGACGAGGACATTGATGTTCTCGTTGTTTTACTGTGTTTTGTTGTTAATTTGGCAATTGTTAAAATTCTCTCGAATTTTTTAAAAATATGATTGGTAAATTAAACACTGTTGTATCTGAAAACTATATTGTATTACGGTTTTTGCATAGTACAAACTATGTTGTATTTGAACACCTAAAAAATAGGAAGTTTAGAACACTTTCCTCTGTAAGTTTTTTAACATCATATAATATTTTATATACTTACACATCCTGTATTTCCCATTTTAGGCGCTGATGAAGGCGAAAAGAGTCGCCGAAAATTATATATATATATATATATTTTTTTGATCCATTCTATATATATATATATATATATATATATATATATATATATATATATATATATATATATATATATATATATATATATATATATATATATATATATATATATATATATATATGTTATGATGTGGTGTCGGCGGCGGCGCAGATTATATCGCTGTTCTGTAATTGGTGGGGGGTGCGGTTCAGGTGTTGACGTTTCCTCCACCAGAGGTCGTTGGTCGCGCCGATTGTTTCCTGACTGCATTTGGGCCTGGATGGGTACGGCTGTCCTTGTTGCGTGTGTGTTTCTTATTGGTTCTGCCCGTGTCTGTGTATTCTCCAAGGATTTTTGTTCTTCTCGGGTAATTGGATTAGATTGTCTTTTGAGGAGACTTTTCCAAGTGTTGGAGATGTTTTGTGCATCGTCTCTTTTGTTGAGGCTGTTGGTTCTCTCTATTTCGAGGGCTTCTCTGACTATGCGGGTTCTGTAGTGTTTGATAGGTGCAATCTGTTTTGTTTCTGGGAAGTTTATTGTGTGGCCCGTTTCCTGGTGGTGTTGAAAAAGGGCTGATGTCGTTTGCTTATTTCTGATGTTGTTCTGGTGTTCCTGTACTCTGGCTGAGATTCTTCTATTTGTTTGTCCGATGTATTCTTTGTCGCAGTTACTGCACGGGATGCTGTATACGCCTTGGTTTTCTAAAGGTATTTTGTCTTTTGGATTGCCTATTATTTTGTGTAAGGTAGTCTGTGGCTTGTAGATTGTGGAAATGTCATGCCTTCTTAGGATCCTTCCAATCACGTCTGTTACACCTTTTATATATGGCAGTTTAGTTTTTGGTTTGTACATGTCATATTCTTCCTTATTTGTTGTTGGTCTCGTGGTTTGTTTTTATGCTTTTTTGATTGTGTGTTCATGGTATCCGTTTTGTCTTAGGGCGGTTGTGATGTTTTGGAGTTCTTCTTGTCGGTTCGTTGTTTTTGTTAGGCGTATAGATCTGGATATCAGTGTACTGGCTACCAATTGCAATTGGGAAGGGTGATGATGAGATCTAGCATTCAGATATCTATTAGTGTGTGTAGGTTTTCTGTATACTGTGTAATCAATTGTAAGGTCATTGTTTCTTGTAATAAGTAGGTCCAGAAAAGGCAATTGGCCATTCTCTTCAACTTCTAACGTGAACTGTATTCGGTGGTGGATGTTGTTTAGTTCATCAAGGAAATTGTCCAGATTGGGTCTTCCATGAGGCCATATGATAAAGATGTCGTCCACGTAGCGTTTCCAAAAGGTTGGCTTCATTTTAGTTTTACTTAGTGCATTGGTTTCGAAGTACTTCATGTAGAGGTAGATTAAATAGTTATGTAATTAAAACCGAAGATTATACTTCTTCATAAAAAAAAAATAATAATAATACATAATTCTCCACACTCAATGAATCCCCAAACTATAATAAATTAGATACTTATATATTCTTACCACACTTTTATAGTCTTATTATTAATTATTTTCTTGATTTTTTTGACTTTTTATATTAATGTTATACAAACTACAAAAACTTATTCAATAAATACATATTTGATTTAATCCATTCATTTATTTCCTTCTTACATTTATAATAGGGCTTGCTTTTCATACCGATTGGCAGACTATTATATATTTTGGGACCCACACAATAGATATGACTCTGACAAGTTGCATGCCTGGGGTTATTTAAGGTAATCATCCCCACATACAACTATGCCGGAGTCATTAGCAAAGCAAAATACTTTTCCTTCCAAATTATTTAGCACAGATAGAATCCCATCAATATAAATATTAAAAAGAATCGCTGAGAGCACCGCACCGTGTGGCATACCAAACTCCACATCCATTTCGCTACTTTCCACATCAGCGACTTTTGTGGTCTGTTTTCTTTTTAACTAAGATTTAATTAACTCATTACGTAGTCCTCTAACGCCAATATATTCCAGACGCCTAAGTAGAATTTGGTGTGCCACAGTGTCAAAGGCCTTTCGCAAATCTAAAAAAATCCCTATTACCTTCTTTCCCTTATCTAGATTTTTTAATATGGTCTCAGTTACCTTGCAAAGTGCGTCCTCAGTACTCGAGTCCTCCCTGAAACCATATTGGTTATTGTTTAGTAAATTATTTTTTTTAAATACGACACAAATTGACTTTTAAAACATTTTTCAATAATTTTACTTAGTGTACTGTTTAGGGCAATAGGTCTGTAATTATTTGCAACTTTTTTATCTCCTTGTTTGTGTATTGGAATAATTGTTGCTCTTTTTAAAGTCTCAGGGAAAACTCCAGTACCAAAGACCACATTTACAATGTGAATGAGCGGAGCCATCAAGTGTGACTGATGCTTTTTAATTATGTTAGAGCAAATTTTGTCATCCCCACCCTGTACCCCATTTTTTAAACTACTAAGCTGGTTCCTTAAATCATTTTCCGATATAGGATAAAGGAAAAAAGAACTTACATTCCCCTCAGTAGCCCCTCTATTTGTCACTATCTCCGAATCATGTTGATTAATTTGTTCTGCCAATCGTTTACCTACATTTGAAAAATGTTTATTTAATTCCTCAGCTATTTTTTGTTTTTGCACTATTTCCCTATTTTCTGAGTCATATATGCTATTTATCTCTGACATGAAGCTCTGCTCATTTGTAGCATCTTTTATGATACTCCACAGCTTTTTTGGATTATTAACATTTTTTTGGGCGAGGACACTATAGTAGGAATATTTTGCTTTTTTAATTAATTTGGATAAAATTTTTCTGTACTCTTTATATTTATTTAAAAGTAGTAAATTGTTTTTATTTATTGCACATTCCTTCTTTAGTTTGTCTCTTTTTCTAATTGATACCAATAAACCAGCAGATATCCATGGTTTTAGCCGCCGTTTTTTACATTGTATATTTTTTATCGTTGTTGATAAAGAAACTATAGATTTTAATATATTAATAAAATTATTTGTGCTTATATTAGCATCATTAGTTCCTAGAACACTATCCCATCTTTCTTGTTCTAACAATGAGTCAATTTTGTCATGATCTATGTACTGATAATTATATTTCTTTTGTTTTATTATATTATTCTAACGGACGTGACGTCATTCTAATAACAGAAACCGGAAACAAAACCTAATACTGACACGATTTTGCATGGGCGCCGGCAGCAGGGTGCAAGAGGGTGCGCTTGCACCCCCCTGCTATGAAAGAAAATACCTGAATTTACCAGAAAATTATATATTTTTTTAATTTTTTTATTAAATTATTGTTTGAATAAAAACTAAAGGCGTCGCGGTTGCTGTCCAAATCATTCTACATTCTATATATATATTAGATCATAATAGTGTGTAGATGCAGATGCACCCCCTGAAAATAATCCTAGCGGCGCTCATGCGATTTTGCCTCCTATATGAAATAAAATTAAATCTGTAATTGTATGAATTGACAGCTGATCATCTTGTCAATCGAAATACATTGTATAAATAGTTTTTTGTGTATAAAGTGTTTGTATTAAATATGAATAAACAATGTGGATTTGTTAATGAAGAAAGTTATGAAAAAATATTGATTGAAAATGAGTGAATAGGTAGGTACTCTATATGCATAAATTTTATTTTTGGTGTGTAATTACACTATTTATACCTAATTATTTATACCTATTATTTATACCTAGCTATTTTCGTTTTATAGACTTAAAGAGCTAAAAAGAAAAATAAATTGTGAACATCAAAGGGGATATTATAAGCGCCAGAAAGATTTGAAGAAAAATGACAAAAATGAAAAAATGACGAGACAGCCACATTTATTATGATTTGATTAAGTAGGTTTATATACATACATACATATTATGATAGTAAATAATTGTTTATACGGAATCTTTACGTTGAGTAAAGAAGCATGTTGCACGTTTTTGTTCATAAAATAATAATATTCAAAATATTTTAACACTTTCTTATACTTATTTTAGGTTTGGTTAGGTAGCCATAAAGGCCATAAAACCACTAGTCAAGATGGCTGACCTTTGACCACCAATAACAGATCCTTCGTAGACGTGAAGGAAACATTCTAACTCAGGATTTTAAATTTTATGGAATATGCTATAAAATGCTACAAAATGAAATGGTTATCTAACTATCGAAGGCTCTTGTGTTGTGATGTATTACAATAAGGTAGATACAGCTACAAAATCACACATTCTAAACGTAATGTGTGTATATTTTTAATATTGTTTACCTATTATTGAAGCAAAACTTCTTTAGGCACGACTAGGGGTAGATTCTAACGGAAGATTCTGATGGAAGTAACTGTATAATTTCAGCGATGGGAGGAGTTTAAATTTCCGAAATTTATTTATGAAATTTTCAAACGGTTTCAAATACATTAATGGTATTTATAGACTAAAATCTATGTTTCACATTTTAGTTATCATAAACGTATTATTTCATATATAAAAAAAATAATGATAACTTTCAAATTCCTATTTCTAATGAATAATATAAATATAACATCTCATTTTTTTTTGTAAAGTATATAGGCAATAAATATGATTGAATTGTAATTAAATATTTATTTTCCGATACGTACGTCAACAAGTTTTACTTCAATCGCGCGTAAAGGTAACGCACACTCTTTTTTTTGATTGGAGTTTTATATTTAGTAAGATGGGATCATGGTCTGTAAACTCACGGTCCAAAATTACAGCATTTAGGTTTTTAAATAAGTGGTTTTTACATTTTATGAAAAAATGATCTAAACAAGACTTTGAGTCACCTACTTTTCTGGTTGCATCATTCACTATGCTGACAAAACCCTTGCTTTCCATTATTGTATATATATATATATATATATATATATATATATATATATATATAAACACAAAGGGTGCCAAGTATGCGTATTTATGATAAACAAAAGGGGTAAAATAACGGGCATGTACGCAAAAGGATCATAAGATTACGAGTAAGAATGGTAACCGCAGACATGCATGTTTCTGGCTCATTAGCCGTCATCAGTGCGGCATAACCAAGAAGAGTATTGCACTTGGCTAGCAAAAGTGTTAGGTACTTGGGAGCAAAGGATGTTGGGGAAACATGTGTCAAGAAATACAAAAACAACGAACGCTCACACAGGAGTCCTATCGCCATTTTGTGCTTTCGGCCAGCTGTGCCAATGGGTTTTCGGCTAGCAACCAGCGTCGCCACGTTGGCGAAACGGACTCATTGTGTCTGAGTCGTTCCAAGCCCAGGATGTGAAACACAAAGGGTGCCAAGTATGCGTATTTATGATAAACAAAAGGGGTAAAATAACGGGCATGTACGCAAAAGGATCATAGGATTACGAGTAAGAATGGTAACCGCAGACATGCATGTTTCTGGCTCATTAGCCGTCATCAGTGCGGCATAACCAAGAAGAGTATTGCACTTGGCTAGCAAAAGTGTTAGGTACTTGGGAGCAAAGGATGTTGGGGAAACATGTGTCAAGAAATACAAAAACAACGAACGCTCACACAGGAGTCCTATCGCCATTTTGTGCTTTCGGCCAGCTGTGCCAATGGGTTTTCGGCTAGCAACCAGCGTCGCCACGTTGGCGAAACGGACTCATTGTGTCTGAGTCGTTCCAAGCCCAGGATGTGAAACACAAAGGGTGCCAAGTATGCGTATTTATGATAAACAAAAGGGGTAAAATAACGGGCATGTACGCAAAAGGATCATAGGATAACGAGTAAGAATGGTAACCGCAGACATGCATGTTTCTGGCTCATTAGCCGTCATCAGTGCGGCATAACCAAGAAGAGTATTGCACTTGGCTAGCAAAAGTGTTAGGTACTTGGGAGCAAAGGATGTTGGGGAAACATGTGTCAAGAAATACAAAAACAACGAACGCTCACACAATACTCTTCTTGGTTATGCCGCACTGATGACGGCTAATGAGCCAGAAACATGCATGTCTGCGGTTACCATTCTTACTCGTAATCCTATGATCCTTTTGCGTACATGCCCGTTATTTTACCCCTTTTGTTTATCATAAATACGCATACTTGGCACCCTTTGTGTTTCACATCCTGGGCTTGGAACGACTCAGACACAATGAGTCCGTTTCGCCAACGTGGCGACGCTGGTTGCTAGCCGAAAACCCATTGGCACAGCTGGCCGAAAGCACAAAATGGCGATAGGACTCCTGTGTGAGCGTTCGTTGTTTTTGTATTTCTTGACACATGTTTCCCCAACATCCTTTGCTCCCAAGTACCTAACACTTTTGCTAGCCAAGTGCAATACTCTTCTTGGTTATGCCGCACTGATGACGGCTTATGAGCCAGAAACATGCATGTCTGCGGTTACCATTCTTACTCGTAATCCTATGATCCTTTTGCGTACATGCCCGTTATTTTACCCCTTTTGTTTATCATAAATACGCATACTTGGCACCCTTTGTGTTTCACATCCTGGGCTTGGAACGACTCAGACACAATGAGTCCGTTTCGCCAACGTGGCGACGCTGGTTGCTAGCCGAAAACCCATTGGCACAGCTGGCCGAAAGCACAAAATGGCGATAGGACTCCTGTGTGAGCGTTCGTTGTTTTTGTATTTCTTGACACATGTTTCCCCAACATCCTTTGCTCCCAAGTACCTAACACTTTTGCTAGCCAAGTGCAATACTCTTCTTGGTTATGCCGCACTGATGACGGCTAATGAGCCAGAAACATGCATGTCTGCGGTTACCATTCTTACTCGTAATCCTATGATCCTTTTGCGTACATGCCCGTTATTTTACCCCTTTTATATATATATATATATATATATATATATATATATATATATATATATATATATATATATATATATATATATATATATATATATATATATATATATATATATATATATATATATATATATATATATTGATATGATTCCTCCTTCCGGAACACCCACTTTCAATAAAATTCTCGGTCGTGGATTCCAAAATTTTTAAATTGATTGTCCTAAAATATAAAAATTATATTGGGAATAATAAAAATAATAAAAAACGTTAGTTTTTTATATAAAACTTTAACTTTAAATGTATTTTAAAAAATGACATATGTTTCGCATTTAAGCATCGTCAGATTGACATATAAAGTTATATTTTGTTTATAGCTAACTATCTGATGTTGAATAGGTAATATTAAGGCTAGATTAAGTATGGAAGTAATAAGATATAACAATATTAAAGCCTAGATGTTATTAGCCCTAAGGGATTATCCTGGATGTATCTCCCTCTAAGATCAGTATAACTGTGCAATGATATAGAAAAACCAGGAAAAAACTATATCTGCTGATCTTTACAATAACTTAATATATTTGTATTACAATTATATCTTATTTATGTATAAAATGAAGACTTAATCAAAGTAAACAGTTTAATAGTGGAGAATTTCTAAGATTTATTTGTTCATTAACAACTTTAAATTGTGGATCTGCTAGATGTCTTTTTATTTCAAGTTCTTCAAGAAAATCTAAATTTTGTTTTTTATTACAAATGTGTAGAATTTGGATGTCATTGTTGTGTAAGAGTGAGGTTGGATGTTCAAGTAGGTGTTTTGCATAATTTGACTTATCTGGTTGTTTTAATCTATATGCTCTTAAGTGTTCATTAAATCTTATTTCAAATTTTCTTTGTGTTTGACCTATATATATCGCATTACATTTTGGACCATTAATTTTGTAAACACCAGATTTTTTTAAATTGGGTAATTTTGTTTTTACATTTAATAATTTTGTACCAACATTATTTAATGTTTTAAATGACATTAATGTTGATGTTGCCGAAGATATTATTTTTGAAATTGTATTTGAAATACTTCCACAGTATGTAATATTTTTATAACTTTTAATTTCTTTAGTTTGTTTAGGAAATATTAGTTGTAGTGATATTTTTTGTTCTTTTTTATTAATTAATTTATTTATTAAATAAATTGGATAGCCATTAGATGTAGCTATTTGTTTTATTATATTAATTTCTTTATCAAAGTTAATTTTGTCCATTGGAATTGAAAATGCTTTATGTATCATTATAAGCTGCTAATTTATGTGTTATAGGATGATTTGAATTATATGGTATGGTTACATCTGTTTGTGTTGGTTTTCTGTATATTGAATAATTTAGTAAATTATTAACTTTTTTAATATTTAAATCAAGAAAATTAATTGAATTATTTTCTTCAATTTCTAAAGTAAATTTAATTTCAGGATGTAAAGTATTAATGTAATTAAAAAATATATCTACAACTAATATTTCCTAAACAAACTAAAGAAATTAAAAGTTATAAAAATATTACATACTGTGGAAGTATTTCAAATACAATTTTAAAAATAATATCTTCGGCAACATCAACATTAATGTCATTTAAAACACTAAATAATGTTGGTACAAAATTATTAAGTGTAAAAACAAAATTACCCAATTTAAAAAAATCTGGTGTTTACAAAATTAATTTTCCAAAATGTAATGCGATATATATAGGTCAAACACAAAGAAAATTTGAAATAAGATTTAATGAACACTTAAGAGCATATAGATTAAAACAACCAGATAAGTCAAATTATGCAAAACACCTACTTGAACATCCAACCTCACTCTTACACAACAATGACATCCAAATTCTACACATTTGTAATAAAAAACAAAATTTAGATTTTTTTGAAGAACTTGAAATAAAAAGACATCTAGCAGATCCACAATTTAAAGTTGTTAATGAACAAATAAATCTTAGAAATTCTCCACTATTAAACTGTTTACTTTGATTGAGTCTTCATTTTATACATAAATAAGATATAATTGTAATACAAATATATTAAGTTATTGTAATGATCAGCAGATATAGTTTTTTCCTGGTTTTTCTATATCATTGCACAGTTATACTGATCTTAGTGGGAGATACATCCAGGATAATCCCTTAGGGCAAATAACATCTAGGCTTCAATATTGTTATATCTTATTACTTCCATACTTAATCTAGCCTTAATATTATCTATTCAACATCAGATAGTTAGCTATAAACAAAATATAACTTTATATGTCAATCTGACGATGCTTAAATGCGAAACATATGTCATTTTTTAAAATACATTTAAAGTGAAAGTTTTATATAAAAAACTAACGTTTTTTATTATTTTTATTATTCCTAATAAAAATGAACTTTCAAGTAGTAAGGGTCGATACAATTAATTTAATAAAAATTATAAATAAAAAAATCTATTGCTTCTTTCTAAATCTTTTTTCTTCCAATATTCAATTCTTTCTCTATATCTTCCTCTTCCAACTACTTTCCAACTCCTTCTTGCTGCCTTTCTATCTATTTATCACCTTTCTGCTGCTCAGCTCTTACTCTATACCTTCCTCTTCCTACAATTTTCCAACTCTCTGCTTTTCTGTATCTTTCAAGTTCTGGTTTGTATTACTGTTTGCTCCTATTTTATTTTTATCTTTCTAATTATTCTTATACTTTTTTTATTCACCTTTCAAATAAAATTTCTTTCTCTTAAATTTTTTATTAATGACAATTCTATTCAATTTCAATGACAATCTAATCAATAATAATCCTAACAACATAACTTATGAACTAAACAAAAACAAATACAATATCAAAAAAAATACTTAATTCAGACAACCGATTTAAAAATCATAACCACGTTCCAACACTTCATTGAAAGAACGTGCACCATTGAAGAAAAATCCATATCAATTTCCCCCAAATTTGATTTGACTTGGTGAATCACTTCACCTTGCCAAATCAAGTTTCCTTTTAGTAGGAAATTTTTCTTCACCATCAGTTGTCAAGCTTTTAATTAAGAGTATTTTAATTTTAACTAATACATATGAATCCCCTATCATTATATCTACTTTAACATTCTTTTTTATTCAATTTTTCATTTCTGTTTTACTATTTTTTTTATAAAATTCATTCCCCCTTCTTAACATTTATTAAAATATACATTTTTTTTTTATAGTTTTAGATTTGTTCCCCCCGCTTTTGGAATTTCCCTATACATATAAATTTTATAGACTCCCTTTTCCTAATATTTTCCTACATATAATTTTTATAAATTTTGTAACCCTTTCCTAATATTTCCCTATATATAACTTCTTTCTAAATTTAAATACCTTCCTCCTTTCCTGATATTTCCCACGATACAAACTTTTAATAAATTTAAATTGTTTTCCCCTTTCTTGATATTTTCCTAAATTTAAAATGAACAAAATTCCCCCAGAAATAACTCAAAAACATCTTCTTAAATTTTTCAAACACAAATATTTCATCTTTACTGGCAAAACATATCAATACCTGCCCATCTAACACCTCACGCAGGTATTTTCTTATTTCTTCATGATCTTCACACCATTTTAACTTATTTTTCACTATTCTTATGAAAATTTTTAGATGAATCTTATTAATCTTTCCATTAAATTTATGTTCATTTTTACTTATACCCATATTATTTTGATTTTTATTTATGTTTCTTTTTTCCATTTCTTCTAATAATATTTCACGTTCTTTTTCTTGTACTACCTTTATTTCTTCTACTTTTTCTTCCATCTCACTCATCTTCTTTACTGTATCTTGTTTTATAATCTTTTCTAAATCATTCAATTTTTTATTTGTATTAGTATTGATTTCTTTGATTTCATCTTTACATTCTTTTATTTCATCTTTACATTCCTTGTTAATAATTGTTTTAATTTTTACTTCTTGTAACTCCTCTATTTCCGTTATTCTGGCTATTATTTCCGTTCTTATTTCTTTCTTTGTTTCTTCCAATTTTTGTTTGTTTGTTTCCATTTGATTCCTCATCTCATCTTTAAATGTTTCTATGTTTTTGTTCATCTCTTCTTTTATTTCTGTTTTTATAGAATCCATATTCTTGTTCATGTCTTCTCTTATTTCTTTTTTCATAGCATCCATATTTAAATTTATTGCTTTAATATCCTTGTTCATATCTTTCATTTCTTTTTTCATAGAATCCATATTATTGTTCATGTCTTGTTTTATTTCTTTTTTCATAGAATCCATATTCTTGTTTATATTTTTTAACATTTCCATCATTTGTTCCCATGATGAATCCCTTCTATCCCCTATCTTACTATCCTGATTACTCTGATTATCCTGACTATCCTGAATACCCTGCCTATCCTGATTACCCTGACTATCTTAAATACCCTGCCGATCCTGATTACCCTGACTATCCTGAATACCCTGACTATCCTGACTCTCCTGATTACCAATATTATCCCCTTGTTCTGACATTCTATCTGTTATTTCCTTTCCCCCCTCTTAATTTCATATAATATACCTATAATTTATTTAATCTTTTACTCCAGAATCACACACTTTGTTTGTAATAAAGCAAGCTTGACACCTAATAGTAAAAAAAAATCTCTTACCCCCAGTGCCGAAGCAGCCCCACGTTGGGCGCCAATTGATATGGTTCCTCCTTCCGGAACACCCACTTTCAATAAAATTCTCGGTCGTGGATTTCAAAATTTTTAAATTGATTGTCCTAAAATATAAAAATTATAAATAAAAAAAAATCTATTGCTTCTTTCTAAATCTTTCTTCTTCCAATATTTAATTCTTTCTCTATATCTTCCTCTTCCAACTACTTTCCAACTCCTTCTTGCTGCTGCCTTTCTATCTATTTATCACCTTTCTGCTGCTCAGCTCTTACTCTATACCTTCCTTTTCCTACAATTTTCCAACTCTCTGCTTTTCTGTATCTTTCAAGTTCTGGTTTGTATTACTGTTTGCTCCTATTTTATTTTTATCTTTCTAATTATTCTTATACTGTTTTTATTTACCTTTCAAATAAAATTTCTTTCTCTTAAATTATTTATTAATGACAATTCTATTCAATTTCAATGACAATCTAATCAATAATAATCCTAACAACATAACTTATGAACTAAACAAAAACAAATACAATATCAAAAAAATACTTAATCCAGACAACCGATTTAAAAATCATGACCACGTTCCAACACTTCATTGAAAGAACGTGCACCATTAAAGAAAAATCCATATCAATATATATAAGTTGTCGAAACAATTTTTATTTATTAAACTTTAAGCAATAATTTAGAATTAATAGTTATTTTTATGTAGAATGTTAAGTAATGGTTTACACATATTTTACACTCTCTGCCTTAAAAAAATACAACTTTTTATCTTTGTATCATTTTTTTTCTTATTCTTATACTTTCCTGTTCTGTGTTTTTAACAAATTGGATAGTACGTAAAGTGCAAAAAACACGATTTTTGATAAGAAACACAATCAAATGAAATTCCATAAAAAATCCAAATCCGCTTTGAGTCTGTCCCCAAAAAAGTTCCTTTTTGTTTTTCCTTTTACGTTACTTTACAACACAAAACTGATTGTCCTGATGTTTTCCTGGTTTCATAAGACAGGGTGGGTTGTAGAGGGATTGTTTTCACAAGAAACCAATGGTAAGTAAAATTTTACCAGAACTGTTTACTGTTTCTATAATATGTTTTTTTATTTGAATATGTTTTGTTGATTCCAAAAAACGAAACAAAAATATTGTTATATTACTAGATAATGTAATAAAACATTACATTTAAACCGCATTAGTTTAACATTACGCATCATCTGATTAAGAGAACAAACAGGAAGATTTTACGACGGTTGTCTTTTTAATTTTGTATATAGCCGCTTAGAAGCCGCCACCAATAGAACCTTCAGCCACAAAATCTAACCTCAATCATTTTTGGCATAAATCAAGAGTTTCATTGCGATATAACAAGTCGTGTAGGTACAGTGAATTTTTGAAATGAGCAAGTCGGTCGAAAAATAGATTTTAGCCGAGAATATTTTCGAACAATAATTTTTTACAATTTTTAAAAAGGATTATCACAATAGCAATGTCTCGCTAAAATGGTTTTAGTGTTTGGGAATAAACCGCACACCAGTCAACTATTTCCCGCTGGTATTGCGAACTTCAACGTGGTCGCTCTAGTTTCACCGAATCCATGCTAGGTCCAACGAGCAGTCATACAGCAAACATTAATGCGGATCGACAGCTACTTAAGGATATCCGACGTGTAACATAACAGGAGATAGAGGCATCTTTGGGCATTTTAAAGAACTCGTTACAAAAGATCCTACATGAAGAACTGGGTGTTACGAAGTTGGTTGTCCGTTAGGTCCCTTATTTGCTCACAGAAGAGTGTTATTAGTGGTGAAGAAAATAAGCGCCAATCTGCTGTGTGGGTGTTTCACGATGTGGGTAAATTAACAAAAGTGATCCGTTCCAGAAAACTGCAATAACTGTTTTATCAATTGGTTTAAATGTATCCAAAATGTATCGATCTTGGTGGGACATATTTTAAAAAACAATAAAGTACTTTAAGATTATATATTTTTTGTCTTTGTGCCTAAATGGATCTACCGTTATAAACTCCTGGAAATAGTAAAGTCGATAAACTTGCTCTAGTATGTACTTTCTATACCTGTAAACAAAAAAACATGATAGTAATTAAGCTCAGAGATTTCTTGTCTTTTATTACTTCTCTCTGCAGTTTAAAGAAAAATTTTTAGTAAACACCCTAGCACAGATTTTTTATTAATCTTTAACAGTAACCTAATTTAATTTATAATAAATATATTTTATAAACATTTCAAACATTTTATCAAAGCACCTACTTGGGTAAAAGATTGTGACGCATATTTTGATTACGCAAATATTTCTTAGCTGCAGCCCAAATACGAAAATGTTTTCGCTTATTTGAGATGACAGATGATAAAATAACAAGTTGAATCAATGAGAATTTTGCTGCTGAAGATCTTTTGGTGGAGTTGTTTACTCACTTTCGTGCCAACAATCTTAACTATAAGGACTTTATATAACTATTGATATGAGCACATTTTATGTCTACGCAACTGTAATAAAATTTGGTCAAGCAAAAACATACAGTTGAGTGTTACAGTTTTAAAAGCTATGTTGATCACCAAGACAAACATCACCAAATCATGCAATCAAATATTTCTTGACAACAAGACCCGATATTTTGAAATAGATTTTCTTCACCGACAAACATAAAACATTAATGAAGTTCATTCAATTGTTTCTTATTAGTAATTAAAAAGAGGTTAAATTAGCAATTCTTTTCTTTTTGCTAAAAATTTATTGGGTGTCTAGCTTTGACGAAAAATATAAATGGTCATGTTAGTGTTCCCAGACAAATTGAAATATAAAATTGTATACTTACTTGTATTTATGTTTTAACGTCCTACATCATAAATCTATGTATATAAAAATGAATGTTTGTCTGTATGTTATCAATGAACTCAAAAACTACTGGACCGATTGTTATGAAAATTGATATATATATATATATATATATATATATATATATATATATATATATATATATATATATATATATATGTATATATATATATATATATATTCAGCTTTGATACAAAGTCAGTCCAGACATAGTAAAGTGAATGCACAATCCCGACTCAGCAAAACAGTCCCGAGCCATATATGTGGCTCCGGATGGTTTAGCGCATTTTTCTACCATAAATTGCATAATATATCCACTAATGCAGAAGAAAATAAAAGTTAATGGCATTATCTAACGCACATGATTCCCACTTGTGCCTATTTGAGCTGTCAATAGTCAAAAAGTTAAAGACAAATTTGAACTAAAGTGGCTCAACTTTGTACAAAGAATGGTTTTGTTAGTTTCAAAGAAATCCGCATAAAACTATAAACAAGCGCTGGTTGCTTCTATTTGTATACGTTTCGAAATGCACAATCCCAAACCACTTCTATTGGCAACATCGCTCGTTATCAGTATTCAAAAAATATTGTTTAAGTAACGAAAGTAACATTTTTTCTAGCGAGTGGCTTACGAGTATAAAAAATTTGTTTTGGCGAGTAAACTACTAAATTGATTCTACAACTCAAAATATTTAAAAAAAGGAACAATGAACATCTATTTTATTATACGGAGTGGCTGAGACCAAGTGTTACCAAATGAAACCGCTGTATTTTTTTAAATTTTGGTTAGTTTTTATTGAAATTTCGCGAAACAAATTACATTTTATGAAAAACATGTTACGGCCTGATATGACCTCCTTTGGCTCTAATTATTTGATTCAGTCTTCCATAGTAAGCATTGCATGTTGACCGAAAGTGAGCTTTCGGAATTTTATTTATCCATGGGATTCAAGTCCGGTGAGTATGGTGAAATGTTCAACGGTTTGTACCAAAGTGCATACGTGCCCAAGGTAGCAAAGCATCGTTAGGGATCTTTTGGCGGTACACCTCTTGGTTTAATTTGACTCCTTGTTCAATAAAAACCAGAGGAGTGCATATATTCGCAGTTATTGCAGCCCAAACCATAACAAAATCTGGTGGTGTCTTGGTTATGGCAACACTTGTGTCCAAATTATCGTTGGACTTGTGCTCGAATTAAGCACGATTATTTTGTTTATTCATATAGGTACTCCTGAATGGTGAAAATTTTCTTGATTTTGAATGTTAGTAACTCAAATCTTTTACAAAGATATAAACGATTGTAACCGACTTCAAGGAAATTGAAATCAGATGCCTAGTTGGATCCAATTTTTTTTAACAAGTTTTTTAATTGATGTTTTTGTAATGTAACTACTAATTTATTTTTCTGTAGTGAAAGATTGGTAAAATTTTGTTAATTTTCATGTTTTATTTTGAACTAGTAATTGAGATACTAAATGTGTTCTTTTCATTTGGACCATACTGCATAGGGTGTTTCTTGGGTTGAAAATAACAGGTTTTTTAAACCTATATATTTTTTTTAAAGAAATTTTATTTTTAATAGAATACATTGAACTTCCGAATTTTGTCTTTTGTGAAAAAAAAATATTTCTTACAACTCATGAAAATTTACACTTTTTTGTCGTATAAGTTTTTTTAGGTTTTATCCAATAGTATTTGTATTCACATTAGAACAAAATAAATTTGATTTCTTCACTTTTTTGCGTAAAAAGATGTGATTGAAATGACTAAACCTACTTTTCGGATATTCTCAATGGGCAAATGTTTTTAGAAAATGAACCGAGATGTAACTCTTCTGGTTCTATAAAAAACGATATTAACAAACGTCAACGAGATAGTAGTATTTACGTAGAAGAATAGCTTGGAAAAATTAAAAATCTACCATTAGAACCACTTGGAAATTTAGCCAGCAAAATTAATATTTTGTCAAATAAGGTGATTTCTGTGCCAAAAGTTGATTACTCGCACACAGATGAAGATAAAAAAGGTGAGAGGTGTCAAGGGACACCCGGATGGAACGAAGTTCCTTTCGATTAATTAGTAAAGGAATTGTAATTTGTAAACACAATAGATTGTTTATACATACATAAGCCTTTATTATTGTCTGTATAAAATCTCCACTTACCTAACTCCATCAGCAATACCTATCCAAAATTTGTGGGGAGCCACAAATGTCAGGATATTTTATTGTTATTATTTTCTATTATTTTATTATCTACAAAAACCTGTATAAACTTAAAATTAAAAAAATAACATACTAAAGGAAACCCACAAACAAAAAATCCAAAACATACAGTAATATATTGTCCTGTTTGTTTATAACATCTTTAAATATATATTATTTTATTTATAACATCGAAATATGTATATACTTGATAAGACTAATCCACTCCTTCCTTTCCACATCATTTCTGGGAAAAGTAAAAAAATTGCAGTTTTTCTGCTCGCCATAATGTTTGCAATTGGGGACGAAACACATCACCATTTTTACTGCAACAGAATACTATTTAATAGTTAAAGAATACATAATTAATTACAAGATTACCATAATAAAATTTATAAACTTGTAAACAAAACATAACCTCAATTCCACTAAAATGCATATAAAATTTGAACACTTACACTAACTTTCAATGTTTATTCACTATCACAAATTAAATACAATATGTCGTATGAAAAGTGTCCGGAAAACGCTAAGATTTTTGTTTAGAAACCACTACAAGTAATAGAAAAATCTTTTATTGCTTTTTCAATGCAAAAATGTTTTGTTTGGAAAGATTTTTAAGCTGACGTCACACTTTTGTAGTCCATTGTAATATTTCTATCTATGAGAGAGAGGAAGAGAGAGTTATTTATTTTTTGGTCTGTGAGAGAGAGAGAAACATGCGGGTGTCGTGTCGTGTCGTGACAACTTTGGGTATGAATTTTTTTTGGCTAGCTCCTAGCGTCAGTCGTAACTGTTCGTAACGCCCGAAAGGGAACTTCGTTCCAATAATATTTTGTCAGATGTGGCTATTTCGGAACCAGAAATTTATAATCTACAAACACAAACAGATATTTCGTCAAATGTTCGGATTTTTGAAGCAAAATTTGATGATTTAGAAAAAGAGCAAGATTACTATATTTTATCAAATGCGTCGATTTCAGAATCACAATTTAGTGACTTACAATTAGAGAAAAATGAATATGCGTTTACTCCTGATTCTGAATTTATAGAAGGAGGTTTATTTTTAACATTAGAATTTTATCAGATTATACCTGATTAACATTTTTTTGCAGATATTTCAAAAAAATAATACATATCTTTCCAAAAAGTCATTCAATATAGACGACAACAATTCGGAGAGTATATATAAAAAAACTTTTGAGACCAGTAGGTACATCTAATGGGGACGATTGTTTAAAAGATCCGTATTTTATTGCTCCAGAAAATGAATATGAATTTTTATTTTGTTTTTTTATTTTTATTTATCACTAAAAAAATACGTTCATTGATGAAAAAATTTACGAAAATTTTTTAGTGAGTAGGAAGACACTAAGAAACTCAAACAGAATATTATAAACATGAAAAGCATTGTAAAAATAAAAAATACTTAAAGCTAAATGAAAATCGGAAAAAAATAAAACAAGTATTAGTTTTTTTACAATATTTTCATATTTAAAATCCGATCTTAAAATTTGGTTCGTTTCCACTTACATTTATTTTGTTAATTTCATTTGCCTTAAGATTAAACATTTTTTTTATTAAAGAGTTTATTAAGTTTATTTTTTTATTATTTCGTTGATATGTTTTATTAAATTTTGTTCTGATTATTTTTTTCACCTGTCAAAATATCACAATTTTGTGATTTCGTCCAATGAAAACGCTTAATCTTCAATGTTTTATGCTAAATCTAGCCAATCATTCCGGTTTATATTGATAAAACCACTAGTGGTTTTACAAGTATTGATAAATTTATAGAACTGTCAAAAATTCAATAACAATATTGAACAATAAATTTTCTTGTTTATAAATACCTTACTATAAATCAACATTCATTTATATTATCTGAATATTCTGAAATATATTTTGTTATTATTATTATCACAATTCAATTCATCTAAACGATAATGAAAAATCAAATATGTAGGTACTTTAAAACTAACCTGCTTCCTGGTTCTGCATGAATTTAAAACTTTCATATGCCTACAGGCAAATGTGGTCTTGTAGGTAAACTTTAAATAGACATACCTAATAATTTTTATTTTGGTAATTTTCTCCTTAATAATATAATTGTATAAATAGGTATAAAAATAAATATTTATTCAAATTATAACCCTGTTTTCACGTTGCTTACGACAACTGTCAATACTATCTAGTGTACAGGATAAGTTAATAGGAGGGGTAACGGCATTTCGTTTGTGTTAATTGTGAAATATAAGTTGTTCTAGGAAGTTTTTTAAATAAAGTAGTTTTTGTACAGAATGGTTCAAAAAATAATCTTCTCAAATACCACTCGTCCTGTAATATTTTACTAGATAAATTTTTATTTTCCAGGCTCAAACTTCTTACGGACACGTGATTTTATCACATTTCAGTTTAAAAAAGTTTTCGTAGAAACTAAAAATTTATCGATAAAATTTTAAGGACTCGTGGTATTACCTTTGATTATATATGTCTGGTTTTCTTTAATAACATTCCCCACAATACTTATAATAAATTTAAACAAAATAACTAAGCATTTGATCAGTTAATTTTAAATCCTGTTTAAATAATTTTAAAATAAGCACTTTGTTGATCTACTTTACAAGCTTTAATTTGAATATCGTACTTTTACGCAGCATTTTAAGCACATTCTATTGAAAATTTTTGGCCAGAAAATTTGTGGACGAGGCTGTGAAAATGATTTTATAACCGAAAGCGGCCAAATGTAAAATCATTTGAAAGTTTTTATATTTTGTGCCTTGTAATAATACGGAAACATTGCTTGGCTCGGCTTCTACCGTACCGATACCTGTAGGAGTATATCATGGATCGGATCTGTATGAATCTACGTTTGGCTCAAGAATGTTAAATATTTTTAGGCCATATACAAATTTTTTATTTGGGAATAATGTCGAGTATATATCTATATATATAAAAGCGAAAGTTCACTCATCACCGTATCTCAGAAACTATAAGACATACAAACTTGAAATTTGGCAGGTAGGTTCCTTATAGGGTCTAGACGTCCGCTAAGAAAGGATTTTACGAAACTCCACCCCTAAGGGGGTAAAACGGGGGTTGGAAGTTTGTATGAGTCCTATGTTTTTAAAATAAGGGACTTGAAAATTAAAATGTTTTCTTTAGAGGCTGTGGAGGTGTACAAGTTTCGTTCCAAATTAGTTAGTAATATTTGTTTTTTTCTTCGTTGATTAAAATTATGTTTATTTCAAAGTTTCATGCCAATCATTATAGGTGCTAGCTACCCTATAGTGCTAGCTTAGATTTGTTTTTTTTTCATTGATTATACTGACGTTTATATCAAAGTGTCATATCGATTACTTACTTAAAGAAATTTAAATTTTTCGTTAAGTAAACTTACATTTGTTTGAAAAATGGATTAAGAAATTGTAACAGTCACAGTTGAAGGATTAGCAATCCGATGTAGAGTGAATGAGATACCTGGCGGTGGAGCGTGTTTATTTTTATCTCTTTCTTATTTGCTTTATGGAAATATTTCAATGGCTGCTCAAGTTAGAGCTAATATAGTAAGCCACGTGGCCAAAGATTGGCAAAGATTTAGGTGTTTTACTATGGACCGATCCGGAACCCCTTACGATACAAAACGCTTTTATGTAGCCGATATGGGTAGGTTGTATACTTATGGCACAACTTGCGAACTGAAAGCAGCTGAAGAAATATTTCCATTTGAATTCCAACTATTTCAAGGTAGCAGACTTATTGCCAGATTTAGAGAGTCGATACAAGGGATAAAAAGAATGTGTTTTAACGGACATTTTAACGAAGGAAATTTTGACGTATTGATTCCTATTAATTATAAAAGCGAAAGGTCACTCATCACCATATCTCAGAAACTATATAAGGCCTACAAACTTAAAATTTGGCAGGTAGGTTTCTTATAGGGTCTAGACGTACGCTAAGAAAGGATTTTACGAACCTCTGCCCCTAAGGGGGTCAAACGGGGGTTGGAAATTTGTATGAAAGTCCTATTGAAATAAGGGACTGAATTAAAATGTGTGTTCTTTAGAGGTTGCGGAGGTGTACCTACTTATATTGTATTTTTAGAAATCAACCCCCTTCATAAGGGTTGAACGGGGATCGGATACTTTTTATACAACAATCAACACGCCAGGTGAACGACGTTGCGGGTACATCGATTTAGAACACAAAAATGTGATTAGAATTTTTTTGTCTGTCTGTCTGGATGTTTGTGCGCGCATCACATGAAAACTACTGATTCGATTAGAATCTGGTGTATAAAAATTTTGGAATGATTTTTGTATCGAGATAGTTGAAAGCATGAAGAGTGAAATAGGTTACTTTTTATACAACAATCAACACGCCACGCGAACGACGTCGCAGATACATCGATATAAAACTCAAAAATGTGGTTAGATTTTTTATTGTCTCTCTGTCTGGATGTTTGTGCGTGAATCACATGAAAACTACTAATTCGATTTGAATGCGGTTTCCACAGATGTATTTGTCTTCTTTCAACTGAACATCTGGTGTATAAAAATTTCTTCCCCACACCTTTAACCGGACAATTGAGGGGGTCAGATTTTGTATGAAAGTATCTCATTAATATATTTGAAAATACCACTAAAATATTACACAACATACATACATACGTGTTATAATTTAGTTTTAATATTCGAAACTAGATGACGCAAGAGGTTATTAAAACGCGCTATCGTTGTTTTTTACATATACAAATGACACACAATTTACTATATCTTACAGATAATTAGGTCCAATGTAGAACTGTCACAGATCAATATTATAAGATAGTCATAATCGGTGTTTATTATTATCGAAATCTGTTCAGTGGTTGCAGCGTGATTGATTGACAAACATGAAATTTTTAATGAAAAAAAAATAATAAAAGTAGTTAGGCCAGACTTATTTTACTAGGGATATACCTACAGAATGATTAAAATTAAATTTTTATATGTAAAACAGTCATTAAATAATTGTAAATGTCCCAATTCCACGCGAGCAAAGCCGCGGGTAAAAGCTAGTATTTCATAATTCATTACCTCATGTATCACCTAAGTTTAAATTTGGAATATATACTCCTCTAACTCTATCAGAAATCGGTGGCTCGGGATAACGGTTTTGTCTAATGGACTGACTTTGTATCAAAGCTGTATATATATATATATATATATATATATATATATATATATATATATATATATATATGTTATGATGTAGTGTTTCACGGATGGTAGAATGAACAGTAGTGGTGTTCCGGGTTTCAATCCGTTGGTTGTTTGTGTCTTCACGACGTTTCGCCAACATCTCAGCTGGCATTTTCAAGTGATGCTTCCTTTGCGGCTGCTCAACTTGGAATCCAAGTTGAGCAGCCGCAAAGGAAGCATCACTTGAAAATGCCAGCTGAGATGTTGGCGAAACGTCGTGAAGACACAAACAACCAACGGATTGAAACCCGGAACACCACTACTGTTCATATATATATATATATATATATATATATATATATATATATATATATATACATAAATATATAATAATAATATGTAAGAGATGATACAAAAGTATCTAGTGCCGTGCTGTCAATAATAAATCCAGTTTTCTACTGGATTGGTGTTTGGTTAGATTTTCTAACTCCGGTAGACGCTGCGAAATAGAAGTATAAGGATTTTAATCACCCCATACAGGGGCAAAACCAACTACAGACACGTGTTTCGCTCTTTTTATGAGCTCATCAGTGCAGTATAGGTTATATCTCTTCAGTCACTAATGAAGAGACATCCCCCGTATGAATCGACCAAATCCTTATAGATGTACACTTGCGAAAGTAGAAACCATTCGCAAGTGGCCCCATCTTTACTCCAAAAATGGAACTAAGAAGTCGCTTGGCGTCTTAAAAGTACCTTCGGCAAGGTAATAACATACAACGATTAGAGGCGTTTGTGACAGTCTTTTATAACAATATGTAAGAGATGATACAAAAGTATCTAGTGCCGTGCTGTCAATAATAAATCCAGTTTTCAACTGGATTGGTGTTTGGTTAGATTTTCTAACTCAAGACACCGGTAGACGCTGCGAAATAGGAGTATAAGGATTTTAATCAGCCCATACAGGGTCAAAACCAACTACAGACACGTGTTTCGCTCTTTTTATGAGCTCATCAGTGCAGTATAGGTTATATCTCTTCAGTCACTAATGAAGAGACATCCCCCGTATGAATCGACCAAATCATTAGCCCATCAACATCTTTCTTGAAATTTAAACAGTTAGTACATTCATTTATATAACACATCTCTATGAAATTTCGTTTAAATTGATTGTCAACTCTCTTTAAGATTTTTATACTATCGTAGTCCACATTATGAGAAGAAGTGTTTACATGTTGGCTAAGGGCTGTAGCCATAGGTTTTTTTGTAGTATCGCAAAAGTGTTGGGTACTTGGATGCAAAGGATGTTGGGGAAACATGTGTAAAGAAACATAAAAACACAAAAACAACGAAAGCTCACACAGGAGTTTTTATGTTTCTTTACACATGTTTCCCCAACATCCTTTGCTTCCAAGTACCCAACACTTTTGCTAGCCAAGTGCAATACCCTACTTGGTTATGCCACACTGATGACGGCTAATAAGCCAGAAACATGCATGTCTGCGGTTACCATTCCTACTCGTGGCCTTATTGATCCTTTTTGCGTACATGCCCAATAATTTTCCCCTTCTGTTTATATTAATACGCATTTTCTTGGCACTTTGTTTATTTATATATATATATATATATATATATATATATATATATATATATATATATATATATATATATAATCAATACTCTTTCCTACCCAAACAGGGTGTAAGGGTTATAATATAAACTAACATTGTAAACTGCGAGTATGGTACAATATAAGTGTAACAATAAAATTCTAATTCTTAATAAATCTATTCCAGTCCTTTCTGTTCAATGCTAATTTCTTTGCTTCTGTCCAAGTTTTACCTCTCTTCGTTAAAATTTTTCCCATCATATTATCCCACGTCTGTTTAGGCCTTCCTCTTTTCTTCTTCCCCTGAGTTTTCGCTTCCCAGATTCTCTTTGCAGGTACTTCGTTGCTCATCCTTTGTAAGTGTCCCCACCATCCCAGTTGCCTTTGCTCTATAAATTGTTCTAGTGGTTGTATATTAAGTTCTTCTAAGATTTTTTCATTTCTTACTTTGTCTAGTCTAGTACACCCATACACTCTTCTTAGGTATCTCAATTTAGTTTTTTCTCTTTTAGTTAGTACCCAAGACTTACATCCAAAAGTAAGAATGGGTCTGTAAATGGCTTTGTATACTTTCAGTTTAGTTTGCTTTGTTACTTCTTTTTTATTTATAAGACATCTTTTCATTGCATGGTATAGTTTGTTTGCTTTGCCTATTCTTTTATTTAACTCTGTTTCTTGGCTTCCAGATTCTACTATAGTGGTCCCCAAGTAATCAAAACTATTAACTTGTTCAATTTTCTTCCCTTCCAAAAAGATTTGCATGTCTTTTTTTTCTTTTGTTACCGCCATCACTTTTGTTTTAGATTTGTTCATAGTCATCCCATTCCTTGTTAGCACTTCATTCCAAATTTTAATATTATCTTTTAAATCCTTTTCGTTCTCAGCAATAATTACTAGATCATCCGCAAATACACAATCTGAAATTTCAATTGTTTGTAATCTTCCATACCCAACATGTAAAGATTTTGATTTTTGTTTAGTTTCTTTTATTAACTCGTCCATAAATGTAATAAAAAGAAGAGGACTTAGACTTCCACCTTGCCTTACTCCTTGTCTTGTGTTGAATACTTCGGACTTCATGTTTTTGCTAATTACTCTATTTCTAGTTTGTTTGTACAGACATCTGGTAACTCTGGTCAGCTTAGTATTTACTCCTTTTTTTTTTCAAACTTTCCCAAATCCTGTTTCTAGGAACTTTGTCAAAGGCCTTTTCCATATCAATAAAACCTAAATAAACTGGTTTAGATCTTGCTAACCTTCTGTTTATAACTTCGTTAATGGTGAAAACATGATCTTGAGTACTTCTACCTTTACGAAACCCACTTTGTTCTTCAGCTAATGTTGGTTCGATTTGCTTTCTTAATCTTTTTTCAATAATCTGCTCGAATAACTTTAAAATTGTGCTAATTAGAGTTATACCTCTATAATTATTACAATTTTTATTATCTCCCTTCTTGAATATGGGTACTATTAATCCAATTTCCCAATCTTTTGGTACCGTTCTTCATTCCAGGCTTTATTGAATATTTTTAGCAGCAATCTAGCCCCTTCTTCTCCCATATTTTTAACCATTTCTGCTGTAATTTTGTCATTTCCTGGTGATTTTCCATTTTTAAGATTTTTTATTGCTTCTATTAATTCCTCAGAGTTTATGCTGTCATTATCAGTATTCTCACTTATTTGGTTAGTGTCTTTATTTTGAAAGTCTTGTTCCGTATCTAATCCTTCATCTAGTAGTTTCTGAAAATGTTCTCTCCATCGTTTCATTATTTCTTTTTCGTCTGCTAGTATTTCCCCCTGTTCATTTTTAATTGTCACTTTTTCATCTTTTTTGTTGTTTCTTAAGTTTTTTAACACTCTGTAGAAAAACTTTTAATTGCCTTTACTGTCCTTTTCTAGTTTGTTACCAAAATTTTCCCAGGTTTTCTGTTTGGACTTTATTACTAAGGTTTTCACTTTTCTTCTTTGTTCTTTATATTCGTTGTAGCTGTTTTCGGTTTTATTACTAAGGTATTTTTGCCATTTTTTCTTTTTTAGTTGTATTTGCTGTTTGATTTCGTCAGTCCACCATGCTGTTTGATTTTTGTTCCCATTGTATTTGCTGACTCCACAAACGTTTGTAGCTGATTCAATTATAGTAGTTTTAAATGTATCCCATAATTCTTCGATGCCCATCTCTTCTATATTTTTCATGTGATTTTGTAATACTCTGTTTACTAGTGCCTCGTAGTTTTTTGCTATTTCTTTATTCGATTTGTACGATTTTATTACTTCATGGTATGCTTTTCTTTTAGTTATAATTTTGTTTTTATCGATTTTTTCTTTTTTTATTTCAGCCACTTACATATAGTGATCGCTACCGATCTCATAACTTTTTTTGACAACAACATTTTTTATTTCTGATTTATTTATCACTAAATAATCTATTATGGAATACTCTCCTCTACTTGGCTTAAAATAATTAATTTTTATTTTGTTAATAGTTATTAAAAGGTTATTTACTAAATCTATCTTAGCGTTTAATTTTTTTAAGTTTTTTAATCCTAAAAGACAATCGAAATAATTGTGGAATTTAAATATGCAATAGCTAAGATTGATTTTGTTTTTCAAGTTAAATATTTTCGAAACGGGAATTACTGTACGATAATTTTCTTGTTTTGTTCCAAGTGCGGTGGAAACTTGGAACGGCTTGCGAATAAAAGATTTTTTAAAATATTTTTCTGCAATATTAGGTATTACAAATGATTTAGTACTTCCCGTATCTATAAGTACATTTAAATTTTGTTGTGGGAAAACTATGTACGGTAATTCGCTATCTATCTTATCTAAATTTAATAATTCGATTTTATCTATTCCGTTAGTTCCGAGGCTGCTTCCTCTAAAAAATCATTATTTTCTGTTATGCAATCCGCGTCGTCGATATGGTTTAATTCTTCAGCATTAAAATTTTTCTTTTGGGAATAGTTTTGGTTATGTCCCCAATTCAAATTTTGGGAATTTTGAGGCTGTCTATAGGTACTGGTTGTGTTTACGCTCATAGGCGTTGGATTTGGTAATTTTTTTATTTGGGTTAGATTTGAAAACATTCGAGTTTCTACTTGTACTCGATCGTGGTTCATAGTTTGAGGAAGGATTATTATTATTATGGAACCTATTTTGTTGATTAAAATTATTGTTATTATAGGTTTTATTTTTTTGTGGGATATTATTATTGTTATTTTTAAAGCTAGTAGTTGAGGGGTTACTGTACGATGTAAATTTAGGAAGTCTGTTTTTATGATCTTGATTGAACCTAAATAAACTTGAAAATCGTTAGTTAGAACATTTTTAGTTCTCATTAAGGTACCTAACGGTTCTTTGAGTCCTCTAAGCAAAACTCTAAGAGCTAAATTTCTGAAATAATTTCCTAGTATAGTTTGTTCGTTTATGTTTGAGTGCGTATTTAATAATGAAATTTGTAAATTTAATAAATGTTGAATCTTATTATAAAACTCAAAAGGGGAATCGTTATGTTGTTTTAAATCGGAAATTTCCATACTTAGCGTGTAAATATCTCGTTTGTCTGCATAAGTATTAACTAAAGCTTTTTTTAAATCATCCCAAGTTCTTATAGTACAAGATGCTATATTAATCGCGGCTTGACCTTTTATTTTAGCTAGAATGCTTGACATCAAATAATCGTTTTGAAAGTCATTAACATCAGCAGTATTATAAAATTTCAGAACTAGTTTTTCACTTATTTCTATAAATCTAGGTAATAAAGCTATGTCACCAGTAAATTCTGGGATCATTTCCAAATATTCTTTCTTTAATTGAGGAATAGGCATTGTGTTTGGAATATTTTGGGGTCTAGGTAAATTTAAATCTAAATCTGAGTCAGAATCGTCTGAGTGGTAATGTGGAGAAGTTTCTCTAAACGACATAAAAACACTTACAGTAAAAGTAGTCTCAAGTCCATACAATTAATTTCCAGGTGTCCGTGGAGTTTGCTTAGGTAGATACTCCCTCTTCCTATTTAGCTGTCTTCACGTTGAGCTACTTAGTTCACCCAACTGGAAAATCGCGAACTCGACACAAAATATAGTTTGTTGAATTGTTACTAAATCGTAAAAACGAACCGATATTATATTCACTAATAACGTGTAACAATCCTACTGACTGCGCCACTTAAATTATAAGGTCCTTTGAAATGCTTTTTAAAAAACGTTTATTGAAAAATCTACAATTAAATTCACCCGACAAGTTTTGCGGTAAAACACTGACTAACTAAAATAATGAATTATTCTATTTAAAACGATTATAATAAAAAATGCTAAATAATAATAAAATGTATTACACTAGGAAACACGTGTACCGATGTCAGCGGTTTTCTAGTTGGCGCCGGAGGTATTGTCCCTATATATATATATATTTATATATATATATATATATACTGTTTGTTACCTTCATCAGGATTTATTTATATTGTCATATTGTATTAGTATATTTGGTACTTACATAAGAATGTGTTTAAATTAAACCACAAACCATGTGAAAAATTGTTTCCAATAAAGGGAGAGCATATAACTAGTGTTTTATTGTTATAACACCCAACAAGAGATCAACAAAAAATACTTCACACAATTTAAATAAAAAGTCGATGGTAAACGAATTAAAAGTACCAAGTATTAAAACGTAAAACAAAGGTGTACACCTCTTATAAAAATCCCCTATCCTTAAAATCGATTTCAATTTTATAAAAAAATTAATTAAAATAAGTTATTTAAAAAACGAAACAAGTGACAACACACAAAAAACATTACTTGGATGTTTGCATACTAAGTATAAAACGCCTTGTGATCAAGGTTCAGTAAAAGAAAAAGAAGAAGGAAATTACTATTAACATGACAGTTAACCTCTATCTAATGTAAACATTTCGTCTGAAACTATTTTCTTCGTGATAGATTGTTTTAATAAGAATGTGTAAATAGAACTGAGACCTTCTACATCTTTCTTTGAATTCATAGCTGATTCACTGTTATATATATATAACACATCTCTATGAAATTCCTTTTAAATTGATTTTGTTCATTGTGTAAAACCTTTACATTATCATAGTTCATTGCATGCCCAGTATTATGTACGTGCTGGCTGAGAGCTGTAACTGTAGGCTTCCTCTTCGTATCACTCTTATGCAAAGTAAGTCTTTTTGACAATTTTTGGCTGGATTGACCATAGTATATTTTAGGACACTCACTACACGGAACACCATACACTATCCCACTTTTCATTAGTATAGGAGTAGGGTCAATTAATTTTGAAAAGAAAAACTGTCCAATTTTTCTTGATGCTGAATTAGCTACTATGATATTATGTTTTTTGAAAACCCCAGCAATTTGTGGAGTAAGGATTTCTATATATGGCAATTTTATATAACTTTTGTCTGGTTTCACATCATCTTGGTTGTTGTTTGGTTTTAATCCAAAATCCAAAATCCAAAATTTCGCTGTTAAGAATAAAAGTTTCACTCTAAATGGCAGTTTAACATCTTTTGTCCACTTGACGTTTCCCGAGTGTTATTCCTTTCCTATATATACATATACATATATATATATATATATATATATATATATATATATTGAAACACGTATGGGGGCTTTTTACACAATTTATTTACAAAATTGTTAAGATACACTGAACTCTGCTGAATAACGTCTAACTACTTGACAATACAATGAACTCTTGTGAACACTTGACTCGAACTGACGTTAACTGTCCGTGCATCCCCTTATATACAACATTATTTAATCTAGTTAGTGTGTTTAGAAGTTTCTAGAATTTTCTAGAAACATTATTTAAAATGGTCAGTTGATTTTTTTACAAACTTCTAAAAATCAACTGTCAACAACAATCTTTCAAATTAAGGTCCCTTCCTTTACGGTTATCCCGTTACACTGCCCCCTCCTTAGATTCATTTCTCCTGGAATGTTATTTTCTACATCGGAATCCCGCACACTCCCTGAGCCAGCCAAACCATCTTCTTGGAGTTGCTGCGCATCTCCACTGTGGTTTCCCTGGTAAGGCGCCAAACGATCGTGATGGACCACGACGGGTTTCCCTCTGGGAATTTTCACGATCCGATAAATGACATCGTTAATCTTCTTCTTGATGGTGTAAGGACCTTTCCAGTTCTTTTGTAATTTGGGACAAATACCTCGACGCCGTCGGGGGTTATAGAGCCAGACTAAATCTCCAACTTGGTAACTCTTTTCCATTGTCCGTGTGTCATAGTACCTCTTGATCCGATCACTAGATAATTGTAGTTTTCCACGCACCAGGTTGTGTATATTCTCCATTCGATTCTGAAGGTCGGCGACATATTGTTCACGTGCCATTTCTTCACCAGGTTTACAACCAAACACCAAGTCACATGGTAGCCTCATTTCTCTACCGAACAGGACCTTCGCAGGCGTTTGGCCAGTTGATTCGTTGATGGCCGATCGAATTGCCATTAGAAATAGTGGAATATGTCGATTCCAATCCCTCTGATAATCTGACACCACTTTTGACAGATAGTGGGTTATAGTCCGGTTCATTCGTTCCACCATTCCATCAGACTGAGGATGCATCGCTGTGGTTCTCGTTTTGCGGATGCCTAATCTTTGGCAAACTTCTTGAAACAGCTTGCTCTCAAAATTTCTTCCTTGGTCTGAATGTAATTCTAATGGTACCCCAAATCGGCTTACGAATTCTTCAACCAATATATCTGCTAAAGTGGTAGCTTCCTGATTGGGAACTGCATATGCTTCAACCCATTTAGTAAAGTAGTCCATTACAACAAAGATGTACTTGTTTCCTACATCGGTCTGTGGAAGTGGCCCCAATACATCTACTGCGATTCTTTCAAAAGGACTTCCAAACAGGTATTGCTGCATTTCCGCCTTCGGTTTTTGGTGCGGACCGTTACTGGCAGCACATGTAGTGCATTTACGACACCAATCTTTAACATCATTAGTGCAATTTACCCAGTAAAATCTATCTCGGATCTTTTGCAGCGTTTTCGTGATACCCAGATGTCCTCCAGAACTATCATTATGCATCTGTTTTAAAATTTCCGGTACAGCATTTCTTGGGACCACTATTTGTTTCCTTGTTTCTGTGCCCTCGGCATTTTCTACAAGTCTTTTAACGAGCCCTCCGTCCAAAAGTAAAGAGTTCCATTGGGACCAGTATGCTTTTAAAGCAGGAGAGGATGAGGATATCTCTCTCCACAACGGACGACGGTCCATTCTCTTCCACTCCCTAATCTTTCTCAGAACGGGATCCTTTTCTTGTTGCTCCTCCAGCATAGAGCTCTCGTCTTCTGGCACAACCTTAACTAAGGCAAGTTTTTCCTCGTTCTGCTCCATACGGGTACAATGGGGGCAATCAGGTCGACATGGTCTTCTGGAAAGTGTATCAGCATTACGATGTCTGGTTCCAGGTCTGTGCTCGATTTCAACATCATATTCCTGCAGTTTTTCGAGCCATCTTGCTATCTGTCCTTCTGGGTTCCTAAAGCTAAGTAGCCACTTTAAACTAGCATGGTCTGTTCTGATCAGGAATTTTCTGCCATACAGATATTTATAAAAGTGTTCGACGGATTTTACAACTGCTAACAGTTCCCTCCTAGTTACACAGTAGTTCTTTTCAGCTTTCGATAAAGTTTTGCTGAAGTAACCAACCACTCTTTCCTTACCGTCTTGTAGCTGTGACAAGACGGCTCCAATTCCCACATTGCTGGCGTCGGTGTCCAGAATAAGCTTACCATCAGGAAGTGGATAAGCAAGAACAGGTGCTGACGTAAGCTGTTTCTTTAATATGTCAAACGCCTTTTGACATTCCTGATCCCAACAGAAGGACTTATCTTGTTTCGTCAAACGTGTCAAGGGCTTGGCGATGTCTCCAAAATTCTTGACATATCGTCGGTAATAGGAACAAAGACCCAAGAAACTCCGGAGCTAATGTTTGTCGATAGGGATTGGCCATTCCTGAACGGCTTGTATCTTAGCGGGGTCAACAGCAACGCCATCCTTGCTTACGTTATGTCCTAAATAGTTGACCTGTCTCTGGAACAAGTGGCATTTCTTAACATTCAATGTTAGATTAGCGTTCTGTAATCTTTTAAAAACTTCTTCCAGGTTAGATAAATGTTCCTTAAAGGTCTTACCCATTATGATAATGTCGTCTAGATAAACTAGACAAGTTTCCCATGACAAACCCCGCAGGATGTTCTCCATTAGTCGTTCAAACGTCGCAGGAGCATTACAGAGGCCAAATGGAAGGACCGTGAATTGCCATAACCCTGATCCACTGGTAAAGGCAGTCTTTTCTTTGTCTGCAGGATTCATTTTAACTTGCCAGTATCCGCTTTTAAGGTCCAAGGTAGAAAACAGAGTAGAACCCGCCAAAGCGTCGAGGGCATCATCAATCCTTGGCAGAGGATAACTGTCCTTCTTAGTGACATCATTTAGCTTTCGATAGTCGACACAAAACCGCATTGATCCGTCTTTCTTTCTCACTAATACCACAGGAGAGGCCCACGGACTACTGGATGGTTCGACTATGCCATTTTGAATCATTTCTTTAAGGGCTCTGTCTGCCTCTTCCTTTTTAACTTGAGGCATCCTTCGGGGTACCTGTCGAATCGGACGTGCATCACCAGTGTCAATTCTATGTTGTACAACATCAGTTTTTCCCAGTTTACTTTTAGAACCAAATACAGGTTTATAACGGTAAAGTAGATCTCTTACCTGTTTCTTTTCTAATTTTGACAAAGAGGGGTCCAATTTTGTCATTAATTGTTCAATTTCGTTGGTCTCATCTGTTTCCGTAACATTTATCTTGTGAATTATGGCCATTACTGGTTCTAAACTTCCCATTTCCGTGTCCTTTCGGAGAAGAACTGGATGATCGTTCAAGTTGATAACTCGGATGGGTACCTCTTTGGCGGATCTAACAAGACTCTTACACACAAGGAGTCCTTTTCCCAATTCATGGTCATGGTTCTTCGGCTCTATCATGGCTGGGGCACCATCTGGCTCCAGTCCATCCAACCGCGCTGTGACGACACATTCGTAGCTTGCCGGAAGTTCGATATCATCGATTAGCTTAATCGAGGCATTGTCAACTTGTTTTCGGTGCAGGAATATTTCTTCATTACCAGTACGAAGGATACGTTGGCGAAGATCCAAATGAAAACCACAGTGGAGCATAACATCCATGCCCAGAACAACATCTTCATCAACGTCAGCCACCAGCACTGAGTGAACAAGAGAGGTTGAACCAAACTGTAGCGTCACCTGTATCTCACCGTAGACTCTAGCAGAATCTCCGGTAGCGGTACGCAGTCTCCAACTGGTAGGCAACATCTTATTTCGCATAATGATGGTTGGTCGGACGATAGTTTTTGTAGCTTCAGTGTCTACCAGCATGCTAATATTCTTCCCATCAAGGAGGCCATCTACATATAAGCTGTCCACGTGATGTCGCAGAGTTGCCAATTTAATGGTGTGAGGGACTACGGGAATGTTTCGGGTCGAAGGCGCCCTCCAGGAGTCGACCCGTTTAAAGTTTTCCTGCTGCAGGGGTACTTCAGCAGGAGATTTTTCTTTATGGGGGCAAGTATTTCTTATATGGCCTAGTTCTCCGCAGTTCCAGCATCTCACTGGGCGCCTTCTTTTTGGAGATAACTTCATAAACCTCTCTACTACCGCTTCAACGTCGCTAACGGAATGAACGGCATGGTCGTAGTTACCGGTGATTTCCCTCAGTCGAGCAACTCCACGTGAGGCCTCCGTCGCCGCCTCAAACTCCAGGGCAATGGTCAAGGCGTCCACAAGGGTCTTCGGCCGCGCCAGCCGTACAGCGCGCTGCAACTCGACGTCTCGAAGACCATCGGTGAAGGTTTGGACTGCTAGGCACTCCAGGAAATCCTCCGCTGCATTTGAATACGCAAGTCGTACCATTCTTGCTACATCCGCTTCAAATTCCTGGATAGTTTCTCCATTTTTCTGTTTTCGGCTCTTTAACTGCATTCGGTACACCGGTTGTAGATGAGTTTGATCATAACGCATCTCTAGACGATTCACCAATAACTCGAAGTTGTCAGCTTCATCCGGTGTCAATGATTGCAAGACGTCTAAAGCTTCGCCTCGCAGAGCTACGGTTAGGGACAATGCTTTCTCCTGGGATGACCATCCATTAGCTCTGGCCGCTGCGTCGAATTGTTTCAGGTAATTTGGCCAGGAAGTCTTCCCGTCCAAGGTCGGGGGTTTTATTGTCGTTCGCATCTGGGTCGTCTCCTCGTTTCTTCGTCGTTCGACGTCTGCGTGGCAGGTTTCCATCCTTCCTGCATCTCCGTCGCCGTGGTGGATGGTTTGGTTTTGTAGACAAGCTTCCAGTTCATGTTTAAGCTTTTCTATCTCGGACTGCACTTGATGGTTGATTCATGTTGTCCACTTGCTGATTCAAGTTGTCTACCTGCTGATTCAAGTTGGCAACTTGCTGATTTTGCTCGTCACGACGGTGTGATATTTGCTGGGAGAAGGAACTGGATAACTCTTCTGGTAGGGTAGACATCCGTTGTGATAGCTGGGACACCTCTTCGCGCTGGCTTCTTATCTGACTGGATAGCTCCTCCTGTTGGCTCGTCATTCGCTGTGATAGCTCCTCTTGTTGGCTCTTCATCTGACTGGATAGCTCCTCTTGTTGGTTCGTCATTCGTTGCGACAGCTGGGACATATCTTCGCGCTGGCTGCTTATCTGACTGGACAACTGGGACAGTTGTTGAGCTTGTTCTTCTTGCAGCCGGGAAAGTTGTTGAGTTTGTTCTTCTTGTTGGCTCGTCATTCGTCCTGATAGCTCCTCTTGCAACCGGGAAAGTTGTTGAGCTTGTTCTTCTTGCAACCGGGAAAGTTGTTGAGCTTGTTCTTCTTGCAGCCGGGAAAGTTGTTGAGTTAGTTCAGAATTTGCTTTTTGAACTGGGTCTTCGAACTCCACAGCGTCAGGGTCCAAATTATTATTTACGTAGTACTCACGGAGCCTTCTCAACAATACGGATTTGCTTCCAGTAGTTTCCAATTCTAATTCTTCGAGCTCTCTTCTGAGCTCTGCCACCAATAGTTTATTTATCTTTTTTCCAGGCATTCTTATATCTTCACCCCACACCTGACACCAATTTGAAACACGTATGGGGGCTTTTTACACAATTTATTTACAAAATTGTTAAGATACACTGAACTCTGCTGGATAACGTCTAACTACTTGACAATACAATGAACTCTTGTGAAAACTTGACTCGAACTGACGTTAACTGTCCGTGCATCCCCTTATATACAACATTATTTAATCTAGTTAGTGTGTTTAGAAGTTTCTAGAATTTTCTAGAAACATTATTTAAAATGGTCAGTTGATTTTTTTACAAACTTCTAAAAATCCAACTGTCAACAACAATCTTTCAAATTAAGGTCCCTTCCTTTACGGTTATCCCGTTACAATATATATATATATATATATATATATATATATATGGCACTGCAGAGTAGCAAATTTTTCCCCCTTTAACCGATTGTCATGGAAATTGGTGCCGTCAGTCAGTGCGGAAATTTGAACAAAGAGGTAAACTTAAAGACAGTTTGGTGCAGTGTTTGGTATGGAGATGTGATTGAACCTTATTTCTTTGAAGAGGCTGCAGGTAATTCTCTTATTGCCACTGGCGGGCGCTATCGTGATATGGTGCAAAACTATTTGGTTTATATATATATATATATATATATATATATATATATATATATATATAATATATGGCACTGCAGAGTAGCAAATTTTTCCCCCTTTAACCGATTGTCATGGAAATTGGTATGTAGGTATATGTATTTTTTTTACGAAGAAGGTTTGTATAGTATGCTTATTAATACCACTTGCCACCAGGTGGCGCTGCAGAGTAGCAACTTCTGCCCCGTTCAACCGATTGTCATGAAAATCAGTATTTTTAATGGATAAGATGAATATAATATTCGTATTAATGAAAGTTATTACCCAAAAGCGCTTCGATGTATTAAATTTAATGCTGAATAATAGATATCCATACAAATTCGTATAAATATAAGTTCGAAAAATGTATTTGTGGTATGATAAGTAAAACAGAACTATAAACTTTCTTTTCTTCTCTATATCTTCTTTTCTTTTATTTTTCTAAAATTTATATTAGTTGTTGGCGTAGCAACCCGCGCCGGTTACAGCTAGTTTTATATAAAAAAATTGAAAAGAGGTTGACCTGAAAGGCCATCCTTGCAACTTCCCGCTAGTTTTAAACGCAAAGCTATAGTAACGTGACGTATTTTGACGTTTTTGACTTTTTTGAAATGTTTAAAAAGCCATAACTTTTTAACGCGTTATTTGATTTTGATGTTCAAGATGGCATTCGACGCATTTTTTTGAGACCTAAAAACGTTACCGGAAGTGCAAAATCAATTAGTCAAACAATCTCTAAGATATTGAAAAAAAAAAACACTGTTTTGAAATTTTTCGTCAACGATATCTCACGAACGAATCAACCGATTTTAATTTGCAAAAAAACATTCGACGTGTTTTTTTAAGCTTAAGAGCTGATTAGGTTATGAAATTGATCGATGTAATGGCCAAGAAGATATGCCCAAAAAACTTCATTTTAACCAATTGTTTTTTTCGGTTATTTTGAAATTTCTTAAAATCTACTGGTCCAAATCGGTTCAAACTTTTAGGGGATCTAAGTTAGATGAAACTTTTTATAACGCTTTTTATTTCATTCCGATCGGTTAAACCGTTTAAAAAATATAAGAGGTTTACATACATTCACACACACACACACACACACACACACATCCACACGTACATACAGACATACAGACACCCTAGTAAAAATAGTCAGGGGAGGTTCTAAATACCTGAAAACGTTGAGATCCGATGAAAACTCGATTTTCGAAAAACGGGGTAAAACCAATAACTTCCCGATTTAAAAAAAAAATAATTTTTTTAGCGGGATGTTAAAAATCCTAACGATACTTTCTGTTCTTTAAAGCAGGGACGAAAAATGACGTAATAATTGTAATTGTACAAAAATAATTCCCTATTAGTTAATTTACTTGGTTACAAGAACTGTGCGTCTTAAGAAGTAAATAAGGTGCCATTTTTTAAGAAAGTGTATACACCAGGTGGGCAATATGCAACTGACTGATTTGTAGCTTGAATATTTATGACTACTAATAAAATGCGTCCATTTGTTTAATGTTTATACTTTATTGAAACCAAGAAATATTGTTTTTAACTGATATACAGTATTTGGTTTGTTGGCATAAATCCTACATTTTTGCCCATAAAACGAAATCAAGAGCTGATTAATCCGGTTACCTTGATGGTCAGATGACATAACCAAATCGAAAAATTAAACGTCCGGAAAGATTGTCCGCAGAAGATTTATTGTTTCTCTAGTTGTGTGACAAGTTTGTTCGTCCTGCTTGAACCACCTGTTTTGCAGATTAAATTGTTGGATTTGAGAAACCAAATAGTTTTGCACCATATCACGATAGCGCCCGCCAGTGGCAATAAGAGAATTACCTGCAGCCTCTTCAAAGAAATAAGGTTCAATCACATCTCCATACCAAACACTGCACCAAACTGTCTTTAAGTTTACCTCTTTGTTCAAATTTCCGCACTGACTGACGGCACTGGGCACATTATCTTGACCGAAATTTTGTCGTAAGTTTCGAATCGATAATCGACTTATTATTTAAGTAAAATGACTTCCCTTTTAATCCTAAAAATCGCCGATATGTTTTAAATTTGTTTTATCAAAGAAACGCAATCGTAGACAAGATGCGTTAAAGAATTCTTTCGTTAATATAAGACTTAAATAACGTTATTTAACATACAAAATGTATTTTTAATAATTCCTAATTTATTTAAAATATGATTTCAGTTACATATACGCTGAAAGATTTATTAGAAAATTAACAAAATTTGGATAATAAGTAATTTGACACAAAATGAAATATGAACATAATTCAAAACAGATGTGATGAACTCAACCACAATATAGTTTACTAGACGATTCCTAAATCCCTCTCTAGATCAATATTTGGTGGGCCCAATCTTGCCTGGTAGTATTGATATCAGATCGTGCCGCTGTCGGTGTATATTATATTGGAGTTACGTGGTCACATGGGAGAGGGATTCGTTTGGGGTTGGTGGGGACTGGGGGTAAAGGACAGCCGGCACCATCGGATGTATATCTGAAAGGACTTTCTGAATGTGGTTTACTGTCACACTCTCTTCATGATTTAACGACTTCAAATACACCGTGCTGGTATAGGAGGTATAGATAGTGACATGCAGCACAGTTTCCAATTACGCCACCAGAATAATCACAATATGTATATAGACCCGTTAATCAAAATCTAAGTCATTAATAACAATATAGTTTTTCGCAATCCACACAAAGTGATAAATCAAAATTAAAAGTAAATTTATAGTACAGATGACTTAAACAAAATATTTAACTTAATAGAGTTTGCTGCTAAAAAGTTTGGAATTGTAGAACTTTCATCTACATATGCCCAGCCGTATTATAAAAATATAACCTAGGCCGACCTGCATTAATAATGGTAGATTCTTATTTTTATTCCTTGTAAGATTTTGACGGCGTACTTTTAGGAAACTTTTTATATTACCAACGAGTTATTCTAGTCCCAGTTTTAATGAGGATAATTTGTGATTGTTTCTTTTTATTTACCCCCTTACCATATTTGGAGACATCACTTGTAAATATGGATGCAAAAGCAAAACAATTAGGTTTCCGTTATGCTCATTTAAAATTTTAATTAATCCGTCTTTGGTAGGATTTATTTTATTAAAATTTATTTGATATTTAAAAAATCTAATCGTTTTAAGACAAAGTTGCGTCTCCGACGGAGGCAAATCTTGATTCTTTAGCACAGCCAATACTGAGATATCTATTACAACTTTAGCTGCTTTCACATTGTCTCATGTTGTACTGGAAGAAGACGCAGCTAATTTAGAGAAAATAAATCTTTCAAAGTGTGTAATGAATTACACACCATTACAAATCAAACCGAAACCAACTATAGCTGCACCCAAAACTGCTCTTAAACATAAGAAATAAAAATTTAGATGTGTTAAAATCCTCTCCTGTAAAATTTGATCAAGCTACAACATTTAAAAAGCAAATAAAACTGTATACTTGCGGAGCTAGCAGATTCCAGCAAAACCAATAGTTGATAGATTTTGTTAATTGCCATATATTTGTGTTAGAAATTATTTAAGTTTTTAAATTTATTGTTAGTTTTTTAAGATGTTTAACAAAAGAGTTCTATTAATTATTCAGGTTGTTTTTTTCACACTTTCCCTACTTGTGCCATCATGCGGCTAAATTCATTGTTATTAGAAATGAGGATTATGACATTTAAATATTAAACTAATATGATTCTTTGCTTGTTAAAAGCTGTAAAAGTAAACTTTTTGAAAAAAGACTGTTTAAAGAAAATAGTCCAAACAGCTTGTTATTCAAGTAATTATCTTTTAAAAAATTACTTAATTCCTATGTTTAAATAAAAAAAAATATTCGATATTTTAAATTTTTAACGTAATAAATTAGTAATAAAATATGGTTTTGTTTGCAATTGGGCCCTATGAAATGGATTTGCTAGCTTGGCATACATATATTAAGAAGGGTTCAGCATAGGCTAACTCGCGTTAGTTAAAAACGAAATTTTAGTAGCAAGTATTTCCGCCTCTAACACAAATATCTTCTTGGCAGCGCCGACCATACTTAAAAAAAGGACCATATATCATTTTGGTAATTTTCCTTCCATATTTAAATCAGTCACCGCCCAACTTCAACTACCGCATTTAACTAATTAGATTCCTTAGATTCCTTAGATTCCTCAGGACTTTAAGCTGGCCATGCCATGGTATTGATTCCGACCTTTGCGAGATAATTGGTAAGAACTCGAGCAACGTGCAGCCAGGTATTATCGTGCATCAACAAAGATTCTCGACCTATATAAGGCGCAAATAACACTACATGCTGTTTAAACATTTTTAATATGTAACTTAGTTCCGTGCGACCAGCCAAAGAAATACCTTCTCAGACCATCACAGATCCTCCTCCAAATATTGTGATATTTAAAAAATTACACTATGCATACCCATAGTTGTGGCGTCGATATACATGCATATGCCTTTTATTAGTGTACAAACAAAAACAGGACTTATCAGTAAATAATAATTCCTGCCATTTAGCTTCCAACCAGTTATGGTACTCCCTGGCAAAATTTAGCCTCGCTCTACGATGATTTCTTGGACCTCGAGCTGTAATTCTAGGTCTTAAATAAGGTTTTACTTAGTCGATTAAAAAATGGTTTTTCCACAAACTTGTAAGGCACTGTCATTTATTAACTGACTTTGAAGGGTACGGTCTGTTACAAAACGTTTTCTTAGGGCTGAAAGTCTTAAAAATCTCTTATGAATTAGGGTTGATATTTGCCTTCTTTCCTGTTCCGGTCTGCGAGCCTCTCTGCAGTCTCTGCATCTTTTTATGACCCGTGAAATGGTTGTTTGACATCTACATCGTACGCCAATTCTTTGGTAAATACAGCTTTTCTCAAACAGACCTAATGCACATTTTTGGCGAGTAATTAATTTGTGTTTCATTTTGCATATTAGCAAAATTGGAGATTTTAGAAAATAAAAAACGTTGAGGACTAACACAGAAAACTCACTTTAATCAAGTGCTTTTTGACAGCTTTAGTTATCTAATGACAATTACTGTTTATTTCTGTTTTTTAATAGCCTGCCACTTACTCTAGCGCTTTTCATAAAAATTATAGTCAATTAAAACATTTTTTCTACAACCGTGCGTAAAGTATTAACTTTACGCACGGTTTAAGGTTCGTAAAGTTTAACTTTTTTTCACTAGTGAAAAAAAAAGTTTTTTTTTACTAGTAAAAAAAAGTAAAATAAGCACTGTTTTGTATAAGATTATGCAAATACTTTGATGTGTGTTAGGGGCCGAGGTTTTAAGGTATATAGCTTCTACCCAGATGACCCAGGTTCAATTCCGGGTAAGGAAACTTTTTTTTTTTATTATTTAATTGTGTAAATTTGTGTAAATATATTTAATTGTTAAATTATTGCAGTTTAATACATACAAAACTAGATATTATATTCAGTAATTTTTAATTTGATTTTTAATATGACAGAAATATCAGTTCATGAATAAGCGTAAACATTTTTATTTAAATGACTGATTGACATTTCAATTAATTTATAATTCAAGCATTTCGGGTTTCTACGTACCGGTATTATAAGGTGAGATTAATTTAGAAAATAAATATTTTGTTATTTAAAATATGTTTTAAATATAATATTTTTTTTTCGCAGTAAAGCGTAAAAAAAATCAGGCCTATACTTGTATTTCTTGTAAAGAAATTCGGTTGTAGAAAAAATATTGTATGCAACTCGTGCGTAAATGTTACTTTTTTGACTCATGTCATTCACATTCGTCAAAAAAGGTAACTTTACGCACGCATTTTAATTCAGAAAATATCTCTTTCCCGCACGGAGTGCGGATAAGAATTTTTCTTGCATGGAGTGCGGGTAAGATGTTTTCCCGCACCCATTTTTTTTTATTAATTAGAGATGTTTTCCGATAAACTTTTTGACAAAATATGGTATCATTATCTTTATCTTGTTGGACTACATACAAATAGTGAAAAAATAAGATTATTGCACATGAAAATAGGGATTTTTAAAATGTTTGTTTTTAAAAAAATCATAATTTATTAAATCACCCCTGTAAACCTTACTCAAAGCAACAACAAACTCACCTGTTTAAGTAGGGTTGCTATAGCTACGGTCGTGAATTTATTGACACTATGAAAGATTTAATTGTCACTATCGCATCTTTTCAAATATCTAAATAATTTTCGAGGTGATTTTGCTTGTAGAAAAAATATTGATCCTAACTCTTGCGGAAATTAACTTTCCCGCACTTAACTGCTTGCACGAACTCCGCTTCGCGTCGTTCGGGCATCGGCAGTTCGCGTGCGGGAAAGTATAACTTTCCGCACATGTTAGGATAATAACTATTTATGCTATAAAATTCGGTTTCTCATGCAGTTTACTTTTGATTATAACTTGATACTGTAACTGCTGAACACCACTGGGTGTTAAAAATTTTAGGCTCATTATAATTTTTAGGCTAGCTATAAATAAAAAAAAAATTATGCCAACGGAGAGAAAACTTGTTATTAAAAAAATCGTCCAAATTGGATAGGTGGTTTCGACAAAAATTAACTTCAAACTAATTTTCAGGACCATTAAGCTGTGGCGTAATATTTTGCTTAAACAATATTTTATTTAAATAATTATATTTAGGCAATATTTCTTTAAATAATTACTTTTTAAACAATTTTGGTAATCATGTTAACTATCTGTTTGTTAGCTGCAAATTAAAAAAATACTGAGTAAAAAGGAAAACTGAAGATTGTTGTTATGTCGTGCAATATTATTTAACACACTATCTGTACAAATTGTTTTCCAACTGTGATAACGTGTATACCATACTCAAAAGCTGATTTCCTCTAAGTTGTGCCACAATATGACACTGATTATAAACTGATTCTAATACATAATGACTTCGAATACAACCTCCGTTTCCCCCATTACGTAGATTGGATTCTATGTGAAGCACTCTCTGTTTAATACGTTTGAATAATAATTTTATGACCAAGAATTTTTTTTAAAGAATTAGACATAATAAGTACCCTCATTTGATTATTATTTTACAACAATTCAGGAAGTGCCTTTTAATTCGTTTTTTTTTTTGTACAAAGTAGATAACCACACCCCTTACCACCTATTTGGTAATATGAATGGTTAGTGTAATATATCATGTTAACTATCTGACATGATCACAATCTTCTGTCTCCGATAGTTCCTTTCAATACAAAATTCTATACATCTTTCGATGGCACGAATATCCGCTTGAAAAATGCTTGGGTACGCACCCATCTTTCTGAGTATTTGGTTCTAGCTCCTGTTTCTTTATCTGTCTCGGAGCCATCTGTATACCATTTTATGGCGTTTTGGCTTAGCCCCAATATGGTGTTCTCGCCCTGTTCAGATTTGCTTCCCAGTTTAGTGGTAAATTTCCTTACAAAGTTAAATTTCTTTGGCATGTCATCTTGGGGCATTTCCCAAGTTTGATCAAGTTGAAGTGATCGAGGTCTGTCCTTGATCATGCCTTCTTTGAGCACTCTATATATTGTTTTCTTCCTAGCATTTTCTACTTGAATATGCAGTGGCGAGAGATTTAGGATTACTTCCATTTCAGCAGTGGGACATGTTCTCATTGCTCCAGTGATACATGCACAAGCTAGTCTCTGAATCTTTGAGAGGTTTGTCCTCGTAGTGATCAGATTAGCCATCGTGCCCCAAGCTACTGCCCCATATGTGATGATAGGTCTCACTATTGCTGTGTACATCCATTGCAATGTCTTTGGGTTACAGCCCCAATTTTTCCCAGCAATAAGCTTTTGTAGCTTTGTGTATTATTTCGTTTTCGTGTTTGTTCCAGAGTAACTTATTATCTAGGGTTAGCCCGCCCTAGATATTTGACCTCGGTCTTCCACTCAACGATATTTCCACATATTTTGACGGTTTTAAGGTTAGGTTTTTTTTCCTTGTAAAGGCTACTAACGTTGTCTTGGTGGGGTTGATATTGAGTCCCACTGAATTACACAACTGCTTTGCTTTGTTCAGTCCCCTTTGCACTATGTCACAGAGGACGTTTTCATATTTACCTCTTGCGAGGATAACTACGTTATCGGAGTAACCTTGGCAAGGTATACCTAGTTCGGTCAATTGCCAGAGTAAGCTGTTTACCGTGAGACTCTACATAAGTAGGGATGCAACACCCCCTTGCGGACAACCTCTGGTAGTATTAATGGCCTAGGTACCTTAATTTCTGCGATTCTTGTAGATAGTAATTGCGACAACCAGGTGAGTGCTGTTTTTACAGCCTAGTGTGGAGTATTGTCAAAAGCCCCCTCTATGTCTAGAAAGGCACGTACCACGGTTTCTTTTGTGTTTAGAGCGTCTTCAATTTCGTCAATCAATTGTATGAACGCGGTCTCCGTAGATTTGCCCGTTTGATATGCATGTTGACGAGGGTGCAGTGGCACCTGCTCCAGGACTTCTGTTCTTTTATAATTGTCTACAGCTTTTTCCATCGTCTTAAGAACAATCGATGTAAGGCTGATTGGTCTATGGGATTTAGGGTGTGTAATGTCCCGTTTCCCTGCCTTGGGGATGAAGGTGATTCTTGCCCTCCTCCACACTTCTGGTATATATCCCAGTTCAAAACTGCTCCGACTGATTCGGATCACATGAGGAATGATTGCCTCCTGTATACTTTCATGTTTAAACTATAAAAGTTCCTTACATTTACCAAAGCAAAAATTTTGATTCCGTACTTGTTTGGTTTTGAAAGAATATATTGTCAAAAATTGCAACGTCCACGGAATTGACGTAACTGTTCGTCTATTGTCAAATATTTGCTGGGGGTAAATACTTTTTAAAAATTATTTACTAACTGATTAAAAATTGTTCAAATAGAAGCTTATTTATCGCAGTAGTTGTATAAAAGAATTCATTACCCATATTATTGACAAAAAATAAATCATTGAAATTTAAATGACACGCTCTGATAACTTCACTTACTATCAGAAGTAATAAAAAACACTGCAAATTTCATTTGTTTTCTTAAAACAAACATCTCTCTTTCTCAAAACATTTTTGTTTAATAGTTGTTATAAACTTATTTGTTTTTTCCAGAATCAGTTGAATAATAAATTCATCAAAATAGAGAAAAAATTAATCAAATTGTTTTAATATAAATTTTAAAATGTCTTTGCAGCCTGGTAAATGAATAATTAAATTGTGTTCTGGTTTTAGTTGGAGGCATTTTATCTTTCCCAATGTAATAATTACCATTTGATAAAGAGGAGTTAAATGTTTCTTCTTCAGAATCTTCACTCTGTTCAGAATCTGTTCCATGTTCACTGTATTCTAGATTATCCTCGAAATCACTTTATTTATTTATTTATTTATTTATTTATTTATTTATTTATTTATTTGTAAACACACAGGTTTTACAACCTAATTACGTGAGTACATAAAACAATTTTTAACAGTACAGAGAGAAATGCTAATATGTATAAAATAATTAGTAGAATTGCAAGGAACTATACACAAATATCACAAACACCTTTAAGTACATCATACTGTTATATTAATTATGTGCTGCAGAATAATTTTTCTAAAACTTATTAATGATAAAGTCCAATTCAAATTCACTAAAACATTAAAACTGTTAGCAAGTCGAAGCATGGCTACAAGTGGTGCATGGCATATAGTCGTAACTAGTGGAACCTTGAACATTGGAGAGTAGCGTACATTTCTAGCAGGAACATTAAAAGGAATAAGAGCAAGTATTTCGGGTGAATTTATTTTGTTGTTAATTATTTTATGTAAAAAAACTAAAGCTGTTATATCCCTTCTTTGTTCTAATGAAAGTATTTTAAATTCATTTCTTAACTGAGAAGTTCTTATTATATTATAATCTGGCCATTTATGATATTTTCTAAAATACAAATATCTAAGAAATTTGTTTTGGATGATTTCAATATCTTTTAATGTAGTTTTATATTCACTATACCAAATATTAGAAGCATATTCAAGTTTTGATCTCACCAAACTGTAATATAATACTTTTATTGTGTTTATGTTATTAAAACTGTTACAATTTCTTATCACAAATCCCAATAGTTTATTTGCATACTTTTTAATACTCTTTATATGATTATGAAATGAAAATTTGTTACTGTAAATAACACCCAGATCTTTAACTTCTTCCTTCCGCTCAAGTACCTCCCCATCAATCATATAATCAAAAATAACGGGTTTTTTTTGACGGGTAATTGTCATAATGTTACATTTATTAATATTAAAGTACAGTTTATTAGTTATACTCCACTCAAAAATTTTATTTATATCTTTTTGTAACGTAACACAATCTCTAACATTTTGTACTTGTTTAAATAACTTAAAGTCGTCAGCAAAGATCAAATAATCAGAATTTAAGAGATTGACCAGGTCATTAATAAACATAAGAAACAGTAAAGGCCCTAAATTTGATCCTTGAGGTACACCTGAATTGGCATGATATTTTCCAGAAATGTTCTTATCATGTTTAACAACAAAGTATCTATTCTGTAAGTAACTTTTTATTAATTCTAGAAAATTTTTTGCCAATCCAAAGCTTTTAATCTTTTTCAATAGAACATCATGATGTACTGTGTCAAACGCTTTTCTAAAGTCTGTATATACAACATCTAATTGTAATTTTCTTTCCAAAGTATTATGAACTTTATTGCTAAAAATGAATAAGTTTGTTTCAACAGATTTATTTACCATAAATCCATGTTGTTCTGGTACAATATAGGGATTTACGTACATATAAAGTTTGGAATAAATTATTTGTTCTAATAACTTTGCTGGTGCACACATTATTGATATAGCCCTGTAATTTTCAATATTCATTTTATTACCACTTTTATGGATAGGTGTATTGATAGTTGTTTTCCAAAATTCAGGAAATGTTTTTGATTTAATTGCTAAATTGAATATATGCAACAGCGGAGTTACAAGCCATTCACCACAGCCTTTTAAAATATATGGTGGTATATTGTCAATACCTGCTGATTTCTTTGGTTTCAGTTTTTTAAGTGCTTCGGTTAAATCTTTATCAGTAATTATATTCAGGGCAAAAGTATCATTATTAACATCAATATATTCATTATTACAATTTAAATTATACGTAGTTGGATCAGAAGAGTAAACTGATGAGAAAAATTTTGCAAATACTTCTGCAGTTTGTTCAACTGTTACCATTTCACCTTGGTAGATAAAATTACCTGGATTACTAATATTTGTTTTTTTACTATTTGTGTGGTTCCAAAATGCATTAACATCTGTTTTTATATTTTCCTCCAATTTCCTTATGTAATTTCTTTCTTCATTTTTAATTAGCTGTTTAACTTTACTTCTTGCTTGTTTGAATTTCTCTTCATAGACTTGTGATACATTTCGAAGTTTTCTATATTTTTTCTTCTCTTTAAGTAGATCCTTAAGTTCTTTCGTGAACCACAAGGGGAATTTATAAGCATTATTTGAGTTAATAAACTTTGGAACACACTGTTCTACTATATTATACCAGATTTCATAAAAAATTTTTAGCGCATCATTAACATTAGGTTCATTTAAAACTAAATTCCAATTTGCATCCCTTACATTTATACTTAATTGATCAAAATTAGCTTTTTTGTAATTATATCTACCTTTATTTATACTGTTTAATATCTTTTGTTTTTGCACCTTTATGGATATGTTTAATGCAGGATGGTAGATATCCTCTGTAACAAACGGTGTGGGTTCCCTAGTCACATTGCAAATGTTTATATTATTTTCAGAGGTAATAACTAGATCTAACGTCCTACCATTTTCATTAGTGATATTATTAAGCTGTTTGAAAGAATTAAAATCCATGAAATCATAAAAAGTGCTTACTATTTCACCAAAATAAGTAATATTTGCATTAACGCCTGTCAGCTGAGGTATATTGAAATCACCAAAAATGTATGTTTTATCTAAGTCTAAAACTTGGTCTTGTATAAAATTATTTACCGATTCATATATTTGATTTGAACTGTTTGGAGGTATATAAGCAGCACAAAACGTATATTTTTCACTCCCTATTTTAAAGTGTACAGCTATTGCCTCAAATGTACTTGAATTTTTAATAGTTTTTAAAATCTTATACTTTTTACTCAATGCTATTAAGACCCCTCCTCCAGTAGTTTTATTGGTAAAATTTAGGTCTCTGTCAGATCTAAATACATTAAATAACCTAGTATCCACTAGTTCCCCATCTCCAACACCTGCCTGCAGCCATGTCTCCACTGCAACAATAGCATCAAAATCATCCTCTAAACATCCTCTAAAAAAATCATTAAGTTTAGTATTTAGTCCCCTGCAATTCTGGTAGTAAATATTTAGACCAGCTACAAGCATAAATCAAGGAAAGTGAGCTTTTTTTACCGACATAATAACCTGTCTATTTATACACAAGTGATATAGCATTTATTCTAAATATTTATTAATTAAAAAAAAAAGAAATAAGTAATTTATTTTTATATTCTTTCCCAATAAAATTAATAATTTTTATAATGAAATTGTTATATTCATTAATGCTAAAAATAAATTCATATTCTTGCCCAACACAAATTAACATTTTATATAATACAATTGTTCACTCTGTATATTCATTAATGCTAAAAATAAATTCATATTCTATCCCAACAAAATCAACATTTTTTATAATGAAATTGTTCACTTTGTATATTTATAAATGCTAAAAATTAATTTATTACCATAAATAATATTATAGAAAAGAAAATATTCTCATCAACTGCTTTAACTAGTTTTATACTTCTTATTAGAGCAAAAAAAAAAGTTGAAATAGATAACAACACTTGTACACTATTCTTTGCCTGATTCCATATTTATTAATTTTACATCGTTGCCACTCCTATAAAATATTCTTCCGTTTTGGGTCCATACGTTCTTTGAACCATATTCTTGTACAGTTTTCTTCTGCATCTCGAAACGACTTTTGGTCAAGTCCTCATTTAAGAATATCTGCATCCCTTTCAATTTATTTCTTGCCTTATACACTTCATTTCTTTTGATAAACGTTACAAAATTTACAATAATGGTTCTTGGCTTACCTGCGTTATCCATTTTTTTCCCAATACGATATGCATTGTTTAGATCATTTAAGCCACATTTAATTTTTAGAACATCATTAATTAATATAATTGTTTTTGAAGCTAGATTTTCATCACTTTCTTCTTTCACCCCCACAATCCTTAAATTGTTTAATCTTGCATATTGACCCAAAGTATCCATTTCATTTTTTATTTTCTCAATTTCTGTTTTATTTGATTGAATAGCTATTTCCATGGTTGCAACTTTCTTTACCTTCAATATTTATTTCGAATTTATCATATAGGAATTACTATCATTGTCCACATTTCTAATTCAACGTAAGAAATAGGTCGTTTTCTTTTGAAATTGGAATATTTTGCACTTGTTCTATCACCCGAAATATTCAACAGCTAAGTTATTTATTTAAACTCATTTAGTCAAGAACCAATAAAGATTTATTTATAAAACAAAATCTGATCTGTAAGTAAACTTTTGCAAGAACGTGGATCCATATGGCACCGGAATTGGAAAGTTTTAGCTTATCTTTGTAATAAAATTAAATCCTGCCTAAAAATGTGTTTACATTATCCCTTAGAAAAATAATTTTACTAACATTGCCCTAGAAAAAAAAATTAAAAAAACCCAAGATAATCGAACTATGTTAATGCCTAATACCGGCACGCGACTAATTAAAGGTTAAGAATATATTTTTGAAACCTGCATCCAAATCGGTTAAGCTGTTTCTAACGCTAGCCTTAACAAACATATACAGACACACAGACATACAAACGTACAGACAAACAAACGAAATGAAAAAATGTTGTTATGGATTCTCTTACGTATATACAGGCCCCCATTATGTATTTTTAAATATATTTGCTATGTACAAACAGCGATCAATTACAGTTTTATTAAATATATATAGATTAAAAAGATGGATCACTCCTTCAGCACAAGTTCAACAGAAAAATAGCAATACATTTTATAAGATGTAAGTATCATAGATCAATCATAATTAATTCTACATTAGAAGAAAGGTAATGTAATTTACCAAAATTACTAAACATATTTTCATCGTGTTAAGTATTCACAACATTTCCTCGAACGTTGTATTTGTATTATAAGATTAATGTGTGGTCACAATAACAATAATAATAAATTTTGTACTTGACCGTGTAAACTAATCGTACGTTATTGTTGTCGTGAAAAGTTTTAAGTGGATTCGAACCAAATCCAGTGATAAATAGAGAGACGGCAAGCGGTAGTGAATATCCGGATTAAACAATAGCCATATGGTTGACGAGCGAACTGGTCAACTAACTCTATGACCGGCAACCGACTAAAAAATTTATAACCGTAGTTTCAGATGCTTACATAAAACCGGAATGAAATATTAATCGAAACGACGCAAGGTCACTTTTTCTGGTATTAATCCTGTATCTGTGAAATATTAAGATCTATGTTACATATTTCAAAATGCTTTAAAAAAAGAATAAATGATATATTAATACAGTGTGTCCACAAATGGGATGCTTAAAAAAAGGGTTGTAAGGGCAGACGTAGCAGATGCAAGTGTCCCAGCAAAAAACAGATTTATAAAAAACCATTTCATGTAATAAAAGTTCATTTAACTTAACTTAAAAATGCAAAATTAGCAACATTTTTAAGGAAAAAACAAATTGAACTTATAGATCTTTAGTTTAAACAAGCCAGAAGCTCTGTCTAACTTTAATTTTTTCTGCAAGAAAAGTATAATGTTGTTCATTATTAATTAAGTTCTAATTTAATATAATAAAAAAACACTAAAAACTATTTCAAATAAGAGGATTGGCTGTAATAGCATTTATATTTTTGGCTGCAAGTAAGTTAATATATGCGTCATTAATTTCAGTATTTTTATTTTCGAAATCTACATTTTTTAGCTAAATGGTAAAATTATAAGAAACGGCACACGTAACAATAATGGTGACACTTGTTTTCAGTCTATTTTGTAAACCTGTATGCAAATATGGAAACCGCATCTTAAGCACTCCAAAGCATCTTTCCTTGACATTTATTCTAGTGATGAGAATTTGGTTATATGCTTCTTTCGATTAATTGGATGGATTTATAACAGGCAAAATAAATATGATTAGCAAGTGTAACCACTATCTCCTGTTAACAATATATTCTGTCCATTCTAAGTAGGCACACAACGGAGAGTCATTAAAATTGTTGAAAACGTGCACTGAATCTGGAAACATGAATATTATATTTTCTATTTTTAATTGAGCATTAAAAACCATTTAAGAGATAATCTGTATTGTTTCTAAAGGTTTCAACTTTATTACTCCAAGGAGATTTGATTTATATGTGGGAATGTGGTAATTTTAAACTTGCAATTAATGCTCATATTTTTGTTAAAACTGTACTGACACTGGCTTTCAGAATGTTAATTTAATACCCTATCAGCTGTTACAATGCTCTTGTGGCATAGAATCTGGGGCAGATTAGCACCTGATGTATAAAAATTTACTACTTTTCGTGATTGAAGCTATAGGACCCAAGATTTCTGTTAAAGTCATAACATTTTGTTTGGAGAACCTAAAATAATGCATAAGCATTTACTAACATAATATATAAAATGTCTACAACATTTTAAATAAAACCCTTCTTTTAGCAATCCGTCTTGCAATGCGAACCACCAATTCTTCATCACTCGACGAAACCTCGTAGAAACTAGATAAATCCGTACCGCCTCGCCTGTATCAAATCAAATCGCCTAATAACAGATTTTAAATAATAACCTTTTTGATGTTATTTAATCTTAATTCTTTCAAGAAACTGATTTTTAACAAATCGGCTTGAATGACAATTAGCTTTGATTGTAATCAAATATAACAAATAAATGAAATTTTAGAAAGTATACATGCAAGAATATATTAAATGACATTATGAAGAAATTTAAAAAATGTCGCATCCAGCGGGACCAAAACCCGCACCCTAGCCTCTACGCGGCAACGCTCTAACAGATAAACTATGCATGCTTGGTAATAATTTCGCTTTTTGGGTCGTTAAATTCAACTCATGTCACATGTGACACTTACTCACTTTTCTCTTAAGCAGATATAACATCAAGTTAATAAGAGGGAGATTTTCTCCTTAATCTCGTTAAATATTTACTATATGTATAATTACTAAAATTTCAAAAAATCTCATGAGAGATATCTTAAAATAATTGTTTACTATAAATATGACTAAGAAATGTCTTTTTTGAAATACAATATCTATACTTAACTGAATTTTTTCTACTGTACGATTTGACGTTGCTGTTTCTTTTGCCACACGGTCTGCCAGTTCGTTTTCAACAATTTCAACATGTGAGGGAACCCAGAGTTATTGTCATTCCTACCGATGAAAGCCGTTGGCAACGTTCATGGATAGTAGTTATTAAAAACCGATTGTTTGTGTGGGAAAACATAAATTATTATTTACAGATTCCTTTACTAAACTTGGCCTTTGACAAACGTTTTGAATAAACTGTTGCCAATTTATTTTCTGCTTTCAAGAAATATTGCTATTGACGACAGTGTGGTACCATCCAAGGTACGTTCTACACGTCTCAAAAGCGTATTAAAAGAGGTTTCAAGATATGAAGGCAAAAAACAGAATCTAATAATAATAAATGGAGACTCGGTGATGAAACAGTTATTCAAATGTCAGGGCCTTTTCATTGCTAAGGTTTGTTTAAATTTTAACATTTTTTTTAATATCTTTTCTCTATTACGGATGGCAGTTAACATCTTTCCCTGTAGCAAATTACGCCAAAACAGAAAGTAGTGCCCTAAACAACATTTAGCTACAAACAGATCTCTAAAAAGGGGTAAAGTTGATTACTGCATGAATGAAAATTTGGCTGTATGTAAATGGAAAGATTGCGAAAAGAAACCTGTACATCTAGCAAGTAATTTTTATAAACCTGAAGAACTATAGTTCAACGAACAAATATGAAGGGAAAAGAAGAAAAAGTACCATGTCCTAATGTAGTTTTTTACTATGACAATTAAATGGGAGTTGTCGATTTGTTCGACCAGTCATGTCAGCTTATCCAATACAGTAAAAAAGTCGTTACTGGTAGATGAACCTTTTCTATTATCATATTGTAAAAAGTTACATTTTATATTGTATTTTGTTCAATTAAACAATAAAAAACATCATCTATCATTCCGCAACCTAATAACAAACCAACCAATGGAAAATTTTATTGGTACCAAACAGAAAAGACCTTTACCAAATTATGTTTAAACTAAAATTAATTAAATTTAAGGAATTAAGTATCGGTACTAAATGTGACCTGAAAATAAGACGTATGTGAAAATATGTATACAAAAGGGACTAAAAGGAGAAGTGCGCTGTGTAAGACAAAAAAAGTCTATGAAATGATATAAAATAGAGCGTAAGGAATGCAATGTTGGGTTATCCTTTTCAAGTTTTAAACAATTTTAGAAAAAATATTATTTTTGAAATTCTGAGAGGTCATTTATTGATACCACTAAAATGTTAAGAAATTCCATATTTATAAACGCTTAGGACCTTATGGGACTACCCTACCAACACCAACTAAACTAATTTTTTTTTTACATTTTTTTCCTTTAACTAATGCACCTTAAACTTCATAATACAAAAACAAACAAAAAATCAGCTAAAATAAGTATTGTGCTGCAATGGGTTTGGGATAGTTTGACAACAGGAACAGGAAAACAATAGGTAGGTATCTTGGTAATAGCATAAAAACGTAAAAGAAAAATACATAAATATGTTTAAATATAAGATCTAAAAGCTTATTACTCAGACATTTCTTGCTAATTTTGTGAAGCACATTACTTACAGCTTACCTATAGGCTATATGTCAGGAAAAAACACGAACACTATTTTAGGGAAGAAAGATAATTAGATACCTTTACTAACTTTAATTATTTGGATTGACTAACAAAGAATTATAAATACGTTAAACCAAACAAATTTATATACCATATTGTTACTAAACTATTTTTTAAAATTTTTTGATCTGTTAATGCAGATTACTAGAATATATTGTTATTAAATAATACCTTTAGAGATTCTCTTAATAAATTTTTAGGAACTCTCAGATGAAAAATTTTAAGTTTATTTGATTTTGAACTGAAACAGTTACTGGTCAAAATCGAATGTTGACTAATTTCCACGAAAAAATACAATAGTTTGTTTACCTTACAACAATTTGTAACGCAATGACATTACACGGAGTTCTCATAACAATTATGCAGTTTATAATATCACCTTTCTTTTTAAACTCAGATGTGTATTAGAGCCGTAAGTAGATATTTAATGATTTTCTAAACTTTTGCAATTACAAAGTTTTGTATTAAAAGTGTTTTTAATCACGAAATACTGGACTATTTTCTCTGGTTTAGTTTATTTAATGTTCGTCTGGATGAATTTCGAGCAGCAGTATTTTATATTCATTTTATGAACGAGACAATTTTGATGTCACAAAAACCTGGAAATGCAAATATTTTTTATATTGCTCTCATAACTTGACGAGTTCTGTAACTACGGAGGAGCAGATGTTTTTATCATAAATGCAAAACTAAACATGATGTACATTACTAATATTTTTTTTTAAGATGATTATACAAATCTAAATAATAATAAAATTAAATATGATGTATAAAAGTACTTTGAACTTTTACTTGTTATAGAACGGAAGTTTTTTAAGAACCAAATTGTAAGGTTCCCCAGTAACCCATTATGTATTATCCACACGTATTAAAGTTAAAAGCCGAGACTATTGTTAGGTAAGCGAAAACACCAAAAACAGAACGTTCCGTTTGCGTGTTTACCTTCTTCGATCATTTTTCATCGCCAAACATGATCCTTCGCGTTATTTTTATTTGTTTTCAGTACACAAATAGACTTCCAGGAATCAGTTGTTTACCTAACGCTATCAGGGCGACAGGAGCGTACTAGGGAAGTCTCGCTCGTTACAATATTTACAAGCTCACGTTTTTAAAGAAGTACCCATTTGCGTACAAATTATATCTTTGATGTTTAGGTATTTAAACTTCTACAATCAAAAGTAACGTTCATAAGAGTTAATTTAAACATATTTATGTACCTTAATTCTAAATTAAAACTTTTAGAAGAAAGAGGCAAAGTTAAATATTATATTGTTTGGGTGCCTAAAATATTATAAGTAAACCGGTTTAAATTTGTTTTGAAAACAAGAAAATTTTAACGATATATATCGATATAGGAAAAGACACCATAAGTTTAACAAAATGGGATAACAAATATTTCGAGTTTTTTTATCCTAAGCTAAAATCAATATTCACTGGAAAGAAATTACGAACATAGTAACGTTTAAAGAGATTGTACGTCATATGTTACATAAAACAAAAAAACAAGATAAACAAGTTTTGCAATGCATACCTATAGATTTTTAACATTTTAAAAATTATACCATTTGCATTACCTACTATTAGTCACCGGTAGCATGCGACAAGAAAGCACGTGTATTTCACGAATACGTATAAACTTACTATATTTTAATACAAGGTGTACCCGTGATTTCGTTCGCGTGGCCTATTAATTGTTGTATAAAAATTTCTCCCCTCACCCCGTTAAAGGGGTGGGAGGAGAAATTTTTATACACCAGATGTTAAGTTAAAAGAAGCCAAATACATCTAAAAAAACCGCATTCGAATCTGATCAGTAGTTTTCATGTGATGCGCGCACAAACTTATAGATAGACAGACGTACAAATAAAAGTTTCACTTTAAAAATAATAACCACATTTTTGGGTTCTATATCAATGTACCCGCGACGTCGTTCGCGTGATGTATAGATTGTTGTATAAAAAAATTTCTCCCCACACGGTAAAAGAGGTAAGGCAGAAATTTTTATACACCAAATGTTAAGTTAAAAGAAGACAAATACATATGTGAAAACCGCATTCGAACGGGATCAGTAGCTTTCATGTTATGCGCGCACAAACATATAGATAGACAAACAGACGTACAACAAAAAATCTTACCACATTTTTGTGTTCTATATCAATGTATCCGCGACGTCGTTGCGTGACGCATAGATTGTTGTATACAAATTTCTTCACCCACACCGTAACAGTGGTTTTCCCAACATTTCCCCTCACTGCTCTGCTCCTATTGATTGTAGCGTGATGTAAAGTATCCTATAACCAGCTAAGGAGTATGAAAAATAATTGTACCAAGTTTCGTTAAAATCCATTGAGTAGTTTTTGTTTCTATAACGGTTATACAGACAGACAGACAGACAGACCAAAATTTTACTGATTTCATTTTTGGCATCAGTATCGATTCAGTATCGATCCCTAATCACCCCCTGATAAGTTATTTTGGAAATATATTTCATGTACAGAATTGACCTCACTACAGATTTATTATTAGTAAGATAAGATAAGAAGATAGATGTTAAGCCTAAATATTTATAATTAAATCACAAAGATTATAGAAAATTACTTTGTCTTAATACCGGACTAACAATGAAGTTTTTTTTTTATTCCAAAATAACCTAGAACACAACTTTTCTTTTTCGAACTGTCCTACGTTGGTAAATAATCCAAAAATCTAAATGTGACAAATATATTTACACTATAGATGACTACTATGTAAATAATTACAACAATAAATTCTTTTGCCGACAACAAAAATGTTTAACAAATTTATTACACTTTTAACTCTAATTAATAAACAAAACACATCGCTTTTTTTAAGTTTACACTGTAACCAACTTTTTCTTAATGTTGTTAGCTCCCAGGGGTCAGAGGAATGCGAACACCACCCAGGGGGTAGGAGAAGAGCGAGTCATGGATCGAGGGAGCAATTTGGAGTATTAAAAAAAGGAAATAACTAAAAATAAACTAAAGCTATAATAAACGGAAATCGGTAAAGGGCACCACTTATCTTATTAGGAATAATTAGGAGAAAAGATAAGAAACCTATTTAGAAAGAATATATTAGATGAGGATCAGTAAGGGAACACATTTAAAGTTAGCAAAAATTATCAAAAATATATTTTATATTTAAGTCTTACCTTATAGGTCCTTAAATTTCGTTGAATCATTATACCTTTATGTTTAACTAGCTGTTCCGGTGGATTTTTTTATATTAGATATTTTCTATAAGATATCCACTGCACCACCGTACGGTGGCTTTATAGTACTTAATTAAGTATGCAATTCTCGTTTAAATATATAAGATATTAACTGCGCCACCTTACGGTGGCATCCTAGTTATTTTAAAATTGTAATATCTTCTAAGATGTTCATTGAAATTAAGTGATGTCAAAGACAATTTTGTTCACAATTAAATACTCTTAATCAACAACATATTTATTTGAATAAAGATTAATATTATTACGTTGATACAACTCTAAACAAATAATGCATTAATTTCGACCAAATTTGATTACCATAAAAACGGTTCTAGTGAGTTAATCTTAAAAGATAGACATATACTGTCGCGGACATTTTTTTAGATCATTTCAAGAGGAATAATTCTTTCATATACATATATTTTTGGTACCTTGAACCGTTTTCGCAGCGCACGCAATGAAAGCCCTCAAGGATCAATAATTTTCCTCATTTTTTTCACATTTTCCATTACTTCTTCGCTTTTAATAGTTGCATCGTGATGTTATATAGCCTAAAGCCTTTCTCTATAAATGGTCTATTCAACACACAAAGAATTTTTCAATTTGAACCAGTAGTTCCTGAGATTAGCGCGTTCAAACAAACAAACTCTTCAGCTTTATAATATTAGTATAAATTTATATTATTGGTAAAATAAAAATCTTAGTCTGAATATTTACTGGGAAAAAAAATAAAAAAATATCCCAATATTTTAGTAACAACTTAACTAAAAATGTATTTTCTAAAAAAAAAATACCCAAAAAGAAACTACATAAGAAATAAAAAGTAAATTAATAACTTGATTGTACACTCTAATTAAAATGGTATGGTAAATCTACAAAAAAGGGAACTTCGTTGTGGTCGATGTGATGAATATATTTATTTTTAAAAAAATCTTAACGAAATTCTGTTGGAACGTGCAATTCTAGAGGTTCTTAATTACTATCTAGGTATCAATAAAATATACTCATAAAAGTTTAATTTATTCCATTAACCTTGAAGGTAATCTAACATTTAATATAATAAATAATCAAGACAAAAACAAATAATTAAATTATTTATAAACACATAAAACCAAATACCGTATGGCGAAAGTTCCCAAAGTTACTTGAAATATTCAGAGTCTAAATGACAGTTATACACTAAACAACAATCATTAGGTTTAATTAAAAGTTTACCTTGAGTATCAAAAATAGTTTGAAAACAGTTAATAATGGAGACACGCTTCTAACTTAAAAAATTAATTCAGTAAACGTACCAAAACAGATCAGGACATATGCGAAGTATTTTACCAAACCAAAGTAACTCCTCTGAAACAATGCTGTGGAAGTTTTCAATACAACACAGGTCTTCTTTAGCCTCTCATAGATATAAATTTTCAAAGTACCCAAAATGGCGTCACTTTACAACGGGAGTAAATATTTGGTGGCAAGTAAAATTTAATTTTACTACAACTTAATTTAGTGCAGTTTAACCAGAATAAAATTTACTAAACTTGTCAAACACAAGTTTAACCAAAATTAGGCCGGTTTTTTCCACAAAGCTAAATTACAAGCGCGATTGTTACTTTTCTTCAGTATCAAGAGCACCGTTTAACTCAATATCTAAAACGTAACTCCTCAAGCATTCTTTCTGCTCCTTGCATAAGGGAGTCAGGCGTTTTTTTTAAGTTTTTTTGAATCGACTTACCAATCAGAAACCGTAATTTTGAATAGCCTCGTAAAACAATGCCTTGATTGCCAACATTAAAAAAATAGGTACTGAATAAATCGAAAAGTACTTCTGGTTGCCTACTAGTAGAGTTATAAATTTCTAAATTACTTAAACTCAAAGGTGGGTTTTTTGTAATGCTACAACACAAATACTAATTTTAACCCTGCGTTGGATGCCCCGGGTCTGACAGACCCACAGCCAATTTTAATCCCGTTTTCTTTCTGAAGTTTGGTAAATACGCAACTTATATTACATGTACCTTCTTATGGTATGTTTACACGTTTGGCAAATCTACACAAGCATCCAAGCCTTTACAAACGCTTGAATGCCATATACAGGCTTGCGAGTGCGCTAGTGTGCTACGGACTGGCAAACATGGCAAACGTGGAAAACAACTTGTCCTTACAAAGCCGTTCGAACTTGAAGTAACAATATTATTACTCACTTACCTGGTGTTAGAATAAACCTCATTATTGAAGTTATGCTAAATTCAATAGCGCAAATACTAATAGTAGCATAACACGAATAAGAGGAGAAACTAAAGCAAATTACAAAACAAAGGTCACAATAGTTATAGACATAAAGGCTATATTTGGAATAATACCTACACATTGAGGCGTTTTGCATGGTAAACAAATCAATTTGAAGCAGTTTTGGAGTAGTGGTTACACTATTTTCTTAACCAACCTCCATGAGTGTAAAACACTTCCGTTTTGTCTTAGCTAGTCTAAGAATGGATGATATAAATACAAGAGTAGACAGACGTGATAAAGACAAGTTAGTTGCTGTAAGATTTTTCTTTGAAAGTTTTGCGACAACCTGCAGAAACAGCTACATATGTGGGGAATACGCTACTATTGACAAAATGTTATAGTCATTTCGTGGTGGATGCAGTTTAAGAATGTATATACTACTTTCTAACCCAAAACTTATTTATGCAGAAGAAAAACTTGAACGACGATACAAAATTTGTAATTTACCAATGTAGTGATAAAAGTAAGTAAACTTTACATAGAACATGTAGTAATTTAACAATGGGTAATTAGTTCGTAAACGTAGCACTTGCAAAAAAAAATGCTAGGACACAAGGCTACTGTTGTTTGGACTCTGCGTAAATATAAAAACGACATTCCTCTTGATATGCTTTGGTTCAAGAACTGAGAAATCTTCGGTACACTTTTTTGATTTACTGTTGACCAATTTTGTAGCACATACAACGTAGCTAGAAATGCTCGCAGGTGGCCAATGGTAATTCTTAATGACACTCTGAATATTGCAGGCAGACATTTTTATATTATTTACCTTGCAAATAATTATAAGGCGACTGACCCACAGCAGAAACAAATAAATCAAAAAGACTTTCGGAAAGAACTTTTTTAGCCTGACTAGCTTGCAGCTACAGAAACGGATACAAAATAATTTTTTTTTAAAAAAGAAAGAAACACCAAAGACTGTAAGAGAATATTTGGGAATATCATTAGCTCCCGAAAATAAATGGCGGGTGTGTACTAATACTAATAAGACTGGACGATGCAGATACTGCAAGGGCAAAAAAAATATCTTAAAATCCATAAATCCATTTTTAGTACCGTATTTTATTATTGAATTCTGTTTATATGTTTTTATTAGGTTTTGTAAAGTTTTAGGTATTCCAATAAATAATATATTCAAACTAGTTTATTTAATTACAAATCAAGAAAATGAGATTTTAGAGAAACATTTTAATAGGGAGTCCATCAGACCGATAACATTCGTGAGTGTAATTATCTGAGGGCATCCAACGCTGGGTTAAGAATCAAATGAAAACTGTAGGTAGGGACCCGAGACATGTCTTATTTATAAGAATTTTAAGGGAACTCTTTTAACTGTACTTTACTTTTATAAAAAAATACTTTTAACACAAATACTATGGGTTAGATAGTAATTCGTATCAGAAAACCAAAAATTAAAATCAAATAGCGTAAAATGCACCACAAATGTTTGTACTTTACGGTTATGGGTTAAATAGGGGTTGACCGTTAAATATAAAAATGTAAAAATTAATTTTTACTGTTACTAGGTAAATGAAAGGTACAAATTGTGTATTTAAAATTGTTATTAATTCACCAAAAGTAGGTACTTCAGTCGCAAGCTGCACTTTATTGTCTTCACTCGTGTTATGAAAGTGCCGCGAAAACGCCGAAAAATTGGTACTTTAACATTTAATTAAAACATTAAATAATATTTAATTGTTTTAAATCATTCACAGACAAACTTTTATGTAAAAGTATTGATGAGGCTGCTGAGTTAGTTAGCAGTACCTACACTTTGCGTTAAGAAATCTACGATTTCCAAAGTTATTAAAGATGAGAAATATGAGGGTTTTTAAATGTAAAGTAAAGCTCCAGCTTAATTTTAAATAGAATATCATTAAAAAAAAAGATTTCGAGGAAAAGTGCACGAATTCTTTTTTAGAAAAAATTTCCATCATTGGATACCTCAGATTGACATGATAGGAATTTATCGGAAATGAATCAAAGGACGTTATAGAAACTTTTAAAAGAAATAGATTTTTGCTACAAAAAGAATTCCAGAAAGTTTGTTTTATTAGAAAAAAGTGATATTGTCATATGAAGGAGACATTACCAAAGCATCATAAAAAAATAAGAAGCCAAAAACGAAAAATATTTTATCTTAAATAAACATATATAAAACTTATACTTGTTTTTTTTCAATACTTTTTCCACTGGTTTAAGCGCATTATCAAAAAAGGGACGCATACTGGCATTATTACACATTGGCAGTTCAGACATTTTTATTAAAAGTGGTTTATTAACTTCCCACTATTAATACACTACTTTAACAAACGCCAATCAGTTTATTATTGTATTTAATATAAGATTTTACTCAAGCGGTCATATACATTGCATTTTATTCGAATCATATTAATACTTTATTGTAAAGAGATTTTTATCAATTTATGATTAATTATAACTCTTTTAACCCCGCTTTACCATAACCAAGCCTATTAGTTTTAGTTTTGGAAAAATAAATTGCATTTTTTAAATATTAAAAACCCTTTGTAGAGAATGCCAATTAGTTTAATTATTATGATGTGTGATAAATGAGGTCGCTTTTGTTTACATACACCAAAAATCTATACTTATAATAAATCTGTAGAGAGGTCAATCCTGTACATGAAATATATTTCCAAAATAACTATCAGGGGGTGATAAGGGATCGATACTGATGCTAAAAATGAAATCGGTAAAATTTTTGTATGTCTGTCTGTTTGTCTGTATAACCGTTATAGAAACAAAAACTACTCGACGGATTTTTACGAAACTTATTATTTTTCATACTCCTGAGCTGGTTATAGCATACTTTACATCACGCTACAATTAATAGGAGCAGAGCAGTGAAGGGAAATGTTGGGAAAACCACTTTAACGGTGTGGGGGAAGAAATTTTTATAAGTACAACAATCTATACGTCACGTGAACGACGTCGCGGGTACATAGATATAGAACTCAAAAATTTGGTTAGATTTTTTGTTGTACGTCTGTCTGTCTGTCTATCTTTATGTTTGTGCGCGCAACACATGAAAACTACTGATCCGATTTGAATTCGGTTTTCACATATGTATTTGTCTTCTTTTAACTTAACATCTGGTGTATAAAAATTTTTTCCCTAACTCTTTTACGGTGTGGGGGGAGAAATTTTAATACAACAATCTATACATCACACGAACGACGTCACGGGTACATCGATATAGAACCCAAAAATGTGGTAAGATTTTTTTTGTACGTCTGTCTGTCTGTCTATCTATATGTTTCTGCGCGTATCACATGAAAACCACTGATCCGATTCAAATGCGGTTTTCACAGATGTATTTGTCTTCTTTTAACATAACATCTGGTGTATAAAATTTCTCCTCCCACCCCTTTAATGGGGTGAGGAACAAAATTTTTAAACAACAATCAACACGCCACGCGAACGACGTCGCAGGTACACCTAGTTTTATAATAATTGCAATAATTAGGCACAAATTGTTTATTACTTTATTACTCTCTCATTCGTAAAAATAGACCATAGGCTAGGAATCAAATTGGAATAATTAGGATATGTTGAAGTCAGCCATATTTAATTCGGCATACTAAATGTTAAAAAGTCAACGACAAATTAATATCCATTTTTATTTTTGAAAAATATTTTTTTCACAAGCACTTATCTTTTTTATATGATAACCACTACGTTTGATTTTACTTTTTAAGATAACAAAAATCCGATTTTTTTTTAATTTAACCCCAAACCCATCATAGACCACACTTCGCTCTGGTTTTCCGACGTTTTTTAAACAGTTTTGTCGAAACTGGTAAGCAGCGATACCAACTTTTGGTAGATCTACTTACTAAGGAAGTAATCTACCGATATACAGTTTTTGCTACCTCACCTACCGATTTTAAGATTTTTGTTAACATTTCATTAAATTATAATACTTTTATTTGTGTTGTTATAACGCATTAAACATATATACTAATTTCTACTTTTTTTTGTAATCTATCTATTTTTGAAATTTTAGTTTGGCAACGCTACTGGTGAGCAACAACGATAAACACCGAAACGCGGACCGACAGCTTCTGCGGCATGGAACCAGTTTTTGTGAGAGTAATCCCAGTATTCATGTCTATATACGGTGCCAAAGCCATTTATTTAAAATAATCGATCCTCTTTATTATTTAAATTTTTACTTTATTTTTAGTTAAATCTTAAATCAGTTTATTGCTTAAATTTTAAAATACTGCAAAAATATGGTAATAATACTGTCAACCTAGGTTGATAGTCCTATAAAATTGATTTTAATATGATATGATACCTATTTTACGAGTCAAAAGTACAAAGCATTTTTATGAGTAATTAAAATAATTTACAAAATACATAATTGAGCTTAAAGTTATTAATTTATATTAAAAAAAATTCATCATTAATAAAAATATATACATAAACTAGTTGTACTCGCAACGTCGTTTGCGTGGCGTGTGATTGTTGTATAAAAATTTCTTACTCCACCCCATTTAAGGAATGGGAGAGAAATTTTTATACACCAGATGTTAAGTTAAAAGAAGACAAATACATCTGTGAAAACCGCATTCGAATCGGATCAGTAGTTTTCATGTGATGCGCGAACAAACATACAGACAGACAAACAAAAAAATCTAACCACATTTTTGGGTTCTATTTCGATGTACCTGTGACGTCGTTTGCGTGGCGTGTTGATTTTTGTATAAAAATTTCTTTCCTTACCCCGTTAAAGGGGTGGGGGGAGAAAAAGTTGTATACACCAGATGTTAAGTTGAAAGAAGACAAATACGTCTTTGAAAACCGCATTCGAATAGGATCAGTAGTTTTCATGTGATGCGCGCACAAACATATACATTTCTACACTTTTATTATATGTATAGATGTATAGATAGATAAACATTAAACAATTTTTTTTGTTTGTATTTGGTTCTCGGCTACCTTGGTTTTTGAGCGTCATATTAGGTATTAAGTTAAATATTGAACATATTTTTTAAAGTACCTACTATTTTATAATTTTACGGTTAATTTAATATAGTTTCGGTTACAAATATTAAAATATTAAATATTTTTTACCTACATTATTAAATAAAAAAACTTATTGTAGGTATAAAATCCTAAAATTATCAACTTTAAATGAAATACCTTTTCCCAATTCGTATGAAAAAAACTATTCTGAAACTCCCTTTACAACAATATAATTTATTTCTGTAAAATTTTGAAGTTATCTGACAAAGTTAACTATCCCGGATTTATCAATATTCTGGCAAATTATTTTTCTGAGTTTTGGAAGTTTTCTAACAGGAAAAACTTCAGAACTATGACGAGGCAACTTGCTACTTCCAATCTACAACTTTAAATCTACTTTAACCCCATCAAAGTAAACGAGACAAGTACTTACTAAAATTTTTAATAGCCTTGTCAGGATTTTTAAAATACAGCAATTTAAACATTGCTGACACAACTGCATATAATTTTAAACAAATTTAAAAGATGTTAGTAGATGTATAGGAAGGGCAAGCATAATGACTGAGGTATTTTGGTTTTTTAAACTAATTTTTTATCAAGCTGGAAACTTTAAATTCATAGAAAAGATACATCAGCTAACCCATTGTTCGAATAAAAAGTTTAGTAGGGGTTGGGCAACCAAAAAATCCATAAAAATTAATTATTAAAAAATTACTCATGTGGTTATTATGCCCGCAGGGGGTAGGGCATAATGGCCACAGATATAAAAATGTGGTAAGTGACTTGATAAAACACGTTTTTAAGCGAAAATTATTTATTATAAAGAACTAGTAACTTATTTACATATCAAGAACTACTCGTTTAAAATATATATGTTTAAATATATCTATACAATTAATAAGTTTGTAATTATCATATGATTTGACAACTTATCTTAGATCAGACGGGATAAAAACACATAAATTGCAATAACTCCCGACAACGCAGGTCTGTCTTTTTGTGCCGACTTAACGCAACTAGCGGGCTGGCAGGAACCCGTGAACCCGAATGAGTTGTTTCCGCAAGATAGCAGCACTGTACAGTCACATAAACCAGCTTGGTCGTTATGCCTGCTCTGGCCATTATGCACGTCCTTCCCCTACATGTCTTTTGAGTTTACATTTAATTAAAAAATATATATAATATTACAGCAGTTGCAAAAAGGTAAAATTTGAAGTAATATAATTTTTCAATCTACCTTTGCAACATTAAAATTTTTATTTTTCTTAGTAGAACGATAAAAAATTTAATGTTCCTTTTTTTTTGTACAAAAAAAAATGGAAAAGACATCAATCCCAACACAAAATAAAGCATTAAACCTTAAACGTGTACTATTATTTCACAAAAATTAAAAGATCGTTGGGAAAATTTCTAAAAACATTTTTTATGTTACCCAAAAATCATCTAATTATGTTAAAAAAAAATTCGAAAAGAGGTTGACCTTAAAGGCCATCCTTGCAACTTCCCGCTAGTTTTAACCGCAAAGCTATCGTAACGTGACGTATTTTGACGTTTTTGACTTTTTCAAATGTTTAAAAAGCCATAAGTTTTTAACGCATTATTCGATTTTGATGTTCAAGATAGCCTTCTACGCAGTTTTTTGAGACCTAAAAACGTTACCGGAAGTGCAAAATCGGTTAGTCAAAAAATCTCTAAGTTATTGAAAAAAAAAACACTTTTTTTGAAATTTTTCGACAACGATATCTCACGAACCAATTAACCGATTTTAATTTGCAAAACGGCATTCGACGTGGCTTTTTAAGCTTGAGAGCTGATTAGGTTATGAAATTGATCGATGCAATAGCCAAAAAGATATGCCCAAAAAACATCATTTTTACCAATTGTTTTTTTCGGTTATTTTAAAATTTCTCGAAATCTACCGGCTCGAATCGGTTCAAACTTACAGGTAATCTAAGTTAGATGGAACTCTTTGGAATGCTTTTTATTTCATTCCGATCGGTCAAGCCGTTCAAAAGTTATAAGAGGTTTACATACATCCACACACACACACACACACACATCCACACGTACATACAGACATACAGACACCCTCGTAAAAATAGTCAGGGGAGGTTCCTAAGACCTCAAAACGTTGAGATCCGATGAAAACTCGATTTTCGAAAAACGGGGTGAAACCAATAACTTCCCGATTTTAAAAAAAAATTTAATTTTTTTTTAGCGGGAAGTTAAAAATTACCGTACCGTTATAAAATATAAATGTTCAAATTTTCTGTCTTTTAAACAATTTCTGATCGGATGGTGGGATACAATTAAAGAAAATTGAAATTTTAGTAAAGTAATAAATAACGATTAATTCTATATATTATTGATTTAAGTCGGCAATCAGGGTCCAGAAATATATAAAAAAAGTATTTGAGTTGACTTTATTTTTATGATACGAACTGCTTGTGAGTAGGTACCTACATTCGTGGCAACCTCGGTCGCGGTCTCTTGAAAAACGAGCTATGCAGAAGCAGATTTTAATATCAACATCAATTTAAATAACCTGTACACAAAAAAGCGAGTAAGCTTAAGCTGCAGTTTTTTAACATTTTAAATAAGTTAAATAGATTCGTCAAAGGAAAAAATATACTTTTGTTTAAATTACTATAAGAGCCATTTCACATAACCTGTTAATGAATATATAATATAGCAACTGACCCGGCGGACATCGTATCGCCTAACCATGGCGTCTTCTTCTCATTTTTCGTTTTTTCAAATTTTTACATTTTTTATGTTGTTAACGGTTTTTTTTGTATCGTTTTCATCTTATTTTCTCCTTAGTTTTTATGTTTTAAATATTATTTTGTTATTAATCAATTAAATATACCTATTAGATATCAACTATGTCATTTTACAGTAGCGTCGTAAGTAGATGAGCTATACGGACACGAGCTCACAGCTTCCAAATTTCGCTGCTAGATGTCGCCACAGGTGGCGGCGCTGTAATCTGCTGTTTACTCGAGTGGCCTTTGACATTTGGCGCAAGCAGCCAATTCTTCTTTTTCGAATGGCCTTTGACATTTGACACAAGCAGCCAATTTTTCTTTTTCGAATGGCCTTTGACATTTAGCGCAAGCAGCCAATTCTTCTTTTCGTTATATTTTTGAATTTTTACGCGCTTCGCTGTCATCGTACCAACTTTTCATGCTACCAACTTTACAGTGCTACCAACTTTCGCGTTATAACAATTTAATTAAAAAAAATTCTTTACAGAATCGAACCCGGGTCCCCCTGTATCATAAACAAATACGTTAACCAGTACACCATCGCAGGATTTAATAAAATCTGACAAACAATAGTAGAAAAAAAAATAATAAACAAGTCTTATCGCAATAAAGATAACAGACTTAAAAATATTTTAAATTAGTTTATTCCAAAAGAATTTAATGTGTGACATATTATTGTAAAGGAGTTGCTGTATAGGGTAAGATGAAGCGTCAAAAGGACCGTATTGTTAGTGCCAAAAGGGCATTATAGCTATATCTCGTAAACGGCCGGACGGATTTCGACGTATTGTCACGCCTGGGGGAATAGAGGGAGAATGTGCCTTAATGTTTTGGGATGAGGGGTAGCTTACTGAAGGCACTTCCCACCCAGGTCGTGTTTATCTACCCCCTGGTTAGGTATACTGCTGAAGGCAGAAAACTAACCAAGGGGAAGATAAGATAAACAACAGGAAACAAACAACAAATATATTAACGAATAAATAAGCAATAACAATAAATGATAAAAATGTGAATAACGAATAACTAAATACGAATCTTAACTAATCTTACCAAATTAACTACATGGTGGCATGTCACACTTACTCACGAAAATATGTCAAGAGTCACAACGGCCCAGACCCAAGGGTTTGTTTTAGGGTCACCCCAGAGGGTGACCCTTACAGACAACCTTAGACTCCGAACTCCCCGTGTCCGACCTCAACAACTTGCTTTTATAGTCAATTCATATTCTACGTGAGAATAAAAATTAAACTATTTAAACACGTGTGGAGATCTAACCCAATGACTTTGACCTGGTAAAATGTAATACAAAACAATACATTAAAATATAAACTAATAAATTAATATGTAGGGCAAACTGCCTTCTCATCGTATGTGACAGTATGACGTATCATTTTAAAGGGGTTGCTGTATAGAGTAAGATGAAGCGTCAAAAAGACCGTATTGATATTGTCAAAAGGGCATTAATGTTGTATCTTGTAAACGGCCTAACGGATTTTGACAAATGACGTATCATTTTAAAGGGGTTGCTGTATAGGGTAAGATGAAGCGTCAAAAAGACCGTATTGATGCTGCCAAAAGGGCATTATAGCTATATCTAGTAAACGGCGCAACGGATTTCGACGTATGACGTATCATTGTAAAGGGGTTGCTGTATAGAGTAAGATGAAGTGTCAAAAAGACCGTATTGATATTGTCAAAAGGGCATTAATGTTGTATCTCGTAAACGGCGCAACGGATTTCGACGTATGACGTATCATTTTAAAGGGGTTGCTGTATAGGGTAAGATGAAGTGTTCAAATGTTTTAAAATATTAAAAGCGCGTGACCTTTGTGCATTAGCAGGTTCGCGATGTGTGACGTAATCGACTGATGGGTGTTAGAGTGATAACAGACTTTGCTTTCGCAATTAAGAATAAAACATATCATGGAAAATATTTAGTTTTAGAATGGATTCGAGAGAATACAGTCAAAAATTTAAAGAGTTTTGTGAAAATATAAGAAAATTAAATCAACAAATTTCTGTCTACGAAGACCAAAAAGAAGTGTTGAAAATTTAAGTTTGTGGGACAAAGTTTTTAAAAAATATTTACCAACATCATCAACGCCCACAAGATGAATAAAACCATGGCCTTGCTAAAAGCAAATTTTGTTCTTTTAACAGCAATATTAAATAACATGCTTTATGTTAACGTTCCGCAAAACGTTGCACATATTGGTGTGTGTTTAGACACAAACGGAACAAAACAAGAGTGCAATACATGGCAAATGATGAGTCTGTCAACAGTCAATGATGGATAATTGCCGGTGTTTGCATTGAATTTAACAGAATTTAGTAAGAATTTCTTGTTTAAATATTTAAGATAATAACCGCGCCACCCTCCGGTGGTGTCATACAAATTAAGTAAGAATTGTTTGTTTAAACAACAAATACCAGCCAGTCTATACCAAGGATGTATCTTCACTGAAGAGACAAGCCTGTACTGTACTGATGAGCTCTTGGCCCTTGTATAAACTGATTATAGAAAGTATTATTTATGTCGCAGCATCACGAACTCTTGAGTTAGGAATTCTAACCTGGCACAAGTCTAGGTTGTGTATCTGGATATATTGAGAGTATGGCACAAGATACGATTGTATCATTTTTCTTTTCTCTATACATATAATATATATATATATATATCAACGACTCAAACACGATGAGTCCGTTTCGCCAACGTTGCGACGCTGATTGCTAGCCGAAAACCCAGCACAGCTGACCGAAAGCACAAAATGGCGATAGGACTCCTGTGTGAGCTTTCGTTGTTTTTGTGTTTTTATGTTTCTTTACACATGTTTCCCCAACATCCTTTGCTCCCAAGTACCCAACACTTTTGCTAGCCAAGTGCAATACCCTACTTGGTTATGCCGCACTGATGACGGCTAATGAGCCAGAAACATGCATGTCTGCGGTTACCATTTCTACTCGTGGCCTTATTGATCCTTTTTGCGTACATGCCCAATAATTTTCCCCTTTTGTTTATATTAATACGCATTTTCTTGGCACTTTGTATATATATATATATATATATATTTATTTATTTATTTATTTATTTATTTATTTATTTATTTATTTATTTATTTATTTACATATTAAAGTATGTTGAAGAATATATGATGAAACAACAAAATTACGTTTGAAGCCAAGTAATACGTAGTTATTTTGTCGTTGGTGATTGTGTCTTTCGGTTATTATGTCGTTTGATTATTTTGTCGTCGGTTATTTTGTCGCGGTTATTATCTCGCGGTTATTTTGTCCGCGGTTATTTAAGCGTGTCACCATACCCAGGGTCTCCAGATTGTGGAACTCCTTACCTTCCCACGTCTTCCCCACTCGTCCTAACTTACAGGGCTTTAAATCCCAAATTAATAAATTGTTTCTTCTGCCCCAATAGATGTTATCGGTATATTTGTATTTAGGTCTATACCTACGAGGACATCCTTAAAAAAAAATTAGCAATAGATGACCATATCTTTATTAAACTTGTGTCTCATTACATAAAAAAAAAACGCAACTCACTATCTTAATTTTTTAAAAATTGAACGTGTTTTGTTTCTTAAAAAAATTGTCGTATTTCGGTTGTGATTTGGGATCTTATGAAGATAAACTATTTATAAAAAAACAACAACTTCCTATTTTAATTTAAAAAAAAGGTTTATCGTATTTTAATAAAAAAACGCGTGATCTCGGTTGTTTATTGAGATATTTGCAAAATTCAAAGAGATTTGTGATCTTATTAAGATAATCTATTAATAAGAAGACAACAACTCGCTATTTTCATTTTTATAAAAGGTAATCATACTTTGTGTTTTAGTTGTTTATTAAGATATTTGCAAAATTAAAAAAGATTTGTGATCTTATTAGGATTATTTGTTATATGAAGAAAAACACAACTGGCTGTTTAATTTTTTAAAAATATTGATCGTGTTCTGTTTTTTGAGAAAAATCGCTGTATCTTGGTTGTATTATATCCAGACATTTGCAAAATTAAAAAAGATTTGTGATCTTATTAAGGTTATCTGTTATATATAAAAAACCTCATCTCGCTATCTTAATTTACAGATAGAGATAGCATCTTCGATTCCTGTTGGATTTAATAATTTTTCATTTCTTTTTAAAATAATTTCTGATTTGTATAATTTCTAAATTTTATAAATTCCATAAGAGACGTCTTTTTATATTTAGTTTACTAACCTTTTAGAAGTGGTGCACTGTTTCGTGACACTACTGGTGGCGTCAAGTCTGAGAGACCCATAACAAAAAACAATTTTTCTTTGTAAACAATAATAACGGAGGGCTCTTAACCATATATTTTATTACTTTAAATCCAACAAGAAGTAATAATTATAACAAACTTAAAAATACCATTTCTTTAAAAAAAGTTATAATACGAACATAGGTAAATATAGAAACTTTCTAAACAAATTAAAACTAACATTTTTCTTATGTTATAAGAATAATGCTTGTAATTTACATTTTGGAGATTTAAAATGGACTCTGAGCAAGGGTGACATCAATTTTTAAGGTGGGTAATACATACAAATTTGTTACATTTTTGGCAAAAAACCGGTTTTTAAAATCTTTTACACAAAAAAGTACCTCTTTCAAATACCTGGAGTATTATTTTTTTTGTGTGTCGAGGTCCCTGCATAATCTTCTCTTCATTCCAATACTGGTGTCGCAACATTTAACTCTAAAGATTGACGTTCTAAGTGCTGCTTTGATAATTCTATAGCAAGATTTTTTGATATAACCTTCTAGTTAGTGAATATTTTTTACTATTAAAAGTATATACCTTGGCCATATTCTGGTGTTCCATTCAGCGTTAAAAGCAGCTGATAATTTGTTCAAAAATTATCAACGTCACTTTTGGTGTGATTGTAAACCTTTATTATTTCAGAATAACATTTTTTGGCAGTTCTTGTAAATTACATTATCTTGGTTCAAAGATGATGCCAAAGTTACATTTTTATACTTTTTAGGAACATATTATACTTACTAATTTTATATTTTTCTGGAAGCTATAAATTAAAGATTATACTGGATGAAACAAACGTTGGTGAAAGCTCTTTCCTATTTATTTTGTTGTTTTAATAAAAGTTATCTTCTGTTCTTGAAAATTAATTAAATTAATTCTGGTAAACCAGTTGTTGAAAGTCAAATTCACCAAAGGCGGCGCCAAGTCTCACAGTTAATTTATAATAAAATTATTAATACTTTATTTAGAAAGTTCTCCTTGTCGAAGATATACCTACTAATGACTAAGATGTAAAGCAGCTGTATCGCACTATAAAATACATAATGGTCCAATCAACGAGAGCCATTTTTGAGAAATTCTCATAGAGGGCACCAAAAATTATGATTCTGGTGTCATTCGATTTGTATTGACCTCTAGAAACTTTTTGAAAAAGTTGAAAATGCGCTGATAAAAATTGCAATAGTTATAAACAAAAGAGTGAAAAAAAGAGTTTTGTTTTTTTTTGAAAAATTTTAAAAACAATTAAATATTTTTAAAATTAAAAAAAGGGGCAACAAAAATTATGATTCTGGTGTCATTCAATTCATATATTGACCTTTAGAAACTTTTTCAAAAAGTTGAAAATGCGCTGATAAAAATTGCAATAGTTATAAACAAAAGAGTCAAAAAAAAGAGTGTTTTGTTTTTTTTTTTTGAAAAATCTTAAGAACAATTAAATGTTTTTTAAAAAAAAAAGATCTGAAAAAAGCAGAAAATTTAATAAAAATAAGTTCCAAATCCCAAAACTGTATCTCCAATATTTATAATTTGAACAGAGCCCTAAAGTTATTGCTAGAACTAGTCCAGGAAGAATCGACGCATAGGTACCGAAAACTATTCCACCTTAATTTTTTTATGCGATCCTCTTCAAATTAATCTAATGATGATATAAATGCATGTTACAAGGGGGCTACCCTGGGCCATATTGTTTATACCGAATTTGTTTAAACAATTACATGTAATTGTTATTTTTTAACAGGACCATTTTTTTTTATATTCTTTGTTAAAATACAAATAAAAATAGTCCTATGACTTTTCACGATAAAGTTAATATTTTCAGAGATATGAATTTTTAAAGGTTCGAAAAATCTCAAATTTGGGTACTTTCGACCCATGAAAAATATATTTCAAAAACATAACATATAAATAATATATATTATTTAAATTCTTTATACAATAGTTAATAATGTTATTAATAGAGATTTTAAAAAAATTAATTATTTATACCTGTTTTTTAATTGTTAATTTCGCGCGCTCACAAGTACGCGTCGCTTACCTTTCTGGGTTAAATCATTTTTTATCATTTTTCTTAAAAACTATCAACTTTATCAAGATTGCTTAAAAGAGCAATGTTATTAATAATTAAATTGTCTATAATTTCTTTTGTATATTTCTTTTTCTGAAATCAATTTTTTAAATGTTATTTAAGCATAAATCGGAACATGTAATGAAAATTTATTTTTTATCAGTTTAAATTATTTTTTTGTTATTAAAACAAAAAGTAAGGTAAAACTACTGTTCTTAACACTGGCTTAGTTTTTGGCACTTGCAATTTTATTCTAATTACAAGAATAAAATATTTTCAAATATCCAATTATCTTAAAACCGGATAGCGGCCTCATTTTTTCGTCGATAAGTTGCACGTTGTATTTACAGTTATATATGTATCAGGCTTCGGATTTTCCATTACATTGTTTGCAACTTCACAAAAAATTCATGGTAAGATATCATGATGTTTTTTTTTGTGAACAACCTAAACGACATGACATACATTTATTGCAACGAAAAACCATAACAACTAAAAATATATCCATCTAAAAGTGTTAATATTACACGAAATCACTGTAATGGGTGCAAAAACGTTTAACAATCTTAAGTCGTGAACGAAATAAAAAAGACTGGATAACTGGGTATAAGCAAAAAACAAAGAATAATCATCAGAGAATTGACAAATACATAAAATCATTTTTTATTTTATTAATTTTTCAATTCATTTTAATGTTTTTTCTCAACATTTAAGTGCGTACCCAATATATTTTTATTATTTATATATAACCGTTAATTTAAAAATGTTCAAATACCATTATATTTTATTATTGTTTATATAAATTTATAAATTACTATGATAATAACAAAAAAGCAATATAAACTGATAAACAAGAAATTTTAATAACATGTTCCGATTTATGCTTAAATAACATTTAAAAAATTGATTTCAGAAAAAAAATTATAACAAAGAATTTGTAGACAATTTAATTGTAAATAACATTGCTTTCCTAAGCAATCTTGATAAAGTTGATAGTTTTTAAGATAAATGATAAAAAATAATTCAAGACCCAGAAAGGTAAGCGACGCGTACTTGTAAGCGCGCGTAATTAACAATTAAAAAACAGGTATAAATAATCAAAGTTTTTAAAATCTCTATCAATAACATTATTAACTATTGTAGAAATAATTTGAAAAATATATCTTATTTATATGTTTATTTTTTTTAAATATATTTTTTATGGGTCGAAAGTTCCCAAATTTGAGATTTTTCGAACCTTTAAAAATTCATATCTCTGAAAATATTAACTATATCGTAAAAAGTCAGAAGACCTTTTTTATTTGGGGTTGCCCCCTGGCAACATGCATTTATATTATCAGTAGGGCAATTTGAAGAGGATCGCATAAAAAAATTGAGGTGGAATAGTTTTCGGTAGGTACCTACTCATACGCCGATTAGTCCTGGACTAAACGGGGTGTTAAAATTAAAACTGTTGATAAAGCATTTGTTTCTTTTTTTTTTTAATTCGTAATGATATCGGTTTTTTTTTTCATTAAGCGTCACCTGAAAATATTTTATTTTTTATTTTTTATTGCTATTATTTAAAAAATTGTTATAAACAAATGCATTATTTTTGAGGCAATGGATTTTTTTTTATTCGAACGACCATAAAATATTATAATTTTTAAAAGAAAAATCGTTTCTTAAAAAAATTTTTTTTATTGCTTAAAAATGGATTTGTTAATTAACAATTTTTTTTCGTCATTTATTATTAATATTAAGGAACCATTTTTTTAAAGCTTTCTTTATATTATTTTTTCATATACCGAGGAAATTACAATTATTTATTTATATTTAATAAGTTTATTTAATAAAAACTTTTTTTATAAACAAATAAATTTTTCCGTTTTATTTTTTTAAACTGTTGTAATAAACAAAACCAAATATGTATCATTTGGTTTATAAAATATTTTTTAATTATTTTTTAAAAAAATTTAAATATTTTTCTGTACGTTCAATATTTTCTCTCAGCTCTCGACCACTATTATTGAAATTACATTTAAACTAGTACAGATAGAAGAAAAACACTTTAGGTCATTTTTAACCGTTTTAATGTAATAAACAATATGAGCCATCAGCCGAGGCTCTAATTTAATTATTTATTTACTTTTTTTGGTTTTATTTAGTACAAATTTGGGAACAAAAAATTGCTCGGTATATGAAAGAATAATTTAAAAAATAATGATTAAAAAAAATGGTTTCTTAATAAATGGCGAAAAAATTTGTTAATTAACAAATCCTTTTCTTTTTTACTCTTTTGTTTATAACTATTGCAATTTTTATCAGCACATTTTCAACTTTTTCAAAAAGTTTTTAGAGGTCAATACGCATCGAATGGCACCAAAATCATAATTTTTGGTGCCCTCAGAATAAAGTTTTCGCGACTTGCTGAGCAATTCTGTAAGAATCGGGTCTCGCATACTTACCGCAACCGCTAGAAGTCTAATTGTCCAATCAAAAAACGATATTGTTAATTAATTGTGTGCTAAAAAACTCAATGGTATAATAAATAAAAAAGGTCATTAATATTATCTATACATACAATAATAAGAGTGTAACCTTTTGTTAATATAAATACCTAAATGAGTAGAAATAACTATAAGTTTCTATAAAGATATACCTACTATAATTTTAATTATATTTTATTTAAATTTTAAGTTTAAACGTTATTAACGTTTTATTGTTAGAGACTGTAGGTACCATAAATACAGATTCAGAATGACATTTAGTGCACATTTGAATGTTTCTCTTTAAATGACTTCTTCATTTCGTATAATATTATTTAAATTTAAAGTAAGTTAATTATTATGTGTATGCGAATATAAATTCTCCTTCTCTCATTCCGACCCGTTAACGTTTTATGTCGAGTCATAATAGAAATTAAAAAGCTAAAACCGAGGTATATAATGATGATTTTGTCTAATATACAGAAAAAAAGGAAACCGTCGGCATTTTTTATGGGATAACTGTTAAAATACAAATAGAAATAGAAACCGATTCAAACTTAAAGAATTTGCTACCAAGTGACAACTAGAAATATAAGAGACGCTCTGTAGATACAAGGATATAGGGGAGAGAGTGGATGCAAGAGCCTATTTTTTTTTTAATTATTTAAAAATATTTTAAATTCACTGTGTATTATTAAAAAATGCATGGATAATTTAACATTTTGATTAGACTTAACATGTATCAGAAAAAGGAACATAAAAAACATAATTGTAACCTTAAATCTTAGTGTTAAAAAAGGTGGAAATCGGACTTCCAAAACATTCCATCGAATGTCATGAAAAAACCAGCTTCCATATCCACGCACATGTTTGTCTAATCATATATTGAACATACAAATTTGCAAGTCAAAGTAAAACTAAAGTAATTTTGGACATGATAACTAAATATCAGCCTGCATTTGCTTTCCTAACCCAATTAACATGTCAGATAAAAATAACATTAATTTTAACCTAAATTTTATATTAACAAAACTTGTCTAAATCAATATCTTAAAACTAGGTTTTATTAGTCTCAAGTTACTGCTACTACCGGTTACAGAATAAAGATAAAAATAGTCAAAAATAAAAAAAATTATAAAATTTGAAACAAAACAAATTAATAACACCTTTATGTCCATATGAGTTACGTGTCCACTTTTCACAGATTTTTCATTTTAACTATTTTTCCTTAGTCTTTAAGTCAATTACTTTTCTCATTTATGATGAAGGAACATTATCGCTATCATTAGTCACTGGACATTGTTATAATAAACTTTCTTAATTTTTTTTTACTATTTCTATATACTAAAGATTAATAATTTAAGATCTCAATCTCAGGTTCTCAATTTTATCTGTGTTCGGTAAATAATACTAGGGTTGTCTATTGCCCTTATACTTCAGTCTTTTATTTTTGATTTTTGGAAGAGTTTAATTATTTTAGATAAATATTTTAAAGTAAGATAAAATAATTATACAGAAATGAACCTTTTGCATATGCAGAAGACTTACAATGTTCTATATTTATGTGAAGTGTATTATCTGATATCTTATTTAAGATTAGTGTAACAATATTCGATTTCAATGTAAAGTGTACTATCTAATATCTTATTTACGATTAGTGAAACAATATTCTATAATGTGTACTAAGTGTACTATCTAATATCTTATTTAAGATGGGTGAAGTTGTGAAATGTTCAATTTGTCCAATTACTCTCTGGGAAGTGTCACAATAAAAATGAAAGAAACTTATCTGCAGCCCTGGGAATTCTGGATACAGGGCAGCCCTCCTTGGAATTATCACACCAGTCAGCACAACACGTCTTGATGAAATCTCCAAAGTGGTGTAGGAGTAACGATGTTAAAAATCAACCAGGAAAAAAATATAAACGTATAAAAAAAAAGGCCTAAAAAGGAAACATCCGGGTAAGTACTTGTGTTCTTTTTACCTATTCACTTATATGATATTGGTTTCTGTTAGAGAACTCACCTCTGGTGGCGTAGGGCCTAAAATGTAGCCTCGATGAAGAGGAATTATCGTAGACGAAATTCTTTTGTCAATTCAATAGATTAAATCCAACAACAGTGATTATTTGTCCACAAAATAATTCTATCCAAGAATTTGCTTAAGAATTTCTTTATAAAATCCGCAAAACTGCGTTGCACGTTCCACATAGAACCATGTGCTACTTTCAAAAAGGAAACCCAAAACGAGTTTTTCTGATAAATACCTTAACGACCGATGACAACCTTGAAGGTGTAAGCCTCTAACTAGTCTAACTATATAGTAAGTAGTCCTTTTTAAATGATTTTTAAAATTTAAAAACAAGAAGAAGATCATTTTTGACATTCACATGGTTAATCATGCTTAGAGGTTATATTATTGTTTTAACGATAAATCAGAGATAATATTGTATAATGGTAATTTTACTTATAAAGGTGTTTAATTTTATTTTTATTATTATTATTATTATTTTAGGTAGACGTGTGATAATTCCAGTGATGGATTTGCGGAGAGAATACCAGGCCCTGAGTTTGAAACAACCAAGTTAAAAGTGCAATAACTATTGCTTGTAATGGTTAATTATTTAATATATTTTACTATATTACTGTATCCTTTAATTTTATTGATTATTCGTGCGTTTATTGGAACCCTTTATTATATTACACGTAACACACCACCCCTTCCTAAAAAAAATGACAAAAAAAAAAAGAGAAAACCTATTAGGATCTAATGTTAATTACTATCTATACTTTAAGAAAACCAGCTATCAAAATATATTATTTTGTGTCTGGAGGATGTGCTTTTAAGTCCTTATCATTCCAAATGCCCACCGATCTCTGACACTCATCTTCTAATTCATATGTCCATGGCGAAACTATTTTCCTAATTTTAAAGGGACCCATGTACTTAGGAGCAAATTTTGCTGTGAAATTTTTTGATGCATCCGAAATTACATAATTGCGCTTCCAAACCTGTTGATGTAAACTAAAGTTTTCATTTCTATGCCGTAGATTGTACCGTTTACTACTTTGCTCGTAAGCTTTTTGGAGTCGTTCACGTACATCATTAAAAAGTTTTTGAAGTGTAATTTTCCGACTACTATCAGAAACGCTTTGTAGGATTTCTCCATCCAACTTTTTGATGTTGACTTCCCTTCCAAAATTTACCAAATTTGGTGTTACTCCTGTAACTTCATGTTTCGCCGAACGTAACGCAAATGCCACCTTTGCCAAATACTGATCCCATTTCTTCTGATGGTCTAAGACATAAGCTGTAAGCATGGACTTGACAACACGATGGACTCGTTCCACCGGATTTGCCTGCGGATGGTATAGAGCTGTGAACCTAACTTCAATTTGATATTTTTCCATCAGCGCTTTAAAGACATTGCCGCAAAATTGTTTGCCGTTATCCACTATGATTTTGTCGGGTGTACCATAAATTAGAAAGACATGATCTTCTAACCATTTTGTAATATTTGCTGCCGTCGCTGTTCGAAGAGGAAACAACAAGACATATTTGGAAAAACAATCCATTACGGAAAGAATAAAAGTAAATCCTGAAGTTGATCTAGGGAGAGGTCCAACCAGATCTGCGCTTATTACCTGCCATGGTCGAGTAAGGGACACTTGTGCAGACCGCATTTGTCCAATAGGTGGTTTTTGTTCAGGCTTTGTTTTCAGGCAAGTAGTACAACGATTTATATACCTCGCAACATCGACGCGTAACTTGGGCCAATAGTATCGTTCAAAAATTCGTCCAATTGTTTTGGTGATACCTAAATGACCACATGTCGGAGAATCATGATGCGTTTTAATAATTTCTGTCCGTTTATCTTTCGGAACAACTTCCAACCACTCAGAATAACCCAGTGCTTGATATTCATTGTGGGAGTAGCGATAGAGTTTTCCATTTTCTATTCTCCACAGTGGGTAGTTTCTTGGTGTTTCTCGTATACGCCGGAACATCTTTACGTACCATGAATCGCTAGTGGATGGAACTTTCATGGAGTCTATTTCTACACTATCCAAACAAGGCACGGCTCTAGATAAAGCATCTGGTACTAAATGTTCCTTTCCTTTTCTATGAATCACCTCAAAGTCATATGCTTGAAGGCGCAATGCCCACCTGGCAATACGACCGACGGGGTCTTTGATGTTAAATAACCACTTCAAGGAGTAATGGTCACTAATTACCAGAAATTTGGTACCCTCGAGATACGGACGTAATTTTTCTATGGCGAAGATGACTGCCAAACACTCTTTTTCTGTGGTAGAGTACTTGCGTTCGTTCTTAGTAAGAGATCGACTCAGATACGCAATGACTCTATCACCTTCGGGATACTTTTGAGACAACGTGGCTCCAAGACCGTAGTCACTGGCATCGGTCTCTACAATAAAGGATTTAGTGAAGTCAGGACATGAAAGAATAGGAGCTCTTACCAATGTCTCTTTAATTTTATTGAAGGCGTCCTCACACCTTTGATCCCATGAGAAAGATCGGTTTTTATGTGTTAATTGGGTTAGAGGAGAAATCATGTCAAAAAAGTTTGGAATAAATCTCCGATACCAGGAGGCCATACCTATGATTCGTCTTACTTCGGATACTTTCTGGGGTGTTGGAATTTTTAAGATGGCTTCAACTTTACTTGGATCTACAAGAAGTCCGGATTCATTCACTACATATCCCAAATACTTTAATTCTGATCTGCAGAACTCACATTTCTCCTTGTTTAAGGTTAGACCAGCATCCTTGATACGTTGCAGTGTAATCTTTAAAATCTTTAGATGTTCTTCGAAAGTTTGTGTACAGATGATGATATCATCTAAGTACACAAAGATATACTTATCGAGATCAGCTCCCAAAACTTGGTGACTTAACCGTTGCCATGTTGCGGGTGCTGAATGCAGTCCAAATGGCATTCGCGTGAATTGAAACAACCCACGATTCGGAACGGTAAATGCAGTTAAGGGTCGGGAGTTTTGTGCCAAGGGTATCTGCCAGTAAGCAGACTTAATATCTAGCGTGCTTAAGAAACGAGCATCTCTGAGTTTATCCAGGATGGAACTAACATAGGGTATTGGATACGCATCACTAATACTGACTGCATTTAGTCTCTTATAATTCACACAGAAACGCCATCTACCATCGGGTTTCTTGACCATTACAATAGGTAAACTCCATGCGCTCTTGGAGGGTTCCACAATACCTTTTTTTAGCATCTCGTCCAATTCAGCATTTACTTCCCTTTGCAATGCTGGAGAAATGGGGTAGTATCTTTGTTTGATTGGTGGAGAAGTGGTGTTTATAACGTGTTCAACAAGGTGTGTACAACCCAATCTATCTTCCATTCCAACAAATGCGTCATCAATAATATTCTTGAGGGATCCCAATTGGTTTTCCGATAAAGTCTTCATATCTTTAATGCCACCACCAGTATCAATCAGATCGATTTTGTCATGCTGCCGAAAGCTCCATTCTCCTGAATATAAGTCTGGTACGATGTTCATTTTAACCCAAAAGTCAATTCCCAAAATAAGTTCGTGTGGAAGAGAAGGAACTACTAAAGTTTTCATCACACAAACTCGGTCTCTTAATTAAATAGGAATGGTACAGAACCCTATACTCGGACAAGTCTGACCATTTGCCACAGTACATGTTACAGAAACGTCGGAATCCAATGTACATATTTTTTTTAAAGTATTCCATCCAGGCCCACCTAGGATGGTGCTCGATGCTCCACTGTCCAATAATCCTAAAAATATTTTACCTAATATGTTCACGTGCAGGTACGGCCTTTGGTCACCTTTCGCGTGCGCTAAAACGAATCTAAGAGAATCCGTTTTTCTAAAGTGGCCTTTTGGGGCGTTATAGCTGACAGTTGGCCTACTGTCCCACCGCATGAAAGTTTTTTGTACAATTACAATCCCTGCTATACTTATCGGGGCGTCCACACTTAAAACAAAAAATTTTTCTAGGACTTTTACATTTTTTAAATCGATGTCCAGTTTGTCCACAATTCCAACAGTGAACGATTCTTCTTTCCTCTTGAGGAGAAGTGTCAACCATAGTTTGATTTCGTTGAGTACCTATGGTTACCGCATTTACAGTTGTGTTCGTGGGTCTCTTATATCCCAGTTCCGGCTCAACCATATACTTCGGATTTGTTGGTGGAGGACAAAACCTTTGGACACGCCACTCAGTTTCCTCAAGCACTCTCGCCAATTGAATCAGCTCTGAAATTAATGAAATCTGATGTGTAGATAAAAGAGTTTGTATGTTTGGTAACAAATTCCTTCGAATAATAGTAAGACGAGCTCTATCTGACGGAAATTCGGGTAATTTCCTGAATAAGTTTTCCATTACAGACACGAAGTTAATTACTCGTTCCGTAGCACCCTGTGTTTCTTTTGCGTATTTCCTCCCATAAAGCTTGTTCATAGTCATGGGGTTGAAAAGCGTCCCTTAATTTTAAGACTAAATCATCCCATGACGAAAAAGAACCCATGCGATACCACAACAACGCATCTTTAATAAATAATTCGGGGGCGGATTGTAAAAGCCTTTCCTTGGGTACTCCACGTGATTTTCGTAACTCCTCTATTCTTTCTAGAAAACTTGTTACACTCGAGATTCCATCATATTTGACGTTCCATCTTTCTACGTCCCATCCATAACGTGGTTCCACGATCGGAGTTGCATTAAAAACCGTCGGATTGCCCATGCCAAATAAATTTGCCTCATTTCCTGGATTAATTATATTGGATTCCACCTGATAATGTTGATTTGTAGAATAGGGATTTCCTAAATGAGCATAATTTGGTCTAGCTTGACTAGGTATTTGAGCATTACCAAACGTATTTGCAGCCACACCTCCTGAGTTAGTAAATTGACCGGGTCGTTCCCTGACATTTAAACTCTCAAACCGTTCTCGTAAACGCGACACCTGATTTCCTTCTGTGCGAGAATTATGACTTCCTTGATCAGCAAGTGATGACGCGTAAACTTCTGGTGCATTTGCATGGCTGTTAGCTGTGGGCGTACTTAATATATTCTCACCTTGATCTTCATTGATATTATCACGATGTTCTACTTCTGTAGATTGATGATGCACCACCTCTGGTATTAATGGATTAATGGAATCTATCAGAGATCCTTCACAAACATTTCTTGCCGAAATTATGTCATCAGGTTGGTTAAAACAAGCCTGCACCTCCGAAAGTAACCTTTTACTCCACGCAATTAAGCAATTTTTCTTACCGTCAAAATTATCATTATTAATCAGCTTTAATCGCCCTATAATATGCAAAAGACGGGAATTGATTCTTTTGAATTCATTCTTTTTATTTTTTAGATCAAAATTTTCAATATCTTCACTTAAGTCCCCTAGTTTTCCTTCACAGACAAGTAATTCTGATGATGGATCTAATGCCTCAATATGAAGGGGTATTTCTGTACCTACTCGCTCTAATTGAAAAACTTCCCTTAACTGTGCACGGTTCTCGTGAACCGTAGCCTTAATAGGATACTGTCTAATTCTTAATTCAAAAGCAACCTCGTCACCAAGAAGACGATTTATCTCCATTTTCAAAACGATTTTTGACAAAATGAGAAACTTTACTAATATATTTAATGATTATCTTTAAACCCCACCCCAACTTACAAAAAAATGAACCAAAAGAAAAAAAATCAAATTGTTCTCCTAATAAATTCTAAGGAAAACATCACATGCAAATATGGTCAATGTAATACCACCTATGACTGTATCAAACACTAAAAGATAAAATATAAAAATCCTAAAGGTATTTATTTTATTTCCCTCCTTTCTGTTGCGCACCTGTGGCAAACTATAGCAAGAAGAAATATAGAAATACCTAACAAGCAGAAAAAGTTATTCTAATTTATTACTAATAAACAAATATTAAGGAATTTCCAAAAAAAAAAAACGCTATACCTACTAATTATTCCTAGAACACCTACAAGAGATTCCGTTGTATTAACAAAACAATTCAGAAATTGTGATTGCTAACGTTTAGGTATGGTACAACGTACAAGATAAATTTTATCTTTATAATTATTCAATTTATCTTTAGATTTAAATCTGTTAGGTGTGAGACGTGTGTAAGGTACCTATTCCAAAAAAACCACAAATAATTCGGAGTAAGAGTTCTACTCCGTAACTGCCCTGAAACCGTAAACAAATAACACGAAACCCCAAAATTGAAAAGTATCGAAATTGTATTCTGTGATTTATATCGAGAATCGATAGCACTTGTCAATATACACGATAAACATAAAAATTTTATATAGGTTACTTTTAGAATATCCGTAATGTAATAATTAATTATAAGTCAATTTTCATTATATTACTGAGATTAAATTAATGAAAAACACTCATTACACTTCCCAAAGGTTATGAAATGTGTTTACAATTACTTAAAATTAATTTTTTTTTTTTTTTTGGATAAGACTGAATGAAGTAAAAAATATGACCTAGAATTATTTACGAGTGGGCGCCATTTTGTTATAATAAACTTTCTTAATTTTTTTTTACTATTTCTATATACTTTTAGTAACTAAAGATTAATAATTTAAGATCTCAATCTCAGGTTCTCAATTTTATCTGGGTTCGGTAAATAATACTAGGGTTGTCTATTGCCCTTATACTTCAGTCTTTTATTTTTGATTTTTGGAAGAGTTTAATTATTTTAGATAAATATTTTAAAGTAAGATAAAATAATTATAAAGAAATGAACCTTTTGCATATGCAGAAGACTTACAATGTTCTATATTTATGTGAAGTTTATTATCTAATATCTTATTTACGATTAGTGAAACAATATTCTATAATATTTATGTGAAGTGTACTATCTAATATCTTATTTAAGAAGGGTGAAGTTGTGAAATGTTCAATTTGTCCAATTACTCTCTGGGAAGTGTCACAATAAAAATGAAAGAAACTTATCTGCAGCCCTGGGAATTCTGGATACAGGGCAGCCCTCCTTGGAATTATCACACCAGTCAGCACAACACGTCTTGATGAAATCTCCAAAGTGGTGTAGGAGTAACGATGTTAAAAATCAACCAGGAAAAAAATATAAACGTATAAAAAAAAGGCCTAAAAAGGAAACATCCGGGTAAGTACTTGTGTTCTTTTTACTTATTCACTTACCTATATGATATTGGTTTCTGTTAGAGAACTCACCTCTGGTGGCGTAGGACCTAAAATGTAGCCTCGATGAAGAGGAATTATCGTAGACGAAATTCTTTGGTCAATTCAATAGATTAAATCCAACAACAGTGATTATTTGTCCACAAAATAATTCTAACCAAGAATTTGCTTAAGAATTTCTTTATAAAATCCGCAAAACTGCGTTGCACGTTCCACATAGAACCATGTGCTACTTTCAAAAAGGAAACCCAAAACGAGTTTTTCTGATAAATACCTTAACGACCGATGACAACCTTGAAGGTGTAAGCCTCTAACTAGTCTAACTATATAGTAAGTAGTCCTTTTTAAATGATTTTTAAAATTTAAAAACAAGAAGAAGATCATTTTTGACATTGACATGGTTAATCATGCTTAGAGGTTATATTATTGTTTTAACTATAAATCAGAGATAATATTGTATAATGGTAATTTTACTTATAAAGGTGTTTATATTTTATTTTTATTATTATTATTATTATTTTAGGTAGACGTGTGATAATTCCAGTCATGAATTTGCGGAGAGAATACCAGGCCCTGAGTTTGAAACAACCAAGTAAAAAGTGCAATAACTATTACTTGTAATGGTTAATTATTTAATATATTTTACTATATTACTGTATCCTTTAATTTTATTGATTATTCGTGCGTTTATTGGAACCCTTTATTATATTACACGTAACAACATCTATTTCTTCTCTTCTTTTAAAATGCTTAATATAAGTTTAATATTATTTCCAGTTTTTATATAAATTAGTGTCTTTTTTGTTTTTCCAGGTTTTCTTTAATTTTAAATTCCACTCGAAGCTCATTAGAGAAAATGCTTAGAAGGATCCTGCTTTAAGAGTGTCTATTTTTTAACAAATGCTTTTTGCCAATATAAATTTAAAATAGAACACAAACTTATAATTCTTTAACAAAACTATGCAGCGATTATAGACCACTAATATATGTAACAACTTCCAGGAAACACTAACAGCTACTCGGTGTTACCACTTAAGAGTTGGGCTCTTCCAAAATCCAGCTCTTTCATCAACTCCCTTTCTTACATAAGGTAACCTGAAGGTTCCAGGCAGCCTAACCTAAAACTAGATAGACCATATTTTATTGATGAGAAAACAATTAAAAAGAATCGCAAGGAGTTACAGAGAGGCATAACCCGTCTACCATCTTACTTTCGTAAAAAAATTAAATTCATTTGATTCAAAAGCAGTCAGGTTAGGTCTTTATAACCAAGGTATACTAAATCAGGTACCACGTCTTTAAGACCTCTGGATGAGCCTACCTTAAATACTTATTTTAATTTAATTTGATTATTTATATTTAAAGTGAACCTTAAAAAAAAATTGTGTGAATAGCGGCTACCTGTTGCCGTTATAAATATAGAACACACACGAAGAAACTCTTTACAAAACCCTAAAAAGAGGATAAATAAATAAACAATGATTGCCAGTAGTAGAGAAAGATTTTAAAAAACTCTACGTCAGAAATTGGTAAATGAAAGAACAAAACAAAAAAATCTTCAACCAACCTAAAACTAGCTCATAGACGGGCATAAGCTAACCTAAGTCAAAACTGTAAAAAAATGCGTAGGTCATACTAACGAAACAGCATGTTCAGAGATTGATGGAGGAGTGTCAGTCGTGGATCTACTTCAGCATAAATGAATTATTTTTTAATTTAATTACAGATATAATTTAGTGAAAAGATGTATTTAAATGACGCATTTTCTTTTTTGTGAAAACAGGGATAAACAGAAATTTATGAAGTATTTCTTAAAGTAAAACTAATTCAATTAATAATAATAAGCTAAAAGACTCAGGAAAACTGTGTGTTTTGTGTCTTTATAAATTAGACCTGTAATTTTATGGCTGAAATAATATCACAAACTTTAATTAAATGGTTTTAACTATCTAAAAAGATTAGACAAATTTAATGATGTCACTTTGGGAAAGTAAACCACGTGGAGAACAATAAAATTTAAATACTTTTAAAAACTTTGGCAGTTATTATTAAATAACAAACTAGAGTATGAACTAATAACCATTGGCATGTATCGGCGTGTTTTTACTCAAATTGGGGATCTGACCTTCATAAAAACCTAAGCATCTGTATTTAACATCTTTTTATAGACATCAGTTTTATACCTTTAGAGGGGGTGCTAGTCTTAACATATACGATAACCCTAACTATAATTATACTTTTAAAGGAACCAGGACATTTACATTAATAAAATTTATTTTTTTATATCGCATAAAAGCAGATTTAAATGTATGTTGGGAGATTGAACTTTGTTCGCTTATACCTATTTTAATTTTAATATTTTTTTAATGGAAATATAGGATTGAATAAGTCCTATTTTATTCACCAAACCAATTTTAAGGCATATAACTTTAATGAATAGGTTAAACGATTGACATAGAATTCGGGAAATTTACTGACCTGTTGCTATATCAGTTTACACATATCAGAAACAGCCATAAAAGACAACGGTTTTTGTAGTTCCAAAACATAAAATCACGTTAGAAACATATACAAGCTGTGACTTGCAGAAAACATTAAAATTTTATGTGAAATTCACTGGAAAATAAAAATGGTACAAAGTCACGTATTTAATTTATCATATAAATATATATATATATATATATATATATATATATATATATATATATTGAAATGGATCCTCCTTCCGGAACACCCACTTTCAATAAAATTCTGGGTCGTGGATTCCAAAATTTTTAAATTGATTGTCCTAAAATACAATAATTATAAATAAAAAAATAATTTATCTTCTTTTGAATCTTTGTTCTTCCAATATTCAATTCTTACTCTATATTTTTCTCTTCCAACTACTTTCAAACTCCTTCTTGCTGCTGCCTTTTCATCTATTTAATACCTTTCTGCTGCTCAACTCTTTCTCTATACCTTCCTCTTTTACAATTCTCCAACTCTGACCTTTCTGTATCCTCTTATCCAATTCCAATTACTTTTTATTTATTTATAGACTCTTCTTATTATATTTTACTTATATTCTTTTTATTTCAATTTAAATCTCGTATTTTACTATTTTAATTAAATTCTATGTATTTTTGTTAACTTTTTATTTTTCTAATGACTTTTCAAATTACAAAAATCTCTTGACAATCTAATCAATAATCCTAACAACATAACAATCTATAAACTCAACAGAAACAAATACAATATAAAAAACTACTTAATCTAGACAACCGATTTAAAAATCATGACCACGTTCCAACACTTTATTGAAAGAACATGCACCACGAAGAAAAATCCATATCAATTTCCCCCAAATTTGATTTGACTTGGTGAATTACTTCACCTTGCCAAATCAAATTTCCTTTCACTATGAAATTTTTCTTCACCATCAGTTGTCAAGCTTTTAATTTAGAATATTTCAATTTTACTATAAAATACACTACCCCTACCATATCAATTGCCATCACTATATCTAATTTTAACTTCTTCTTTTATTTCTATTTTTTTTTTCATTCCCCCTTTCTTAACTTTTATCAAAATATAATTTTTTTCTAGTATTAAATTTGTTCCTTCTCTTTTGAAATTTACCTATACATATAATTTTTTTTTTTATAGACTCCCCCTCCTAATATTTTCCTATATATAATTTTTTTTTTAAATTGTGTGACTTTACCCCTTTCCTGATATTTCCCACGATACAAACTTTTAATAAATTTAAATTTCTTTCCCCTTTCCTGATAGTTCCCTCGATACAAACTTTTTATGAATTTAAATTGCTTTCCCCTTTCTTGATATTTCCCTCGATACAAACTTTTTATAAATTTAAATTGTTTTCCCCTTTCTTGATATTTCCCTCTATATAACTTTTTCCTAAATTTAAATTGAACAAAATTCCCCCAGAAATAACTCAAAAACATCTTCTTAAATTTTTCAAACACAAATATTTCAAACGAATAATTACAGAAAACTGTATCATTGTCATATTTAATAAAGCGTGTTTGTCAATAGATGGCAAAGAATAATATAATTTCATTCTGAACGCTTTACAAGTTTTTGAAAAAACATTTTCAAAGACAATGACCGTTCAACTAAGAAGAAACAACTACCTCCTGGGCTATATGCCCCAACGGATATTGGATTATACTTCAAAGTCAAACGGGGTTGGAATATCTACAAGATAACTTAACCCAACCATTCTAGTTTGCAGTTAGAAGGGACAACATAACTTATAGACCGGTTTCGGTGTTTTTGCACCTCGTCAGTATAAGGTATATGCTATCCGTCAGCGAGCTGTAAAGCATAATCACTGACTAAAGACTGAACTAAAATCGTAATCCTTATATATCTTTCAATAAAGAAAGTTTAAAGGACACGATAGTAGTGACATCCTTACCTCTAACTGCAAACTAAAATTCGACTTGACAGAAGACTTTCGTCTTGATCTATAAACGAATAATTACAGAAAACTGTATCATTGTCATATTTAATAAAGCGTGTTTGTCAATAGATGGCAAAGAATAATATAATTTCATTCTGAACGCTTTACAAGTTTTTGAAAAAACATTTTCAAAGACAATGACCGTTCAACCAAGAAGAAACAACTACCTCCTGGGCTATATGCCCCAACGGATGGCACTTTGTTTATTTCATATCCTGGGCTTAGAACGACTCAAACACAATGAGTCCGTTTCGCCAACGTTGCGACGCTGGTTGCTAGCCGAAAACCCATTGGCACAGCTGGCCGAAAGCACAAAATGGCGATAGGACTCCTGTGTGAGCTTTCGTTGTTTTTGTGTTTTTATGTTTCTTTACACATGTTTCCCCAACATCCTTTGCTCCCAAGTACCCAACACTTTTGCTAGCCAAGTGCAATACCCTACTTGGTTATGCCGCACTGATGACGGCTAATGAGCCAGAAACATGCATGTCTGCGGTTACCATTCCTACTCGTGGCCTTATTGATCCTTTTTGCGTACATACCCAATAATTTTTTATATTAATACGCATTTTCTTGGCACTTTGTTTATTTCATTTCCTGGGCTTAGAACGACTCAAACACAATGAGTCCGTTTCGCCAACGTTGCGACGCTGGTTGCTAGCCGAAAACCCATTGGCACAGCTGGCCGAAAGCACAAAATTGCGATAGGACTCCTGTGTGAGCTTTCGTTGTTTTTGTGTTTTTATGTTTCTTTACACATGTTTCCCCAACATCCTTTGCTCCCAAGTACCCAACACTTTTGCTAGCCAAGTGCAATACCCTACTTGGTTATGCCGCACTGATGACGGCTAATGAGCCAGAAACATGCATGTCTGCGGTTACCATTCCTACTCGTGGCCTTATTGATCCTTTTTGAGTACATGCCCAATAATTTTCCCGTTTTGTTTATATATATATATATATATATATATATATATATATATATATATATATATATATATATATATATATATATATATATATATACGCTGACGAAGTCATTGCTGACACAATAATATGAAAAAGTCTATTGGGTATGCAGCAACAATAATGAAACAGCGTACTCTTTCAAGTGTTTATTCCGAGCTTTCGGCCAATATTACAGCCATCTTCAGGGATCTACAATATTAATCAAGAGCGTAATTTTTAATAAAATAGTAAAAAAAATATAAAAACTTACAACTTGGGGAGGTTGTATTCATAACGATGTTAGTAAAAATATTACATGTAAGTATCTGGATCCGGTTACACTAATTATACTTAATTTCCACTTGGTGATAATTAGATAATTACAAATACCAATTCTATTGTCTATGTTACAGGTTATATTACCAACTAATGGTACCAAGCTGAGAAAACCAAGACTAAGTCTCAAAACCACAAAAAAACAGATAATCTGTATTAACACAAAACAAGATGTAAGCATCCGTATTAAGAAACGAACTTTGAAAAAAATTTTTGGAAAAATTAATCGTTTTTCTCAAACTAAGATGCATGAGTAGCATTAATTGAAAGAAAGATGACATTAGCCATGACAATCTCAAGTTGTACCAACTACATTAAAAGAGGGGTAGGCAATTTTTAGAGATTAGGATTGACAACAATTATTTTTAAAATACAAAAAATATTACATTATTATTCATAAAAATGGAAGTTAAAATCTAATTTTGTAGATCCCTGAAGATGGCTGTAATATTGGACGAAAGCTCGGAATAAACACTTGAAAGAGTACTCTGTTTCATTATTGTTGCTGCATACCCAATAGACTTTTTCATATATATATATATATATATATATATATATATATATATATATATATATATATATATATATATGAACAGTAGTGGTGTTCCGGGTTTCAATCCGTTGGTTGTTTGTGTCTTCACGACGTTTCGCCAACATCTCAGCTGGCATTTTCAAGTGATGCTTCCTTTGCGGCTGCTAAACTTGGAATTCCAAGTTTAGCAGCCGCAAAGGAAGCATCACTTGAAAATGCCAGCTAAGATGTTGGCGAAACGTCGTGAAGACAGAAACAACCAACGGATTGAAACCCGGAACACCACTACTGTTCATTCTACCATCCGTGAAACACTACATCATAACATATATATATATATATATATATATATATATATATATATATATATATATAAATTAGTATGCGTACTTCTTGACAAACAAAAGGAAGAAATTAATGAGCATGTACGAGTAGGAATGGTAACCGCAGACATGCATGTTTCTGGCTTGTTAGCCGTCATCAGTGAGCGTTTGTTGTTTGTGTTTTTTGACACATTTTTCCCTACCATCCTTTGCTTCCAAGTAGGACCCAACACTTTTGCTAGCCAAGTGCAATACCTTACTTGGTTATGCCGCACTGATGACGGCTAACGAGCCAAAAACATGCATGTCTGCGGTTATCATTCCTACTCGTAACCTATAATCCTTTTTGCTCACATGCCCATTAATTTTTTCCTTTCCTTTTATATATATAATATTGGTTATAATAATGACATAAGGATTTTGTATAACTAAAAAAATTTAAAAGTATTAAAAACATAGTATAAGCAACACTATATGACGATAAAACAAGCTGGGTAAAATTAAGGGAACACTTGGATACACAAAGAATATTAAATTTTACAGAGATTGGAAAATTAAGAATAATACGTAAAAATAAAATTTATATTATTTATTGGAAATCCAAATATTATTTCCATTTAAAGTTACATCAGTGTCCTGCACAAGAGAATGAGCCACAGATCTGCAGTTCATTATAAATAAACCATTACCTGACATAAAATCTAACAATAATCTATCCCTTCCTTTAACTACTTCATTAAAACTTAAGCAAGTAAATTAATACCCTTAAATAATTCAACTGTGTCTCTGATTTGTTACCTATTCTACGGTTAAAATCTTCCCTTATTAATATTAATAAATGAATATGTTTATTTACGTACCTATATAGCAAAACCAATATTAAATCTTTTAAGTAAGATATTTAAATCAATATGAGTTTATTCAAATACACTTTAAACTAAAAATCAATATTTTGAAAGCAAAATATAAAAAACTAGTCACCACTTACTGGCTTTCCAAAGCGAACCTTTAAACTTTTCCTAAAGAAACCTGTTATAATAGCCCTCCACTAGCTCTAGAATGCCGTTTTAACTTACATACGTTAGCGAAAAATATTATATTTAGACCAGCTATGCGTAAAATTTCTAAAGGTCAAAGAAATTTAAAACGACAAAATATCGACTTGTCCAATATCATTGATGTATTAAATAACTCCTGAATAACCATTGCAGTATAAAAATTTATATTGACCTATAGTTGTAATGAGTAGAAAACGAATAATTTAATTTTGGTTTTAAAAATTTTAATACTAAAATAAGGGTTGATTGATGCTCTTTTGCTGTCGTTCTATTGTTGATAATGGTAGATTTAGAAGCAATAAAGAAATTTACAATAATTTTATGTTTACGTCTTATTCTGAAATAAAGTTAATTTTGCTACTCGGTAGGTAGGTGACTAGGGTGGACATCGTCGGCTGAAGTTTTATATTGGATTTATTTAAAATCGGTCGAAAATCATTACTCTGGGAATTTTTAGAGTCACTAAACACGAATAATTACATGTTACATGTTAGCAATGGTCTACTGGGTACCTGATTATGAACAAATATTCTCCTTTAGGAATTCCTGCCTTTTACTTTTACAAATGCTACAAACTTACTATACACGGACGCATTACATGTTTTGCTCAACTTACCATCATTGTATATCTATATAGAGGGCGAGACTATGACAACTGCTCACAGGCTTCTTTAAGTCCAAGCTCCCATAACCTTATTGAGTGAAAATGAGAAAGCAAAACTATATGACAGGGTTAATGGGGATCAAACAATGAGTATGCCCCAGAACAGGAAAGGGGATTCATGGAATAATAGTCCCCCAATTCAAGGGAAGTCTGGTATTCCAATGGCTCAAAGACTGAGAAAGGCACAGGGTCGAATATATATAGTAGAGGAAACAGAAGACAAGTCCAATTAAGTTTAAGTGCGTATGTTTCAGTGTTTTATGCTAAAATAATGGCCATGCAACATAAGTCAGAGTATAACAGGTAAAGCGATAGTTTCGACACAAATAAGCTTACAGCTGTTGTGGGACTGCTATAGTGCCTGACACAGGCCGCAAGTCGGAATTCAAATAAATACATATAAAAATTATTGTTAGTTATATTTTTGTATTAAATAAAAGAAAATTGTTTACATTAAATTTTTTATTCCTCATTTAATAACACATTTTTATTGTATAACTTAATTGACAATTAAATATTAATATTTAGAAACCAGTGTAAATAATATTGAAACACTTATGGTGACTTTAAAAACAATTTATTCAACAAAATTGTAACAAGAACTTTGCCGGTAACGTGTAAACAGTTTTACATTGATATAAATGAACTATTTAAATTATTTGAACTGCCCATACATACCCTTATATACAACAAATAAACGTTCTTGAATTTTCAAGAAGTATGATCTTATCCAAACACCATACACTAGAAATTTCTAAAATAACCTAAAAACATTCTTTCAAGTAAAGGTCCTTTTCTTATTCGGTTATGCCGTTACACTATAATAAACGTAAGATAATTTTAGGCATTTGTATTAGCCTTTATGATTAGCATGTACTTTGGGAAACCACCGCCTTTATAAAGTTTGTGTCCAGAAACACCCGAGTAATAAATATTAACTGATTTTAAATGAATGTAAAATAATATTCCAGGCAACGATGTACCTAGTCATGATATTCCTGTTTAGCTACTCCCAAAACCACCGAGTAAAAAAAATTTTCTTATTTTTGCCGTCCCAAATTTTCAAAATACAGTTTCAAAATACATGTTGTGAACGGCAAAACTGCTACCCGCGAGTTTTCCGTTCCTCAGGTTCAAATTCAGAAAAATTCTTTAAACGAAATTGACGGATATATTTTTTTTTTCAAAGGTCATACATAATTACATCAAATCAATAAAATCAAAATTAACAACATAAATTACCGGAGTTACAAAAATATATATACAGTATGTCTCTAACATCACTCCCACCTTGAGGGACTCAACAATCAAAATACCGTATATGTATTTAACAAATTTAAGAAGTAAACATAAATCGATCAGGCTTTTTCACTCTTCGTCCATGTCGAGTGACGTACTTAGTTTCAGAATTTATTCTTTCCATGTCTTACAATCTCACCCTATCGCTTGCAGTGGTAACCTCTTTTGTATTTTCTGCCTCGTCCGCTACGCTATTAATGCATTCCAGAGGATACAGTCTCTGCAATGGCCTAACTAATTGACCTCCTGAAGTGTCGAGCTACTCTCTTTTCACCATCTCTTCCTTCAATAAATCCTATTATCTTTCCCATAGGCCAGTTTAATCTTTTATCACGGTCATTACCAATAAGAACTATATCTCCAATGGAAATCTGTTGTTTAGATCTTTTTATTTTCGGCATCCATTTTAATTCAGCTAGATACTCTCATCTGAATCTTTTCCGTAGTTCTTCTCGAAGTTTTTGTTCATATCGTATTCTACGATTAATTAAAGAATGATCTATAGCGTCACAGTCTGGTAAACCACTTTCTACTTGGTCACGTTAAAACATGTTTGGCGTTAGTGGTGCTAACTCTGAAGGATCACTAGACATATAAGTAATTGGTCGAGCATTAATCATATTCTCACACTCGTATACGATAGTCAACAGTTCTTCATAAGTCAGAGACGCACGTCCCAAAACTTTCTTCAATAAATTCTTTAGAATTCTTATAAGACGCTCCCAGAATCCTCCCCACCACGAAGCAGTTGGTGAATTGAATCGCCATTTAATCTGTTGAACAGATGAAAATTCACTAATTACATCCCAATCAAGTCTATTAAACGCATTTTCCGTACCGATAAAGTTTGTACCATTATCACTATAAATAATTTTTGGTCGGCCTCGTCGCGCAACAAATCTACGAAGACATTGTATAAAATCCGAAGTACTTAAAGACCCACACAGTTCTAGATGTACCGCTCTGTACACAGCACACGTAAATACAGAAACCCACACCTTTTCCCCCGATTTAAGAAGTAAAGGGCCGCCGAAGTCTACTCCCGTCACTTCAAACACAACTGCATCGCGAACCCGATCAGCTGGTAGCGGAGGAGTATCAATACATATCGGTTTAGATGAATGTCTTTTACAAATTCCGCATTCATTTACTACGGTTCTAATATAACGTCTACCTCCCAAAATCCAGAATTTTTCGCGTAATATTTTCAAAAGCATTTGTGTACCGACATGACAAGAAACTTTATGGTAATAGAAGATTAACCGACTCACGACCGCATGTTTTTTAGGTAACACTATTGGAAAGAGAAAATCAAAGCATCAGGTCTAGCGCTGATACGCGTTTTAAGACGAATTAAACCATATTCATCAATATATGGATTTAAATGTGAAATACGTTTATCGTCTATACCATTAAAAGTTTCCGTCTGTATAATTTTCAAAACAAACTTTTCCGCGTTTTCGAATTCATCAGCAGTCAGTGGCCCTATCAATTTAGTACGGTTCTTTCTATTATGACTATATCTCTGTAACCAAGCAATTATTCGTACAGTTTAAGTGTAGACTCCAAAATAATTTAAATGAAATTCGTCTGACTTAAGATGGACTAAAGAAGAGAGAACTTTTCTTTTCCTCTCTAAACCTATCACAGACTCATCCCCTTCAACCTCATTATTGGGCCACGCACTAGGCTCTCCATACAGCCACTCAGGTCCCTCCCACCATCGAGATTTTAATAAATCTCGAGCGTTACAACCTCGACTTGGCAAATCAGCTGGATTAATGTTCCCTGGAACATGTCTCCATATACTAACATACCGTTAGAATTTTAATTTCTTTTACACAATTCCAAACAAATACACCCCATTTATTCTCTCTTCGAATCCAGGCTAACACTGTAGACGAATCACTCCTATAATAACGTTTCATATTTTGTTTCAATTCAAAACAAATTGTGTTACAAAGCATAGCTCCAATAGTTGCTGCTAGGAGCTCTAATCTTGGAATTAACATCTTTTTCAAAGGTGCTACCCTCGATTTAGCTCCTAGAAGAAATATTTTAACTTGATCTTCTTTTACAATACGTAAAAATATACAAAAGCCTTTTCACAAAAAGTATTGAAACACGTATGGGGGCTTTTTACACAATTTATTTACAAAATTGTTAAGATACACTGAACTCTGCTGGATAACGTCTAACTACTTTACAATACAATGAACTCTTCTGAACACTTGACTTGAACTGACGTTAACTGCCCATGCATCCCCTTATATACAACATTATTTAATCTAGTCAGTGTGTTTAGAAGTTTCTAGAATTTTCTAGAAACATTATTTAAAATGGTCAGTTGATTTTTTTACAAACTTCTAAAAATCAACTGTCAACAACAATCTTTCAAATTAAGGTCCCTTCCTTTACGGTTATCCCGTTACACTGCCCCCTCCTTAGATTCATTCCTCCTGGAATGTTATTTCCTACATCGGAATCCCGCACACTCCCTGAGCCAGCCAAACCATCTTCTTGGAGTTGCTGCGCATCTCCACTGTGGTTTCCCTGGTAAGGCGCCAAACGATCATGATGGACCACGACGGGTTTCCCTCTGGGAATTTTCACGATCCGATAAATGACATCGTTAATCTTCTTCTTGATGGTGTAAGGACCTTCCCAGTTCTTTTGTAATTTGGGACAAATACCTCGACGCCGTCGGGGGTTATAGAGCCAGACTAAATCTCCAACTTGGTAACTCTTTTCCATTGTCCGCGTGTCATAGTACCTCTTCATCCGATCACTAGATAATTGAAGTTTTCCACGCACCAGGTTGTGTATATTCTCCATTCGATTCTGAAGGTCGGCGACATATTGTTCACGGGCCATTTCTTCACCAGGTTTACAACCAAACACCAAGTCACATGGTAGCCTCATTTCTCTACCGAACAGGACCTTCGCAGGCGTTTGGCCAGTTGATTCGTTGATGGCCGATCGAATTGCCATTAGAAATAGTGGAATATGTCGATCCCAATCCCTCTGACAATCTGACACCACTTTTGACAGATAGTTAGTTATAGTCCGGTTCATTCGTTCCACCATTCCATCAGACTGAGGGTGCATCGCTGTGGTTCTCGTTTTGCGGATACCTAATCTTTGGCAAACTTCTTGAAACAGCTTGCTCTCAAAATTTCTTCCTTGATCTGAATGTAATTCTAGTGGTACCCCAAATCGGCTTACGAATTCTTCAACCAATATATCTGCTAAAGTGGTGGCTTCCTGATTGGGAACTGCATATGCTTCAACCCATTTAGTGAAGTAGTCCATTACAACAAAGATGTACTTGTTTCCTACATCGGTCTGTGAAAGTGGCCCCAATACATCTACTGCGATTCTTTCAAAAGAACTTCCAACCAGGTATTGCTGCATTTCCGCCTTCGGTTTTCGGTGCGGACCGTTACTGGCAGCACATGTAGTGCATTTACGACACCAATCTTTAACATCATTAGTGCAATTTACCCAGTAAAATCTATCTCGGATCTTTTGCAGCGTTTTCGTGATACCCAGATGTCCTCCAGAACTATCATTATGCATCTGTTTTAAAATTTCCGGTACAGCATTTCTTGGGACCACTATTTGTTTCCTTGTTTCTGTGCCCTCGGAATTTTCTACAAGTCTTTTAACGAGCCCTTCGTCCAAAATTAAAGAGTTCCATTGGGACCAGTATGCTTTTAAAGCAGGAGAGGATGGGGATATCTTTCTCCACAACGGACGACGGTCCATTCTCTTCCACTCCCGAATCTTTCTCAGAACGGGATCGTTTTCTTGTTGCTCCTCCAGCATAGAGCTCTCGTCTTCTGGCACAAACTTAACTAAGGCAAGTTTTTCCTCGTTCTGCTCCATACGGGTACAATGGGGGCAATCAGGTTGACATGGTCTTCTGGAAAGTGCATCAGCATTACGATGTCTGGTTCCAGGTCTGTGCTCGATTTCAACATCATATTCCTGCAGTTTTTCGTGCCATCTTGCTATCTGTCCTTCTGGGTTCCTAAAGCTAAGTAGCCACTTTAAACTGGCATGGTCTGTTCTGATCAGGAATTTTCTGCCGTACAGATATTTATAAAAATGTTCGACGGATTTTACAACTGCTAACAGTTCCCTCCGAGTTACACAGTAGTTCTTTTCAGCTTTCGATAAAGTTTTGCTGAAGTAACCAACCACTCTTTCCTTACCGTCTTGTAGCTGTGACAAGACGGCTCCAATTCCCACATTGCTGGCGTCGGTGTCCAGAATAAGCTTACCATCAGGAAGTGGATAAGCAAGAACAGGTGCTGACGTAAGCTGTTTCTTCAATATTTCAAACGCCTTTTGACATTCCTGATCCCAACAGAAGGACTTATCTTGTTCTGTCAAACGTGTCAAGGGTTTGGCGATGTCTCCAAAATTCTTGACATATCGTCGGTAATAGGAACAAAGACCCAAGAAACTCCGGAGCTGATGTTTGTCGATAGGGATTGGCCATTCCTGAACGGCTTGTATCTTAGCGGGGTCAACAGCAACGCCATCCTTGCTTACGTTATGTCCTAAATAGTTGACCTGTCTCTGGAACAAGTGGCATTTCTTAACATTCAATGTTAGATTAGCGATCTGTAATCTTTTAAAAACTTCTTCCAGGTTAGATAAATGTTCCTTAAAGGTCTTACCCATTATGATGATGTCGTCTAGATAAACTAGACAAGTTTCCCATGACAAACCCCGCAGGATGTTTTCCATTAGTCGTTCAAACGTCGCAGGAGCATTACAGAGGCCAAATGGAAAAACCGTGAATTGCCATAACCCTGATCCACTGGTAAAGGCAGTCTTTTCTTTGTCTGCAGGATTCATTTTAACTTGCCAGTATCCGCTTTTAAGGTCCAAGGTAGAAAGCAGAGTAGAACCCGCCAAAGCGTCGAGGGCATCATCAATCCTTGGCAGAGGATAACTGTCCTTCTTAGTGACATCATTTAGCTTTCGATAGTCGACACAAAACCGCATTGATCCGTCTTTCTTTCTCACTAATACCACAGGAGAAGCCCACGGACTACTGGATGGTTCGACTATGCCATTTTGAATCATTTCTTTAAGGGCTCTGTCTGCTTCTTCCTTTTTAACTTGAGGCATCCTTCGGGGTACCTGTCGAATCGGACGTGCATCACCAGTGTCAATTCTATGTTGTACAACATCAGTTCTTCCCAGTTTACTTTTAGAACCAAATACAGGTTTATAACGGTAAAGTGGATCTCTTACCTGTTTCTTTTCTAATTTTGACAAAGAGGGGTCTAATTTTGTCATTAATTGTTCAATTTCGTTGGTCTCATCTGTTTCCGTAACATTTATCTTGTGAATTATGGCCATTACCGGTTCTAAACTTCCCATTTCCGTGTCCTTTCGGAGAAGAACTGGATGATCGTTCAAGTTGATAACTCGGATGGGTACCTCTTTGGCGGATCTAACAAGAGTCTTACCCACAAGGAGTCCTTTTCCCAATTCATGGTCATGGTTCTTCGGCTCTATCATGGCTGGGGCACCATCTGGCTCCAGTCCATCCAACCGCGCTGTGACGACACATTCGCAGCTTGCCGGAAGTTCGATATTATCCATTAGCTTAATTGAGGAATTGTCAACTTGTTTTCGGTGCAGGAATATTTCTTCATTACCAGTACGAAGGATACGTTGGCGAAGATCTAATTGAAAACGACAGTGGAGCATAACATCCATGCCCAGAACAACATCTTCATCAACGTCAGCCACCAGCACTGAGTGAACAAGAGAGGTTGAACCAAACTGTAGCGTCACCTGTATCTCACCGTAGACTCTAGCAGAATCTCCGGTAGCGGTACGCAGTCTCCAACTGGTAGGCCACATCTTCTTTCGCATAATGATGGATGGTCGAACGATAGTTTTTGTAGCTCCAGTGTCTACCAGCATGCTAAAGTTCTTTCCATCAATGAGGCCATCCACATATAAGCTGTCCACGTGATGTCGCAGAGTTGCCAATTTAATGGTGTGAGGGGCTTCGGGAATGTTTGGGGTCGATTTCGCCCTCCAGGAGTCGACCCGTTCTAGTTTTCCTGCTGCTGGGGTACTTCAGCAGAAGATTTTTCTTTTTGGGGGCAAGTATTTCTTATATGGCCTAGTTCTCCGCAGTTCCTGCATCTTACTGGGCGCCTTCTTTTTGGAGATAACTTCATTAATCTCTCTACTACTGCTTCAACGTCGCTAACGGAATGAACGGCATGGTCGTAGTTACCAGTGATTTCCCTTAGTCGAGCAACTTCACGTGAGGCCTCCGTTGCCGCCTCAAACTCCAGGGCAATGGTCAAGGCGTCCACAAGAGTCTTCGGCCGCGCCAACCGTACAGCGCGCTGCAACTCGACGTCTCGAAGACCATCGGTGAAGGTTTGGACTGCTAGGCACTCCAGGAAATCCTCCGCTGCATTTGAATACGCAAGTCGTACCATTCTTGCTACATCCGCTTCAAATTCCTGGATAGTTTCTCCATTTTTCTGTTTTCCGCTCTTTAACTGCATTCGGTACACCGGTTGTAGATGAGTTTGACCATAACGCATCTCTAGACGATTCACCAATAACTCGAAGTTGTCAGATTCATCCGGTGTCAATGATTGCAAGACGTCTAAAGCTTCGCCTCGTAGAGCTACGGTTAGGGACAATGCCTTCTCCTGGGATGACCATCCATTAGTTCTGGCCGCTGCGTCGAATTGTTTCAGGTAATTTGGCCAGGAAGTCTTCCCGTCGAAGGTCGGGGGATTTATCGTCGTTCGTACATGGGTCGTCTCCTCGCTTCTTTGTCGTTCGACGTCTGCGTGGCAGGTTTCCATCCTTCTTGCATCTCCGTCGCCGTGGTGGATGGTTTGGTTTCGGCGGCTAGCTTCCTGTTCTTGTTGAAGCTTCCTTATCTCGGACTGCATTTGCTGGTTGACGTCTTGCAGGTTGGCTACTTGTTGATTCAAGTTGGCCACTTGCTGATTTTGCTCGTCTCGCAAGCTGGACACTTGCTGATTTTGTTTGTTTCGCAAGCTGGACACTTGCTGATTTTGTTCATCTCGCAAGCTGGACACTTGCTGATTTTGTTCGTCTCGCAAGCTGGATACTTGCTGATTTTGTTCGTCACGAAGAGTGTGCATTTCGGAGCGCAAATGCGATATTTGCTGGGAGAAGGAACTGGATAACTCTTCTGGTAGGGTAGACATCCGTTGTGACAGCTGGGACATATCTTCGCGCTGGCTCTTTATCTGACTGGAAAGCTCCTCTTGCTGGCTCTTCATCTGACTGGATAGCTTCTCTTGCTGGCTCGTCATTCGTCCTGATAGCTCCTCGTGCAGCCGGGAAAGTTGTTGAGTTTGTTCTTCTTGTTGGCTCGTCATTCGTTGGGACATCTGGGAAAGTTGTTGCGTCTGTTCTTCTTGCTGCGTCGTCATTCTTTGTGATAGCTCCTCATGTTGCAGTGAAAGTTGTTGCGCTAGTTCAGAATTTGCTTTTTAAACTGGGTCTTCGAACTCCACAGCGTCAGGGTCCAAATTATTATTTAGGTAGTATTCACGGAGCCTTCTCATCAATACGGATTTGTTCCCAGTAGTTTCCAACTCTAATTCTTCGAGCTCTCTTCTGAGCTCAGCCACCAATAGTTCATTTATCTTTTTTCCAGGCATCCTTGTATCTTCACCCCACACCTGACACCAATTTGAAACACGTATGGGGGCTTTTTACACAATTTATTTACAAAATTGTTAAGATACACTGAACTCTGCTGGATAACGTCTAACTACTTGACAATACAATGAACTCTTCTGAACACTTGACTTGAACTGACGTTAACTGCCCATGCATCCCCTTATATACAACATTATTTAATCTAGTCAGTGTGTTTAGAAGTTTCTAGAATTTTCTAGAAACATTATTTAAAATGGTCAGTTGATTTTTTTACAAACTTCTAAAAATCAACTGTCAACAACAATCTTTCAAATTAAGGTCCCTTCCTTTACGGTTATCCCGTTACAGTATGTATACTACCAGTCTCCATCTCAGAATTACCAACACATATCCAACGCGGTATCTTTATATTTAACAGGCAATTCACTCGACCACAACCTAAATTTATCGCTAAGTTGATTATCTAAACACACCAATGTGTAATCCCCATGTTTCCTGCAATAATAATTTAGGAGGCAGCAAAACTGGAGACGTAAAACCTATAGGGTCAAAAACCTTTTGTGCCATAGAAAGTACTATTCGCTTAGTAATAGTTTTATTATCTAAAACCTCTATACACTGATTATTAATTCCCAGTGTATCTTTCTTTGTATCCCATGTTAACCCCAATACAGAAACTATATCAGTTGACGACAAAAATGGACTATTTTCCATTAATTGAGTGTACTCTCACCCTCTTAAGTCAAATTTAGCGTCTGCCATTACAGCCGTTGCTTCTTTCATAAAATTATTCAACTCATTATAACTTGGAACACTTGTCACACAATTATCAACATAAAAACTTTTTATTAATTGATTTATAACAACAGATGAATATTGACAATTTTTAAGATTATCATTAAGATGAAATTGGATAGTAGCACCTAATAAAAATGGACTGCAATTCACTCCAAATACTACTCTTTTATGGCGATAAATCTTCTCGCTCCCTGTTTCATCTACCCACAAAAACCTTAGAAAATCTCTATCAGACTCATTTACTCCAATCATTAAAAATGCTTTACGTATATCTGATACAACCCCTATTCTTTCTACTCGAAAACGAAGTAAAATAGAAGGAATCATTTCCAGAAGATTGGGTCCTTTTTCCAGACAATCATTTAAAGATGGTTTACCCTTTTCATAACAAGAAGCATTAAAAACTGGCCTTATCTTAGTAGTTAAACTACTTTCTTTGATGACAGCCCTATGTGGTAAATAGTGAGTAAAAGCCTTAAATTTAGTATCCTCTACTCGTTCTATAATACCTTCTTTTTCCCACTCCTCAAATACAGTATTATATCCAACTAAATTACCAGATTCTTGTAATTTATTAAGAGTAACTTGTAGCCTTCTTCTAGCAACACTATAATTATTAGGTAGAGGTGGATGATCATCCATCCAAGGTAATCTAACAACATACCGACCCTCTCCATCAGAGCTAATAGTTTCTTAGAAAAATTACTGAGTTTCGAAATTTTGTTGAACCTGAGATTTTCTCTGAGATGGTTCCTTAATACCTAAAACATCCAATCCCCACAAATCAGATAAAACAGTCTCACTAAGAAACAATGAAATACATTTTCAAAATACATTTTCAAAATACATTTTCAAAATACATATTCAAAATACATTTTCAAAATAAATTTTCAAAATACATTTTCAAAATACATTTTCAAAATACATTTTCAAAATACATTTTCAAAATAAATTTTCAAAATACATTTTCAAAATACATTTTCAAAATACATTTTCAAAATACATTTTCAAAATACATTTTTAAAATACATTTTTAAAATACATTTTCAAAATACATTTTTAAAATACACTTTCAAAATACATTTTCAAAATACATTATTAAAATACATTTTCAAAATACATTTTCAAAATACATTTTCAAAATACATTTTCAGAATACATTTTCAAAATACATTTTCAAAATACATATTTAAAATACATATTTGTTGGCAACGATCAATTGGATCCAAACTTTTTCCTGACGATCTCCCGAATCGAATGGCCAAAGTTGCCTACCTATTCGTTTTACCTTGCCAAATTCTGTAAGTTTATTGCTTTATTGCCTATGTTATGATTCACAACAGTATCCAGAAGAGACATAAATGCTGTAAATTTAGACACATTTAGGATTTTATTTGGTTTGGATTTACATAATAATGCAAATAAATTATTGCACAATAAATTTAGTCATATATTAATCCAAGTAACAATAATATTTATACTTCATTTTATTATAGTATAACTAGACCCACTTGGATAGGAATTATTTTTACGATTTTACCAGGGGAAACTCAAAAGAATGTCATTATATAAACGTACCTAGTAAAATATTTATTTAATGTTGCTTTTAACTTCCCGACTCACACCTGTACGCCCATGAAGAGAATTCTTGGAAATTCGAAACGAGCGTTGACCACGCCTATTCAAGTGGTTTTGGATAAACTATACCAATAATATTCAATATAATAGGCGTAAGACGCCTATTTCTGCCAAAAAGATACTTATTTGATATTGCTTATAAGTTTTTTCTGCGTATTAAAAACAGTGTGTTTTTTTGGTATTTTTTTTTTGTAATAATTAAGATCTTACTCCAATTATATTGAATCAGTTATAACTGTAATTTGAATGAAATTGTTCCATTAGGTGAACATCTGCTGTTGAACCAATATTTACAATCTCAGCGAGAAGATATCACGACCTCCAT